>JAKSZT010053888.1:9731481-10072005 GCA_026826555.1 Tolypeutes matacus
TGGTGGGCCACACTGTGGGAGATGTTTGTGTGGGATGTGGTGGGAGGTGTGGGAGGTGGGCAACATGGGAATCCCAGTGGGTTCCGTGTAGTGTTTTGGGTGGTCTGGGCACCTCTTGAAATATATGTATATATATGTATATGAATAACATTTTTGTAAGCAAATACACATATATGCATATATATTTATATATCATTTTACCAATGTTTGTATGTATTGTAAGAATTTTGATTTTTACCCATAATAAAAAAACAAAACAAAACAAAACAAAACAAAACAAACAAAAAAAAACCTAATTGAACCAGGCACATTATAGGCCCTTTCAATCTACAGACATTCACTGAAGTACTTCAGCTGTAGGAGGTCTCTTCTGTTATTATTAATTATTATTAATCACTGTGATTTATAACCTCCTTTCAATTGTCTCTTGTGGTGGATTGAATTATGCACCCCAGTGCTTAATGTTCTTGGTTTTGATCCGCATTCCTGCGGGTGTGAACCCACAGTAAACAGGATCTGTTGATAATGATATTTTAGTTCATTAAAGTGTAGTCCAACCGAATGAGTTCGGGCCCTACTCTGAATTACAAGAGACCTTTACAAGTAGAAGAAATTCAGATATAAAAAGAGAAAGCCATGGGAAGAAGCTGGAAACTAGTGGTCAATAAGAACTGCGAAGAGAAAGCATGTGGCGGGAAAGCTAAGGGCTCCAAGGTTTGTCTGGCAAAAAGAACGCTACCGACCCGGGAGGAAGCAAGCCTTCCAGCCTCTGCAACCGTGAACCAACAAACTCCTGCTGTTTAAGCTCAAGCCAGTTTGTGGTATTTGTGGTAGCAGCCTCAGAAAACCAAGATGCCTCTCTAATGCTTGATATTTTTTCTTTTCTTTTCTATTTTCTTTTTCTTGCCTTTTAGTTCCATTAATATGAAAGATTTTTTAATATTCATATCTTAATTTCCAATAAAATATTTTCTTTATGATTTCTACTTTTTAATAGTAGCCTGTCTTTTGTTTTATAGCTGCAATATATATACTATATCCTTGAATATCTCTGAGTATGCTAAAGAAGTATTATTTTTTTTCTTTAATCCTGTTTTGGGTGAATTACCTCTGTTTCTCCTGAAGTCATTTCTATTTTGATCATTTTCATTCACATTGCAGTTTTTTTTCCCCCCTCAGATGTTTGGTGGTTCTTGCTTGTCCATAAATATTTATGAGAGAAGTAATCAAAAATTTGACTGAGTTTCTGTCAGGAAATTAGCAAGCTTTGTTTTAAGCTTGCTCTTGTTTCAAGCTCTGTCAGCAGTAGCAAGCTTTGTTTTAAGGTGTTTGGGAGGGAAGCTAAACATTATAATTTGGGACTCCTAAATGTCAGAGTTCTAAATCCCACACCAGCTGCCCTAGTTCTTCCCAAATAGTATATTCAATTTCTATGACAAAGAATGTCCTCCCTCATCCTCCGTCTTCCTTCCTTCCTCCCAGCCTCCTCTCTCCCTCTCTCTCTCCTCACTTCCCTCCCTTTTTTTTGTCCAGAGTTGGGGTAAGGGTAAATGCTAGGCACCTGGACCTTTTGAGAAAGAGGTTGGGTGAGGGGGTGGGTATAGAGGGAGACAGCAGGTTTTGTCTGAAAATTTTCAATTAATCTCCCCATTTTTAGCCTAGCCTCACATCTACTGTCCATAGTGGTTGACACTTCAAAGTCCTAAATCCTCCGGATCCTACTAGGGCAGATTATTCTTCTACTTTAGCTTTTCTATGTATATGCTTTAGAGCATCTTCTTTTGCCCTCCTTTATCAATCACTATTTGATTGATCTGCTCTCAGTCTTCCCGAAAGTTGTTGAATCTTTAGTTGAATGTGCCCCTTTCTTCTCTTTCTCATTGTTGGTCTGTATCATTTTTGTTCCTCTGTTATTTTCAGTGGGTCTTGGATACAGAGGAGATAAACTTAGGAACTCTGTCTTTCATCTTGATTGATTTTCCTTAGAATGAAGACAAAATGACCGTTCTCATTTATGTATTTATTTGCTCATTCATGAAATATATTTTTAAATACGTTAAATAATATATATAAATACATACATATATTATGTATATGCATATGTATATGTTTGTGTGTATGTGTGTGTGTATAAATGCTTATTAACTCTCTGGCTCAGCAAAAGGAACAGAGAAGAGAGGGCCTGGCCTAATCTCATGGGCAGGTACCCTGAGAAAGTGATTTTGAATTAAGGTATGAAGGAATATTGAGCAGGAGGTAATTAGATGAAAGTTGGGTGGGAGGAAGTGTGTTTCAGGGAGAAGCAACATAATCTACCAAGTTCCAGGGTTGAAAAGAGAATGGTGCTTACAGAAACTGAAAGAATGCCATGGTGGCTAGAGCATGGAGGACAAGGAAAAGAGCAATGCGACACGAAACTGGTGAAGCCAGCACTGGCCAGATGGCTTAGACCTTCTTAGCCAAATTCAGTACTGGGGTCTTGATCCCTAAAAACAATGGGACGCCATTGAAGGATTATAGGAGGGTCGGGGGGACAGGGCAATATGAATAGAACAGTCTGACTGCTGTGTGGCAATCTAGTGATCAATAGTGATGAAGAGAGAGGACTTTGGAAGCTGTGACAGTATTCTAGAGCAGAGGTGTTGTAAATTTGGACTAGCGTTGCAAAAGTGGAGATGGACAGCCGTCAATAGATTTTAGTCATCTAGAAGTTAAATTAGTGGTTTGAACTATGGATTAGATGGAGGAAAGGGAGAGGGAGCTTCTAAGAATAACGTCCATGTTTCAGGATGCCACTGACTGAAAAAGGGAAAGCTGGAAGAGAAGCAAGTTTAGAAGGAAAGAACCTAATGACTTTGGACATGTTAAAGTGAAATGGCTTTGAGACATACAAAATACTTAGTTGTCTTCTGAATATACAGAGGTGAGCTATGGAATAAAGATATTAATTTGCATTCATTGGCATATAACTATTAATTGAGATTTTATTTTTCAGTGAGATTAGAGAGTGGAATAGAAGAGATGACGGCATAGAGTTTAATCCTGGTTTATTGCTTTCAATGGAGTATAGTAAGATAGCTAAAGAAAGCCGTTTTCAATTTTACAAAGTTGTTTTTATAAGTAATAGTAATACTTATTATTAGAAAATAAGTTGGATATCTGTCATAAAGACAGAGTTACACATTAAAAGAGGTTTACTCATAGAAGATAGAGTAACTATTAATTTAACTCACTTTACTACATAGATGTTATGAGGCCCAGAAAGATAATTAGTGAAAGTGTTCAATGATGATGTTTAATTCTTTTATTCTCTCTTTTTTTGGTGATAAAACATTTAGCTTTGGAGGTTTTTAAATCTACATTTCAGTCTCCTTGTCAGTAATATAGATTTTTTTTAGATATGAAAAACAAAGGAGAGATAGGTATTTCCTTACGTGAGGTATTTGTTAATGTATCCGTCAGCCAAGGGGTGCTGATGCAAAGTATCAGAAATCTATTGGCTTTTATAAAGGTTATTTATTTGGAGTAAAGAGCTTACAGTTACAAGGTCCTAAAGAGACCAACTCAAGGCTGCTTTCTTACCTAAGTCTTGCTGTGTGTTGAAGCAAGACGGCAGGTGGTGTCTTCTGCGTCTCTCCTTCCTTCTTCCTCTTAAGGTTCCATGGGCCCAACTTCTTCCTATCTCAGCTATAGGCTGGCATAGGGCTTGTCTCTCTTCCCGGGGCTTTCTCTCCTCTGGCTTCTATGGAGCTCTCTCTCTTCTGGTGTATCTTCTTCTGTGTGAGTGTCTGTTTATATCAGGCCACCAAGGAGGAGAGGACTCAACCCTGAGTCACACCCTACTGAAGTGGTTGAATCAAAGCCCTAATCTTAATAGGTAATTTAATCAAGGCATGTCAGCTGAATCTAATGCATTCAAAGTGTATCACATTCAGAGGAATAGATTAGTTTACAAACCTCTCTCTATTTTGGGGTTCATAATTAATCTCAAACTGCCACAGTTGATAACACAAGTGTTATATGTAATTTTAGATAATAAGTTTTAGTTTAATATTAGAAGAAAATCTAGCTATAGGCTCACCAACTTACTAAGGGAAATAAGGGTTTAAATTATGTTCAAGAAAAAGTTTTAAGCAATTGCAGCTATAAGTATTATTGCTAGATTCCAAATGATATATCATTTCTTATAGAAGAGACTGGGAGTCTCATGGTTCAGCAGGACTTCCTGAAAAACATCTCAAGCAGATGAAAATAATTTCTGTTTTATAGCTCACATGATGATATTGTGCAATCTGTTTTATAACCAATGCAAATTGTTCATGTTCAATATAATTTTTATGTGTTTCCTCTAGATGGTGCACATGGCACAGTTATGTTGGAAAATGAATAGGAAATCCCTGAAGCCTTTCTATATTTTATTCTAACTCTGAATAAAACCAAATCTTCTTTTACCCATCTACTATAATTTAACAATTGAAATTTCTGTAATTCATATCTGAGAGATACTGGGGTGTATACAAAATTGTTTGGAGCATAGTAAAATGAAGTTCCAATTTTTTTCTTGATATTATTATAAAATTAATTCTTAGCCCTTCATGAATACAATTTTGATATATTAGAGCCATTCTTTCAGTTCTATCAAGTGAGTGATGAATATTCAAGTATGAAGACTATCATCAACTCTACAACTATCAGTGCAGAATGGAGACTAGGCCTATATTCAAGTACTTCAGATTAGCCTTCCAAGGTATGTACTGCCACTGTGTACTTGACATGTATTAAGTAGTCCTTATCTCTTCCCAAACATTATTGAAAGACACATAAAGTCTTAATGTAGTGGCATCCTGCAGCAAGCATGTTTGTTGCATAGGACAGAAACCACTACAAGAGTGCAGGGCAGGCTTTCTGCAGGAAGTGACGTGGCAGTGGATTGATGAGCACAGGAATTGTCAAGGCTGGATAGCATCACCCTTTAGGTATTAAAGTAAGGATTTTAATTATTTTTAAAACTTAGCTCTTTTTCCTGAAAGGAATAGATATATTCAAATAACCCCTCAAAGCTTCATTTATTAAATTTGAACAATTCTTAAGTTTTCACTTTTTTCCTGACTTACTTTCTAGACCCAGAAGTTGAACACTATATACTTGATTAAAGTCAGTGTTTCCCAAATGATCATCTTTATTCTCCTCTTCATCACAGTAGATAATTTGGTGCAGATATTTTGCGAACAAGCTGTCTTTCGCAAATATGTTATTAGTATTGTCACGATAAACATTTCTTGAGAAACTGCTATTTTTTACTATGTCAAGGAAGATTTTTCTGAATCTCAAATATGTGGTGTAGACAATAAGTAAAATACCTCTGGAGTTCAGTGTTTTGTTGAGACCTCATGTAGGAAAGAAAGTCTTAAAATAGGCCTTAAAGAACTGGAATGAGTGGATCAGAAGAGGAAATTCCTTTTGCTTTCTCTTCCCTTATCCCTTCAATTTCTTCCTCCTCATTATCCTCCTGACCAATTTAAATTATAAAATAAATATATACCAATACAAAAAAGTCAAACGATACAGAAATGGGTAAGGTGAAAATGAGCTTTTCCTGTTCTTTGCCTCTGGATTTCGAAATCACATCCCTAGAAGGACGCATTATTAACAGATGTGGACATTCTCATATATTTTTATGCATAAATATTTATATTTTTACCCAAATGAGATATAATCATAATACTATTTTGCAACTTGTTCTTTATTTTTTTCCTATTTATAAAATATTTATTAAGAGATTATAGAGTTATGTCAATATGTTTTAAAAATTCAAATACTCTTTATACACCATCTATATCCCTCTTAAAGTACTAAAACATTCAACCTTCTATGCCTGTTGCTGCACAATCATCACAAACACTAGTAGATGGCATTTTGCTTGAACAGAGTGCCCTATACATTTTTAAATAACTTTTTATTTTGAAAGTCATATATTCATAGGAAGTTATGGAGATATACACAGGGAGGTCTCATGCACCCTTTATCCACCCTCCTCCAATGTTATCATCTTGCATAAAGTAGGCTGTCAGACCTGGGAAATTGACATTGGTACCATCCACAGAATTTATACAGATTTCACCAGTTAGACATGTGCTAATTTGTGTGTGTATTTGTGTGTGCACTTAAATGCAAATTTATCATATATATGGTTTCTTCTGATTACCACCACAATCAAGATACAGAACTATGCATCACCACAAGAGTCCCTTGGGCTTCCCCTTTATAAGCCACAGTCCCCATCCCTACCCCTGGCAATCATCAATCTGCTTTTTTTAAAAAATTAACTTTTTATTTTGAAATAATTTCAAATACACCACACAATTGCAAAAATAATAAAAAGCTCATACAGAGATCTACAACTTAACTACCACCCAGATACCAGACACTGATCTGTTTTTCATCTCTATAATTTTATTTCATGGATATTCTATATAGTGTGTAACCTTTTGAGATTGCCGCCTTTTACCCAGCACAATTCCCTTGAGCTTCATCCAAGTTGTGACAACTTGTTCTTTGCACTTAACAATATAGTGATTTGAAGTCTTTCTTCTTTTTTAATATAAGCATTTAGGCTATAAATTTCCCTTTCAACACTGCCTTCGCTGCATCCCATAAGCTTTCATATCTTGTACTTTCATTTTCATTAGTCTTAAATTATTTCCTAATTGTTGCTTGTGATTTCCTCTTTAACATATTGGTTGTTTAAGAGTATGTTGTTTAATATCCACATATTTGTGAATTTTCCATTTTTTTCTCTGTTATTAATTTCCAGCTTCATTCCACTGTGGTCAGAGAATATATATTGTATGATTTCATTATTTTCAAATTTATTGATACTTGTTTTTTTTTTTTTTTTTAAAGATTTTATTTATTTATTCATTTATCCCCCCCTTGCTGCTTGTGCTGCTGGGTCAGCTAACCATGCTGCGCGGGCGGGCTTGCCTTCACCAGGAGGCCCCGGGAACCGAACCCGGGACCTCCTATATGGTAAACGGGAGCCCTACTGATTGAGCCACAGCCGCTTCCCTTGATACTTGTTTTTGACCTAACATATGGTCTATCTGGAAAATGATCCACATGCACTTGAGAAGAATGTCTATTCCGTTTTTGTTGGGTGAAGGGTTCTATATATGTCTGTTAGGTCTGGTTGGTTTAGAGTATCATTTAAGTCTTGTGTTTTTTGTTTGATCTTCTGACTAAATGTTCCATCCATTATGGAAAGTGGTGTATTAAAGCCTCCTACTATACCTATAGTACTATCAATTTCTCCCGTCAAATTTGTCAGTATTTGTTTCATATATTTTAGGGCTGTGCTGTTAGGTGCATATATATTTATAATTGTTACATCTTCTGTTGAATTGTCCCCAATATCAGTATATAATGACTGTCTTTGTCCCTTGGAACTGTTTTTTATTTAAAGTCTATTTTATCTGATAATTATAGGTATCCTAGCTCTCTTTTGCTTACTACTTTCATGGCATATTTTTATCCACTTTCAACCTAATTGTATCTTTGAATTTAAAGTGCATCTCTTACACATGGCATATAGTTGGGTCATGCTTTTTAAATTTTTTGTTTTTTATCCATTCTGCCAATCTCTGCTAATTGACTGGAGAGTTTAATCCATTTACATAATAAATCACTACTCGTAATGCAGGACTTTCTTCTGCCATTTTCCTATTTAGCCTTTGTATGTCTTATTAATTTTTTATCCCTCAATTCTTCTGTTAATGCCTACTTTTTTATTTGATTGTTTTGTGTTGTATTATATCGAGTGCCTTTTCTTTTCTACCTGGATAGAGTTTTCATCTATTTTCCTTGTTACCATGGGGTTAAAATTTAACATCCTAAATATATAATAATCATATTTAGTCTGATACCAACCTAATGCCAATAACAAACACATATACTCATCCTATACCCCTCTGTTCCTCCACCTTTTTTGTTGAACTTGTTTCCATTTATATTTTTGTACATTATATGCCAAAACCCATAGATTTATCATTACTTTTCATACAGTTGCATTTTAGCACTTGTAGGAAGTAAGAAGTGGAGTTACATACTGTGATGGTTAGGCTAATGTGTCAACTCGGCCAGATAATTGTGTCCAGGTGTTAGGTCCAGCAAGCACTGGGCTAATTGTAATACAAGAGCATTTATGGACTTTGATCACAGTGAGTTTACTGCATGGATGGCTGATTACATCTGCATCAACCAGGGAGATTGCATCAGTAATGGGTGATGCTTTTATCCAATCAGTTGAATGCCTTAAAAGTGGGAGTGATTTCAGCATTCAGAGAGAATTTCCCAGCTCATCTTTGGATGGCCAACTTCTCCCAGAAACTCGTCAAGGACCTTTCATCAAACTTTCATCAGAGCTCCTGGTTTGCAGCCTGTCTGCGGAAACTGGACTTGTGCATCCCCACGGTCGCGTGAGAGACTCTTATAAAATTTCATATTATTGACAGATATCTCCTGCTGATTCTGCTCCCTGAGAGAACCCTGACTAATACACATACCAAACAATACACTACAATAATAGTGTCATTTATAATTATCCAAATGATTACCTTTACTGCAGGTCTTTATTTCTTTATGCCAATTTGAACCACCATATAGTGTCCTTTCCTTTCTTGCTGAAGAATTCCCCTTAGTATTGCATGTAGGGCAGGTCTAGTGGTAATGAACTTCCTCAGTTTTTGTTTATCTGATAATGTCTCAATATCTCCTTTGTTTTTAAAAGAAAATCTCTCCAATTAAAAAAATGTGCCAATTTCCACACCTTAGAGCAGGCATCCCAAGCAAAAGTGTGTTCCCAGGATGTTGCACTTAGTGTTAAGTCTCATTGGTATCTGAGAGAAGAAAGTTAGATGGAGATGTTCCTTTTGCTTCAGAGTTGCCATGATTCCTATCAATGATTTCAGTGATCTCAAATCCATGGCTGTGAATGTAAAAGCCTGAGATCTGACTTAGCAAGAGTTCATTTTGGCACTCTCTGGTAACCAGAATTGGGGAGGGGGATCTATCCAAGCTTACCTTTCCCCAAGCTTAGAAATTATGATGGTGGCAACTTTGGCCCATGGGTCTCATTTGAGATGTGTTTCTTTTTCTTCTGCATATTCAAACCCTTTTAATTTCCAGTTTTTCATTTGAGTCTTGTATTTCTGGCACCTCTTAATGAGTGTGGTCTTTAAATAGGTACATAGGCTTCTAGTATCTTATAAGCAGGCATTTTCAGCCCTGTACATGTTCACTCCTTTTTGATGTGTATTGCCAAAGTCCAGAAACCTGCTACTAGAGAAGTCTACTACATGAGAACCACTCAATAGATTTCTGAACTGAAGTTGCTTCTGATGACTCTGAAACTTGTGTCCCTTGGGTCCTTCTTGTTCTTTAAGACATTGTACTCAGTTTGTAAATGTTTTTGAGTAACATTTTTTTCCCTTCATTTTCTTTTTCTGCAGCTGTAAGATACATGCCTCAAGTTTCAATTCTTTCTACTGGTCTATTACACCTTCAGAACCTCAAGTGAATTTTTAGCAATTTAACTTGCTTCTTATTTCCTTTCCTTCTCTAGCACTATTGTTTGAGCTAAATCAATCAATAAATTATTGATTTAATTTTATTAAAATTATTTATTAAAATTTATTAAATCATTAAATTAAAAAAATTAAATCTTTTAAAATTTATTGATAATTGTTTTATGGCCTAAAATATGCTTTATTGTGGTAAAGGTTCTGTGTTCACGTGAAACGAATAATATTCTGCTGTTGTTGGATCAAGTGTCCTATGAATGCCTATTAGGTTGTGGTTGGCTGAATTAGGTACCCAGGAAAACATATTCTTAATCCTTTCCCGTGGATGTGAATTATAATATAAATAGGACTTTATAAAGTCCTATTATAAATAGGACTTTTTGAAGATGTTATTTTTAGTTAAGGTGAGGCTAATTGAATCAGAATGGGTCTTAATCCTATTCCTGGGGGTTTTATAAAGAAGGGCACAGGGAAAAAGCCACAGGGAAAGAAGTTGGTTGGAAATCAATGGAAACTACAAGAGAAAGGAGAGGCTGTTTTCATGTGCATTGCCATGTGACAGGAAATCCAAGGACCCAAGAATCACAAGTAGTCAACCCCAGAATGTCACAGTCTTTGGGGGAAAGCTTAGCTTTGCTGATGCCTTGATTTTGGACTTCTTCTAACCTCAAAACCCTGAGCCAATTTAAGCCAACCCTTTGTGGTATTTGTTTTAGCAACTGGGAAATTAAGACATAGGTCAAGTTGATAGTAAGAGTTGTTCAAGTATTCTATATCTTTACTGGCTTTCTATTTGTTCTATCATTTATTAAGAGATTGAGATTGACCTCTCTATCTTGTGGAATTATTTATTACCCCCCTGCAGTTCTATCAATGTGCACTTCATGTATTTTGTATTTTGATGTATTCATGTATTAGGTGCATACAAATTTAGGATTGTTATGTCTTCTTGAAGAATTGACCCCTTCCTTTGTCATCATGAAACAACTTTCCTAATTTCTGGTACTATTCTTTGCTCTGAAATCTACTTTGTCTGTTATTAGTACAGACACTACAGCTCTCTTTTAACTAAGTGTTAGCATGACTTATTTTTCCCATCTTTTTTACCTTTTTCTAAAAAGATTTATTTATTTACTTTTATCAAATTTTAACCGCCCCCCCCATTTTTGTTGTTTTTGTGTCCATTAGCTGGACAATTCTCTGTGTCTGTTTCCTGCCCTCTCTTCTCATCCTTCTCCTCCTGTCTTCAGTGGGATTCGATCCTCGGGACCTCTGATGTGGGAGAGAGGTGTCCTACCACCTGTGCCACTTCAGTACCTGGTTTTTCAGTGCGTCTTGTCTTGGCTCTCCCCTGTGTCACTCTCCTGTTACGTTGTCATCTTGCTGTGTGGCTTGGTGGGGCCTGACATGCCTGCATGTGGGGCCTGGCAGTGCACCCGCTCACGGGGCCTGGTGGCCCATGCATCTTTCATATTTTTTTTTTGTTTTTACCCGGAGGTCCCGAGGATCAAACCCAGGTCCCTCCATATGGGAGATGGACGCCCAACCATTTGCGCCACATCCCTCCCCCCATCTTTTTTACTTTTCACCTATTTGTTTCTTTAAGTTTAAATTGGGTTTCTTGTTGGCACTTTGTATTTGGTCTTGCATCTTTACATAAAAGATATTCTCTCCTTTTAATTGGAATGATTAGACCGTTGACATTTAATGCAATTATTGGTATGATTGTATTTAAATATACCTCGTTGCTATTTGTTTCTATTTGTTTCATATGTGCTTTGTTCCACTTTTCCTCTTCTGCTTTCTTTTGAACAAATCAAGAATTTTTATGATTCTCCCTGTCTCCACCCGAGATGGCTCCCTTGTCTGTTTGCTTGTTGTTTTGGCTCGTTGTTTTTGCTCTTGTCTGCTTGTTGTCTGTTTGTTTTTTCTTTAGAAGGAATCGGGAACCAAATCTGGGACCTCCCATGTGGGAGGTGGGCTCTCAACTGCTTGAGCCACATCTGCTCCCCTGATTCTTCTTTTTATATCATTGTTTTAATGTCCTTGCATACTACTTTTTATCAAATGTCATTTCTGGGTAAGCTTTGATAGATAGATTTTTCCCCCTCATCATTGGTCATATTTTCCTCCTTCTTTACATGGTTGGTAATTTTTGGTTCATTGCCAGACACTATGAATTATACCTTGTTGGATGTGGAATATTTTTATAGTTTTGCCTATTTTTCTTCTATTTATAACAGAATTATGCAGTGAGTACTTTTTAGTGTCTGGCTTCCACATCCAGCATTATGTTTCTTAGAGCATCTGGGTTGTTTGTAGTTGAAGGTCACTTATTCTGATTGCTGTACAGAATTACTTTTGCGTGTCTAACACCATCTATTTATCTATTCCACAGTAGATGAACATATGAGGAGTTTTCCAATTTCAGGCTATTATGAAAACTACTGTATGACTATTCTTGTACATCTTTATTGCTGAACATTTATATGAATTTCTGTTGGGTATACAATGAGAAACTGACTTGATGGATAATAGAATATGTGAATATTCAGCTTTAATAGAAACTGCCGTTCAGTTTTCCAAGATATTTCCACCAATTTCAATTCCTACCAGCATTGTATGAAAATTTCAGATGCTTCACATTGTTGCCATAACTTGGCATTTTCTATTTAACTTTAACTTTTCTGGTGTCTGATCTCATGTAGTTTAAAAAAGATTGTTTATTTTTTATTAGTTTAAAAAATCATTCTGTATCCACCAAACATACATCACCCCGTTCCCCCTCCTTCCACCCCCTAGTATCTCTAATCTCCCTTCTGTCTCTGCCAATGTGCTATTTCTAGTAATCTCTTATAAGAGACATCATACAATATTTGTCCTTATGTGTCTTGATTATTTCACTGAGAATAATGCTTTCAAGTTTCTTCCATGTTGCAGCATGTCTTGGAACTTCATTCTTTCTTATGGCTGAATAACATTCCATTGCGTGTATGTACTATATTAAGTTTATCCTTTCATTTATTCATGGACACTTGAGTTATTTCCACTCTTTGGTTTTTGTGAATAATGCTGCTATAAACATTAGTCTACAAGTATCTGTTTGAAACCCTGTATATACCTAGAAGTGGAATTGCTAGGTCATATTTTAATTCTATATTTAACTTTATGAAGAACCACCATATTGCTTTTCACAATGGCTGGAGCATTTCACATTCACACTAACCATGCACTAGAGTTCCAAGTTCTCCACATCCTTTCCAACACTTGTTATTTTCCATTTTATTTTAAATAACAGCCATCTTTGTGTGTGTGAAGTGGTGTCTCATTGTGGTTTTGATTTGCATTACCCTAATGACTAATGATGTTGAGAATATTTTCATATTATATTGACCATTTGGATATCCTCTTTTGTGAAATGCCTATTACTACTGAGATACCTGCCTTTTTCTTATTGCTTTGTATATGTTCTTTATATATTCTAGATACTAATATTTTATTATATATTTTTCAAATATCTTCTATAACTGTTATTTCCTTTTTACTTGCTTAATCAGCTTTGATGAATGGATATTCTTAATTGAATTTAGTCCAATTTATGATTATTTCTTCATCATTACCAGTTTTGTGTTTTGATTAAAAAGTTTTTACCTACCTCAAATGATAAAGACAGTCTCCCATGTTTTCCAATATATTGCATAATAATTGCTTAGTGACTCTGGTCTCTCACTTACAAACCTATAAACTTCTTGAGACAATCATTGTATTATATTTATACTTACATCTCTAATACTTAGAACATTGAGTGGTACATATTTATTCAATAAATGAGTAATCAAACGGTCCCATTTCTGTTGTTTATATGCTGATCTTGAGCAAGTGATTTATTTTGTCTTAGCTTTTCCCCATCATTAAAAATTTGACCACTTTTTTTTTCAGTTCTAAAAATATATAAAAAAGACTTTAACTAAATACTTTTAGTGCCACATTTCAATTTAAACTACATTAATCAGAAAGGGATAGTATATGAAAGTAATTGCTCATTGATATAAACAATTGAAAATATAGGAGATGTTTTGCCCACTAAGGATATAATACTCTCTTTTAATTTTCTTTCTTTTTGTTGAAGCTTGTCTGCCCACATCTCTGGAGAAGTAACATGGCACAGGGGAAAGTGCCTTTGGAATTTGTTAGGCCATCAAAAATTATTTCATAAATAAACTGAGGGTACATCAGTGACTCACACTAATTGATACCTTCATGAAGATAGTATTTAAGTGAATATTTCAGTTACTCGATCTTTTTTTTTTTTTTTTTTTTTAAAGATTTTATTTATTTATTCATTTATCCCCCCCTTGCTGCTTGTGCTCGCTGGGTCAGCTAACCACGCCGTGTGGGCAGGCTTGCCTTCACCAGGAGGCCCTGGGAACCGAACCCGGGGCCTCCCATATGGTAAACGGGAGCCCTACTGATTGAGCCACAGCCGCTTCCCAGTTACTCGATCTTTGTAATCCAGTTTTCTCATATCTAAAATGGGGCTGTCCTAAAATAGGGTTATTATGCAAATTAAATAAGGTAATAAATGCAAAATTCTTAGAATATAATATGGACTCATGACATGGTAACTATTTTTATTGCTATCTTCTTTTTGGTCTCTAATTAAGCTTTTCCATTTAAAAAATTTCCTAAGTTCCAGCTAGTTTGAGCAGAAGTCTGGGGTTGCTTAGCAACACACTGTAGTATGCTGCATGTCAGTAGCTCTCTTGAGCTACTCAAGCAGGTAACTCAAAATTACCGCTTGAAAATTGGTGAGCAGCCTTCTCTTAAACGTTCTTTGAGCCCTACGTTTTCTTTGAAATGTTTGAGAAACACCCTTCCTTTCTTTACCTCACTGCACGCATGGCCTTTTTGCCTCACTGGTCACGTGGGTGATTTGGTGATGTTCCTTGTGGTCATAGATAATTTTCTTGTTAGAGTAGCCAGATATCAGTTATAAGCTGGAGACATTCTTTTATAAACCAGAAAATTTTATTCACAGTTTCTTTCCTTAGTAAGTTTCAAACCAAGGGCTGTTGTGAACACGAGGAGAAAGAACAGTAAAATTTCAGCACATAGCAGATTTTCATTAGTCTGTATTAATTCTATTTCATGACAACAATATAAAGGCCAAGGAAAATGATTTCTTGTTGATTTATGCAGTTCTTGTAAATCACTTTGTTTGGCCTGGAGCCTTACAACAGCCACCTGAGGAACGTTCTATCATAACCACTCAGATATTTGCTGCCTTGCAGCCTTCTATGCTTGAATTATCTAGTTTTGTTATTTCACTCAGCAGTAATGTGGTTTTGAGGGAGAGGAACCCAATGCCAAACACTCTTTTCTAAAGCAAAGCGAAGTCGAGAGTCCTAAAAGGAATGGATATCTCATTTTAAGAAGCTTCTGATGATTTAATATTGTATGGATTACTTCAATCTCAGTATGAGATAAAGGAACAAACAACATTTTCATTCCCTTACTACACATAGAAAGTGGTTCTAAATTGAATGTAGGTTTAGAGGATTTTTCCAACATTTTTGGTTTCTTGCCTGAGGTTTTGGCAATTGAATATATGTCTATATTTGGAACTAATAGACACAGCTAATTTGGGTTTTCAGAGGGACCATCAAGAGTTCATGGATTATTCGAGCCATATATTTACTTTGTGACAGACTGCTTTCAGTAAGGCAGGCATGACTCAACTCTTTCTATATGCTAGTTAGTGTCACACAGAAGCACACATGGCTCCTTGGCCACAGGCTGCATTCATGTCTCTGGTTAGCCAGTCCTTATATACTTGTTCAAAACTGAATGTTGGTGCAAACACATCTGTTAACAGAAAATCAACTTGAAGTTGCATCTTGTGACAGTTCTGTAAAATTTCATTTGTGAAATCATTTTATTGCTAACCGTCCCTTCTAAGAGGGAAATAAGGTGTGTGTGGGAGAGTGGGGATGAAACAGAGATTAAATAAACATTCAGTAATATGATACACTGAATAGTTTAGGAGCTTTTCTAAAATATTTAGAAGAATTTATTGGTTGTATGTGCATCCATGATATTTTAATAAAAAATAATCACAGGGCTTTCACAGGGTAGCCTGTTAAAATAATTATACCAGCATTTCCTCTCTAGCTATCAGTAAATGCAAATAAATGAGCGCATATAGTCTTTTTTAGTAAAAGCAATAATTCACTGTCTAATTCTCATATTTGGTCGATCATCTGCAGTTATTCGAGGCAGCATAATGCTGTGGAGAGAGAATGGGTTTTGGAGTCAGAAAAATCTAGGTTTGAATTCTTATTCTCCCCTTTCCTCACTGTCTGATCCTCGGCAGCCTCTGTAGTAATAGAAGGTTAATAATATAAACCTCCTAAGATTGCTGTCAATATTATATTCAAAGCCCTTAGCATCAAAACAGCAACATAGTACTTGTTCAGTGAATTTTTTTCCTTTTCTTCCTGAGACTTTCAGAAATGTAGTAAGAGACACTAACTTAAGCCTGTGCTTTTTTGCCATTACCGTAATAGTTCAGAGTTTACAGCTGTAAGAAACAAGACCATCCAGGCCATTATAACTTATTGGTGGTAAAAAACATAAGAGACACAATAATTCCTAATGTTGGACATAAATGTGAAATATCATCTTACTGTTTCACTAACTCGGAAGTCTATACCAGTCTCCTCAAAGCAAAGAAGCCAATGAGGTTTCTGATTGAAGTGAATTTTCTTAATCACCTAGAGGTATTTTGTGAGAAAAATTGCTATTTATATCCTTATTAATTTTATTTAAAGGTGTATGAATAAAAGGCGGTTTTGAGCAAAAAGGTTTCCTTTCCACTGAGAAACCAAGCAAACTGCAATTACCTTTCCTTTCTATTGATGTACTTTTGTTGAGGACTTGGGAAGTCAGATGTTCAAATTTTTATTCTTCCAGTTTCACTTTTTGCTCTTATTCTTCCTCTTCTGGGACCTGGTAAGGGCCACATTGATCTGGATTCTGATTCCTCACTCTTTTATGCAAAAAAGATGTTTTTTCCCACCATCTCTTGATTTATTTCCATATGAAGCATCCAATAAGTGCCTTGCATAAAAACCATGCCAGCTTTGAAGCACTTAAATTAGTGTTTTGGTTTTCAGTGGGGAAGGGCAAATTTCATGTGGGCTGTTGCTGGAACAAGACGTATATTTGAGATTCTACAATTTTACTGTCATTTTTATTTTTTGCCTTTTTCTTGTAACTGACAAGGATGGAATATTGTGGGGGTGTTTTGTTGTTGTTTGTTTAATTTATCTTTCAGAAGAATTGAAGTCTGTAGGCAAAATTGGTTTTCATCTTGTTAGGACATCAATGTTGGTGATTCAGAATACGGAATTATTATTTTGAAATAGTACTGAATCAGTATGCAATCTAATTAGTTCGATATTCCTGGGGATTCTTAAAGTTCTACTTAGAAAAAACTTTAGAAACTTCTCTTTGATGGTACTAGTTCTCCAGGAACATTGCTAAGGTGGTACTATATTCAAGCTGTCTCTACTATTTTTATTTTCATAGCTACTCAGCATCATTTAGATTCTCCATGTCCTTTCAAATTAATAATATGTTATTAATCTGTTCCTTAAATTTAATTTGTTTTTAGTGGATTGCTTCAGTAGCTAGTACATTTCACTCTAGGAGTATATTTTACAGGTGAAAATGGAAAGCTGTATCTTGTAAATGAAACTTAAGAAGATAGGAATACAATGATGTATACGCTAATGATCAAAATACAATTTTTGTTAAATTTGGTCTCAGCACTGGGGCCATGGTTAAGGAATAAAAAAGATATGGTGGTAAACAGAACCTTGAATCGCTTCTGACATCTGGCTTCTAGTCTTAGATCTGCTACAAATTTGTTATATGATTCTGCCCAGTTAATATATCTGGGCTCAGTACCTCATCTATAAATTTTTTGTGTGCTTCTCAAGATTTTTTTTCTTACTCTAACATTCTGAATTGGATTGGATAGTAAGAGCATCAAACTACCTGGTGCCCAGAAGCATCCTTGAATACAAAAGATTTGTTTGAAATAATATTAGAAATGAAGATGGAAAACAAGAGGAAGCTTTATTTGCATGTGGAAGTCAGGTACCCAGGTACCCAGGCAGGATCCAGGAGGGCAGATAAGCTCAAGGACAAAGTTGGCCAGAGGATTCAGAAGTCTGGGAAGACAGTCTGAACCCACTTGACTAGAGCCATAAGTGTGGGGCAAGTAAATAGAACGATAGATTTAAACCACAAGTGCCAAGAAAACTTTATTTAAAAAAAAAAGATTTATTTATTTTCGTTTATCCCTTTCCCCCCAGAAAATTTTAATAGTTGAAGTATTACTGCCTTAACAAATCCATTATAAACTTCCTGTGCAGGCAAGAACGAATGCCAAGTATATCTGGCCTAAGAATTAAAAGCCATAGTAAAACATGAATATTTGGTTGATATAAACTGAGTCTATGTAACAAAGAAGGCAAATTATTTCTAACATACATAAATCAAATCAGTTTTCTCTTTCATTTATGGTTTTTCACAAAAATTGATTTCTTATATGTCATTGAATTTGGACGTGGCTTGCTATCTATCATGAACCATAACTTAATTATTATCCTAGTGACAGTCTCTTAATTCTTAAAAAGCATATCAAGTTAATCACATCAGTGATTGAACCTCCAAAACACTGTAGCTTGATATATAAACTAGAATTCTGCCACAAAAACTGAAGGGCTAATTTTCATGGAGTTTTTTTTTCCTGGATCTAGAGTTATGTAACAGACAACAGATAATATAGATAGGACTTTATAAATGTAAAGTGAAAGAATAGGATCCAGCTCCTCGGCAAAAAGATTAAGTGAGGTTCCTATTGGACACATCCACTTGAATATCAAGTCATCACCTCATAGGCTGAACTCCCCTTTCTCCTGCTCTGCAATCCCTCTTTTCTTCTTATTTCTTTTTCACACCCAGGCTTAAGACTCCGAAACCATCATTTACCTCTCCCTCTCTCTGTCCCTTTGTAGCCAGGAAGGTTCTGAGCCCAGGTGATTCTCCATCTAAAATGTATCTAATTTATTTCTTTCATGCCCGTTGCTAGCTTACTCAGCACCTACAACCCCCAAGCTGCAATTGCCTAACTCACTCTCAATAGACTCTACTCTAGTGGTCATTTCCAAGAATCCCTTTAATTTTACCACTCTGAACTTTACATCTTGAAAGGTTCTGACAACTATAAATTAGACTTCATTTTTGAAATCTGGCAATAATAACATGTAACTACAATAAAAGCTTGATCCACAGATAATAATCAGCATATCCACACCTAGCAAATATGTTCTTTTAGCAGCCTGTGCACTCTTATCACAGGTGTGTGAACAATACCTAAGTGGTTTTTTGAAGCATTTAAAATTTCTCACAGACATCCCTCCTACCTTGTGACCATCAGGCACCTGGGACTACATGCTGCATACCGCTATTCTAATCTGTTTTAGTGAAACACTAATTCCATTATGTCTAAGGGGACCATATAATTTATTGTTCAAACCAGATCACTTTGAACAGGGAAAGGATATTCGCAATAAAGATAATTATGCCAGAACAAAGGTGTAAACAGGAGCTGTCCCAGGCAAAGTGTGAAGTAGGATCATCCCTAGTCATCTTAAATGACTTATATAGCAGGTGAGAATGAAATATATGTGGCTTCCATCATGTATGAAGAGAACTAACTCTTTTAGCTTGGCATTCACGGACAGCTTCCCTATCTTATACTTCTTTTTGGTACTTTAGGACTTTCTTCCACCCCCTTCTTCCCATTCTCATTACCTAGACACTGGTTAGCCTACAAGAAACCCCATATGAAACCAAATGAAGGGATTCCAGAGGCCAGAGACAAGAAGAGGGGATCTGTTCCTGAGATGAGAGATGCAGATGCTATAGAGACAAAGTTGCAACCCCTGTGGATGCACCAATAGCGAATAAAATGGGATAAAAGTTGGGATACAAACAAGATAATAAGTAGATTGGGATCAAGCTAGAAGTTGGGAGGAGTGGTGACAGTAGAATTCGGAGTATTGTCTAGCTCTGGCAACTTGTTATTCATAGTGATCCACAGTCTAGCACCATTGGCATTACCAGAGAGCTTATTAAAAATGCAATCCCTCAAGCTCTGTTCCAGACCTGTTGATTCAGAATATGCAGTTTTTACAAGATCCTGGGTGATTTGTTTAAGAGGCATTGGTCAAAAACAAAACAAAACAAAACAAAACAAAAAACAGCATTGGCCTAGAACATCTGCCTATCTTTGCATATGGATTTTGTGATCTAGCTTGGCCTGTGCGTGAGTGGATCTCTTTGAGTTAAATATTCAGGGGTAAGACTGAGGATATCCAGCATAATAATGACAATAAAGTTGGGTTGACTGAACTCTGGTTTGTTGAATGCTGTATTCTTGTAATGAGCTGAGTTAGCCTCTAAACTTGAATTGATACATGTCGTTATATGGGGAGTGGCTACCCTGGAAATTGACTTAGAGCTTTGGGGAGAATCTAGTTTTATGTCCCCCTAGGTTTCTTAGTGCCTCAAGTGACAGTGTAGTTCCTGTATAGACTTTCACAGTGGTGGGGATGGGGGAGATTTGAGCTCAATGTGTGTTAGAAAATTTCTCAGATAACAAACTGTGATTTAATAAAGGTTGGGTGGAAATTAACTGAAATAATCTAATTATGGATGAACCAGAGAATATTCAAGTATCTTTTCATGTTATTAAGATCTGTAAATTTTTTGACCTCAAATATATTCTTGCCAGTTTTAAGTGCTTCAGGACAGGAAAAACAGTTGGCCATCTGGTTTCACTAAACACTTTATCACGTATGAGAACAAGATGTATTACTTGGAGCAGCTAGGAAGTGCACTGTTGGAAGAATTTAGGACATTTCTCTACACAAACTATTCTCCTGTTCTCAAGGATGAAGAGCTTGACCTGCATCAAAAATTGAAGGAATTCAGTCCCTAGATTATTCTCTAGCTTTGTTTCAATTGACATTTATATCCCTAGACTACACTTTTCAGCCATACTCTCATTTATAAACCAGCACAGTGAACCCAGAAGTGGATGAGAATTGTGGTTAATAGTACAAATTCAAGAATTTCCTTCTGTGAACTAGAATGGATGTTTGTTACTATTGCAGGGTGGTGGGAATGTGGAGAAGCATGGGAAAAATGCAATTAATGTAACCTATGGATTATAGTTAACAGCAACACTGTAATATTTATGCCTCGATGCCAAAGATGTACTGTGTTAATTATAGGGAGGTATGGAAAAATATGTCAAATGTATGCTATGGACCATAGTTAGTGGTAATAGTCTGATGACATTACCTCATAATCTATAACAAATATTCTACAATGGTGTGGTATGTTGGTGAAGGGGTACTGTATGGGAATTCCATATATGCACATGATTGTTTTGTAAGTTCACAACTTCTGTAATAAAAATGTATTTTTAAAAAATTGAAAGAATTTCTATTGGGAATACTCCTGATTCTTTCTTCATATACCTCAGCTCTCTATATGGTATACAATATACATTTACTTAACTAGAGAAAATAGCTCATGGTTAGAACTATATATATCCATTCATTCACCTGTCCCTAATGGAATAGAAAGCTTTGCTATCCAAATTTTTGTTTAGTAAATTCTGTTTCGTTTTTCATACTATTTTCATTGTTCAATAAGAGCTGGGATTTGACTAGATAAAATTCTTTTGCCTGGCTATGAAACTATCAACAAAAAGAAAAAAATAAATTGCATGTTTTAAAAGACTGATAAGAAATTTATGAGAAAACATTAACCTTATTGTACTATAGGAAAAAAGACAACATAAAATAATAGAAAGTAACAAAATTCAGTACATTGTCCTAAATACAATATTTTCAGTATAAAGATAACAAACTCAGGGGCACCAAAATCTTTCAACTTTACTAACTCTATGCTTAAACTATTGTCTTTTCCCCCTCATGATTCCATCTAACTAGTCTTTTGCAGATGTTATTTTTCCCAATGACCCCTCTACAATTTGTCATGATGTGCTTTGATCATAGTTAATAGCAGTACAACAATAGAAGGTCAAAACTACAAAATTTGTATCCAGGAGGATAGATTCAATCAGATGTTAGCTGACATTTATATTTGTCCAGCCACAGGCCAGATTACTCAGCAAATACTCAGCAGATTGTGTTTCTTGATTTTTGTATTTAATCCAATTGTTTGTTTAAATAATAATTTGCTCTTGAAGCAACATTAGAAATGCATTTGTCAAAATATTGACTATTGTAAGATAATGGCCAGTTGCTAAATTTTAAATATAATTCAACAGGATTCAGAACAGGATATTTAAACCGAAGATCAAGAGATCTGGGGAAAAATGGCATAACGAATGCCTTCAAACTTGCTAAGATTGGGGTACATGTGTTTATAGTATTCGTAACTCCAAGGACTCCTAATGTTTGTAATTCTCTTCAAAATTATCAAAACATTGCGAAGCAAACAACTTGTTGTTGCCTATAGTGCACCTCTTTGACCCCTTGACTCATGCAGGAGCAGGGTGGCAGGCATATTTTACTCTGGGGTCTTTCCTGCCCCTACTGTTGGAACCCAGATGGCCACGCCACCCCTGATGTGCAGGCTTCACATCTTATGTCAGGCAGTCCTCAGGATACTGAGACCCCTGATGTGAAACACTAGTGGGCTCTTCAAATGTTCTCCTGGGTTGGGTTGGTCTTAAGTCACGTGGGATAAGGGATGCACATTCCTTGTGTAAATGGGGCCATTCTTCTTGCCTTGCCATCCTCAGATGTGGAAGGTAGGAGTATGGTGGACAATGAGTGAGCTCATGTTCTACGAATGCAGTGGTGATGGCGTAAAGAGTTTAAGGGAATATGCAGTAAGAAGGTGTGTTCTACATTTTTGCTATAAAATTCTGAACAGTAAACTTAACATGACCAGTAAGTGAATTATTTGTTCACACTTTCCTGCATACTCTGGGTAAGAATGCATTTGTGGTCAATCATCAATCTTTGAAAAAGACAAGTAGCAAGTTTTGGAAAGAATCATTGGAAGCAAGAATCATGAAGGGTACTTTGGCATCATGAGAAATGATCTAAGCATTAAATAAATGATAGTAGGAACTGGAGAGGCAAGAAGATATGTGCTGTTTCAACATAAACAGGCTCTAAAGAACCATGGCATTGTGAGAAGTAACATAGTCTCCCTATGAGAAATATATAATAAGCATATTTGACAATGAAGAACACAAAGATATGGTTCCTGGACCTGAACAGGAAGAGAGGGGGCCTGGACATTAAGAAGAATATTCACATGAGTGATTTGACAATAAACAACTATATAAGTATATCTTTTCTACCCCTTATTCTACATCTTCATTAATAAATCACTGTTCTTACATGAGCCCATGAATTTTGTAATGCATTTAAAAATCAAATGGCTTTTATGGATAAGGACCCTGTTGCATAGCACTTTCAATTGCAATTTCAGATTTTGAAGCTGAAGGTTTTTTTTTTAAAACAAATCAATTTTATTGATACATATTAATCAATAAAATTGATAAACTGATTAAGCATACAGTTTACCCGAAGTGTACAATCAATGGTATTTGGTATAATCACACAGTTGCGTGTTCATCACACATTTTCATTATTTCAATAATAATAATAATAAAAAACAAAAAACAGACAAACAAGAAAATTCCTCACCTCTCAATCTCTGTTTCCCCTCGGCTGTACATAGCCTCTATTTCTGACTATTCTCGCACAATTATTTGTTTATTAAGCAGTTTTATTGAGATATATTCACGTACCATATGATCTACCCAAAATGTATACTCCATGGTTTTTTTTCTTTTTTTATCTGTTAAAATGTCCTTTATTGTAATATTGTAAAATATATAGAAAAATAGATTGGAAAAAATTACAGATTTTAAAAGAGAGTGCAAGGCCATGTTAGATTTAATATAATCCACTAAAATAAATAGATAACATGAAATTGAAGTTTTGATGTAGTTCATTTTAACACCAAGGAGAAAGTTAAAAAAAAAAAAAAGGAAATAAAAATATGGGAAAGGTAGACTTCACAAAAGAATGGAGGTGGACAACTATTTTGCATTACATACAAAAATCAACTCAAAATAGATCGTATACCTAAAGAGAAGAGCCAAAACTATAAAAACTCCTAGAAGAAAATGTAGGGAAGCATCTTCAGGAACTTGGGTTAGGCAATGTTTTCTTAGACTTTATACCCAAAGCACAAACAATAAAAGAAAAAGTAGATAAATGGGACTCCGTCAAAAAAAAAAAAAAAGATTGTGCCTCACAGGACTTTACTGTGAAAGTAAAACAACCTACACAATGGGAGAAAATATTTGGAAATCACATATCTGATAAGGTTAAATATCCATAATATATAAAGAAATCCTTCAACTCAACAATAAAAAGACAATCCAATTAAAAATGGGCAAAAGACCTGAACAGACATTTCTCCAAGAAGATATACAGATGGCCAATAAGCACATAAAAAGACGCTCAACATCATTAGCTATTAGGGAAATGCAAATCAAAACCACAGTGAGATACCATTTTATACCCCACTAGAATGCCCACTATTAGAAAAACAGAAAATTACAAGTTTTAGAAAGGATACAGAGAGATAGGAACACTCATGCATTGCTGGTGGCAATGTAAAAGGGTGCAGCTGCTGTGGAAGACAGTTTGGCAGTTCCTCAGAAAGGTAATTACAGAATTGCTATATGACCAAGCAGTCCTACTTCTACATATATTCCCCAAAGAATTGAAAGCAAGGACTCAAGCAGGTATTTGCACATGGATGTTCATAGTGGCATTATTCACAATTGCCAAAAGATGTAAGCAACCATTTGTTTGGTTTGTCCATCAATAGATGAATGGCTAAACAAAATGTGGTATATACATACAATGGAATATTATCCAGCTGTAAAAAGGAATGAAGTTCTGATACATGTGACAACCTGGATGAACCTTGAAGACATCATGTTGAGTGAAATAAGCCAGACACAAAAAGACAAATATTGTATGATCTCACTGATAAGAAATAATGAGAATAAACAAACTCACAGAATCAGAATCAGAATCTAGAATATAGGTTAGCAGGGGACTGGGTGGGTGTAGGGAACAGGGAATTAAGACTTAAAATGTACAATGTACAAAGTTTCTATTTAGGATGATGGGAAAAAGTGGGAAAGGTAGACTTTGCTGAACTTCCTCTATAGTACTTTTAAATTATATTTGGGCTTTGGAATTAGACCACTGAAACTTGAACTGAAGACATAATTTATGTGGTTATGTTTGTGTAACCCTGGGCAAATTTCATACTGCAGCAAGTCTCAGTTTCCTCATCTCTAAAAGGGAATAATTGCAGGACTTGTCTCATAAGGGTGGGTAAGAGAATGGAATAAAATAATTTTATAAGTAATTAGTACTGTGCTTGGCACATTTTAAGAGCACAATTCTTGTTAGATATTTTTATGAATTATTATTAAATAAAGGGAGCTAACACACCCAGATAGAGTGTTTAAGATAATATTATAATTAATCAATAATAGTTTTTAAAATTCTTACCAGATAGCTAGATATTTTATGTAATTTCACTTCATGTCCTGAAAAAAATTAAACACACATAGTCAGTACTATTCTTCTGAGTCCATAGTAACTATTATTGACCTTTGACCATGGGGTTTGACATATCAGTATAATTGCTTTACTACCAACTGATGGTAGTTACTGGGAAAGTAGAAGGAAGCTTTCAAACTTCTGTTAATCAGAAAGATTGGAAGCTTATTTGAATGAAATAAATACTGAATTCCACTCTACCTTTCATTAAATTCAGGCTGCTTTTTTTTTAAAAAAAATAACTTTTTTATTGTGGTAACATATTACAACTCAATTTTTTCCATTCTAATCACTTTCAAGTGTACTATTCAGTGATATTAGTTGCATTCACAATATTGTGCTGCGATCACTGCCATCTATCAGCAAAACATTTCATCATCTCAAACAGAAACTCTCTGCCTCTACCCCATTCCCCCACCCCCACCCTCATCCTGCCGCTGGTAACCTGTAATCTTCTTTTTGTCCATATGAATTTGCATATTCTAGGTATTTTATATAAGTGGAATCAAACATAATGGATATTTGTCTTTTTAGGAGTGTTGGGGGGAGGTGTTTGCTGATCACCATCGGAAGTTCCTTCCTATGTTCCTGGAATTCCTCACCTAACTAGTCTGGTGAGACACGGGGCCAGTCTTGCATAATAGATATTTGCTTTCACCTAGGATGTGGGCATATGACTGAGGTTTCACCAATCAGACAAGCACTTCCCAACTTTGAGTTAAGCTACTGATGCAAAAAAGCAAGTACTGGAAAAAAAAAAAATCACTTTGGAGATGGGTGGTGGTGGCAGCAACAGCAGCAGCAACAGTGATACAAAGTTTCTAGGGGGCAGTTGGAGTTTTCAATATCCAGTGCTAGAGGCAAAGCAACTGGTGGCATCTAACATTTAGTGGTGGCAGTAGCATTGTTTGCTCTGATTTGGTTTTGTGGAATACTCCTTGCCCTCTTTTCTATCTGTTCTCCAACCCAGAGAAATGTGAGCAGTTCTATAATTTTTCAATAAATTCTTTTTCCCCTAAAGTTAGAGTTCCTTTCTGTTGCTTGCAATTATGAACCTTGATTGATAATTACCCCAGACTTCTCTATCTTTATTTTATTTCTATTAAATAAATTTAATGCCTTCCATGATTTCCTTTCCTCTTAAGGCCTCCCTTGATGCCCTTCTTAGAAGCCCAAACTTTCCTGCATCGTTGTACGGGGAGATAGGAACAGTGTGACTCTGGGAACCATCACTGCTGCCACCTAGAAGTGACACTTTCCAGCGGGTCATTGAATGACACACAAAGCAGCACCAGGATATCTGAATGGATAAAGCTCAGCCACATGTTTTGCACTATTAAGATTCATTTACATTCTCAAGCGGTTGATTGCTTGCTATGTGGAGATTTTGTTATGCAAATTGTTGGCATCTATTTTTAGGTAATTTCCTTTGTTGAATGTTGCATAGTACAGATTCAATTGTTTAGAGACATGCAATCCTAAAATGCCTTAATTTTATTTGTATTTCTCATCAAAACTATGGAAGGGTAAAAATTGTTCACATCCTGATACTTTCCATTTCAGAATTTATACTGGTTCCTTCCAACTGAAATTCTAATTAATTAAGAATTATGGAAAGGTTATTATGCTGACATTGAAACTTATTTGGTAGCAAAAATGACAAAGCTCTCTTTAAAAACCACAAGGAAGAAAAATCCTAACAAAATCATTTGATGAGTTTCAATTATCTTTTTAAAGAACCATAATGGTAACACATTTCTGAACACTAAAAACAAACAAACAAAAAAAGTCACACTTAAAGTCATCCTTTAGGCAATTAGTTTGAGTAGTAAATTTTATTTTAAAACTAGCAAAAACACTTTTGAGTGTTTTTAAAAATCAGAATGCTAATCTAGTGCAACAAAGTTCAATATATTGTCATATGCATGAATCACTGACTTGTGCATAAAATGAGAACCCATGTGGCATGTACCCTACTCAGCTTGAAAAGGAAGTAGCGGGGGATTGTGGGAACATCAGGTTAGGCAGATAAGGCTCAGCTATCATTAAAACAATGGAGAAAGAGCCAAAGGCTGCCTTGGGAACCTGCTTTAGGGTACAGCAGAACAGGACACTGCTTCACAATGCCCAGGAGAGTGAGGAACAGAGAGACAAAGAAACCAAAACAGCAAATAGTTTTGTAAGGTTCCTTTCCTACCTTTTACTATTATTATTACTATTATTCTTTTCTCATCCAATCTCTTTTCTTTTCTCTGGTCCTATTTTTTTTCCCCAAGAGAACATAGACAAAAGCAAGGAAATAGACTAAGACTAACGAAGTGTTAAAACGAAACCTTACCACATACACAAAAACAATAATAAAATGAAACCCTAGAGTAGAGAGAGAAGCTAATCAATTGAATAAACCCATCAAGATAAACAGATGCCTAGATACCAACAAAAAAATAAAAGCTATACTAGGAGACAGGAAGACATAGCCCAGTCCAACGAACAAACTAAAATCCAAGGTGAGATGCAGAACATAGAACAACTAATCAGAGATATCCAAACAAATATCATGAATCAACTTAATGAAGGGAAGGAAGAGATTAAGGATATTAAGAAGTCATTGGGATGGGAAGCGGCTGTGGCTCAATCAGTAGGGCTCCCGTTTACCATATGGGAGACCCCGGGTTCGGTTCCCGGGGCCTCCTGGTGAAGGCAAGCCCGACCGCACGGCGTGGTTAGCTGACCCAGCGAGCACAAGCAGCAAGGGGGGGATAAATGAATAAATAAATAAAGTCTTTAAAAAAAAAAAAGAAGACATTGGGAGAAGGTACTGAAGAAATTGTAAACATACAAAACACAACAACAACAACAACAACAACAACAACAAAAAAAAAACACATAAGATGATGATGAATGGTACAATCCAAGAAATCAAAAATACTTTGGAAGCACATACATTGACGAAAGAAGAAGTTGATGAACTCAACAGACCAATCACAAGTAATGAGATATAATTAGTCATCAAAAACCTCCCAGCTAAGAAGAGCCCAGGACCAAATAGATTCACAGGTTAATTCTACAAAACATTCCAGAAAGAACTAACACCTATCCAGCTTAAACTTTTCCAAAAAATGGAAGTGAAGGGAACATTGCCTAACTCATTCTATGATGCCAACATCACCCAATACCAAAGCCAAAAAAGATGCCACAAGAAAGGAAAACTATAGACCAATCTCCCTAATGAAGCTAGATGTTAAAATCCTCAACAAAACACTTGCTAATCGTATTCAACAACACATCAAACAAATTATACATCATGACCAAGTGGATTTCATCCCTGGTATGCAAGGATGATTCAACATAAGAAAATCAATCAATGTAATACACCACATAAACAGATTGAAAGAAAAAAATCACATGATTATCTCTATAGTTGCAAAAAAGCATTTGACAAAATACAGCATCCTTTCCTCATAAAAACGCTGCAAAAGATAGGAATAGAGGGAAACTTCCTCAACATGATAAAGAGTATATATGAAAAACTCACAGCTAACATATATTCAATGGTGAAATCCTAAAAGCTTTCCCTCTAAGATCTGGAAGAAGACAAGCCTGCCCACTTTCATTGCTCTTATTTAACATTGTGTTAGAAGTACTTGTTTGAGCACTTAGGCAAGAAAAAGATATAAAAGGCATCCAATTTGGAAAGGAAGAGGTCAAAATTTCACTATTTGCTGATGACGTGATCCTATACATCAATGGCCCTGAGAAATCTACAACAAAGCTTCTAGAGCTTATAAATGAGTTCAGTAAAGTCACAGGGTATAAGATCAATGTGCAAAAAGTCAGTAGCATTTCTGCACACCAATAATGACCAATCTGAGGAGGAAATCAAGAAAAAAATCCCATTTACAATAGCAACTAAAAGAATCAAATACCTATGAATAAATTTAACTAAAGATGTAAATGACATACTCAGAAAACTACACAGCACTGTTAAAGGAAATCAAAAAAGACTTAAATAAATGGAAGACTATTCCCTGTTTGTGGAATGCAAAGCTGGCATTCAAAAATGATGGAGAGTTCAAAATATTCAGAGATAAACAGAAACTAAGAGAGTATGCCAATAAGAAACCTTCCCTTCAAGAACTACTAAAGGGAGTTCTGCAGGTTAAAGGAAAAACAGGAGAGAGAGAGTTGGAGGAGAGTGTAAGAACAACTAATAAGCCAAAAAGAGAAATAAAAACAACATATGACATACATAAACTCAAAGAAAATATGGCTAATGTAAGTAATTCCTTGGGAGTAATAACACTGAATGTTAATGGATTAAACTCACCAGTCAAGAGACACAGATTGGTGGAATGGATAAGAAATATGATCCATCTATATGCTGTCTACAAGAAACCCACCTTAGACCCAGGGATTCAAGGAGGTTGAAAATGAATGTCTGGAAAACAATTTTACAAGGAAACAATAACCAAAAAAGGGTGGGAGTAGTTATACTAATATCAGAAAAAATAGCCTTTAAATGCAAAACTATTATAAGAGACAAAGACGGAACACTAAATATTAGTAAAAGGGTTAATCTTTCAAGAAGAAAGAACAATCATAAACATTTATGCACCTAACCAGGGCACCTCAAAATACATGAGACAAACACTGGAGAAACTAAGTGGATAAATTGATGCCTCTACAATTACCGTGGGGGACTTTAATACACCATTATTGCCATTAGACAGAACATCTCAACAGAGAATCAATAAAGAAACAAAGACTCTGAATAATACATTAGAGGATCTGGACCTAATAGACATATACAGAATACTACTCCCCAGTACAGTGGGATATACATTCTTCTCAAGTGCACATGGATCATTCTCCAAGATAGACCTCATGCTAGGCCACAGAAAAATTCTCAATGTACTCAGAAAGATTGATGTTATACAGAGTAATTTCCCTGACCAAAATGGAATGAAGCTGGAAATCTGTAAGGGTCAGAGAACCAGATTAGGCACAAAGATAACAGAAGTTAAACAACACACTCTTAGACAAACAGTGGGTCAAGGAGGAAATTTCAAACAAAATCAGTAACTACCTTGAAATGAATGAAAATGTCAACACAACATATCAAAACCTATGGGATGCAGCAAAAGCTGTACTGAGAGAGAAATCCATAGCCATAAATGCATATATCAAAAAAGAGGAAAGGGCTAAAATTGAAGACCTAACTGCACACCTGGAGGAATTAAAAGAAGAACAACCATCCAGCCCAAAAGGAAGTAGAAAGAAGGAAAATAACAAAGATTAGAGCAGAATTAAATGAAATAGAAAATAAGAAAGCACTAGAAAGAATAAACAAAACCAAATGCTGATTCTTCAAGATCAATAAAATTGACAAACCCTTAGCTAGACTAACAAGGAAAAAAAGAGAGAAGATGCAAATACACAAAATAAGAAATGAGGAAGGGGATATCACCACTGACCCCACAGAAATAAATAGTATCATAAGAGGATACATTGAAAAATTATATGCCAACAAGAAGATAATTTAGAGGAAATGGACATATTCCTAGAAACACACAAGCAGCCTACATTGAGGAAAGAATAAATTGATGAACTCAACAGACCAATCACAAGTAAAGGAGATAGAATCAGTCACCAAAAATCTCCCAACTAAGAAGATCCCAGGACCAGATGGCTTCATAGATGAAATTTACCAAACATTTCGGAAAGAATTAACACCAATTTTGCTTAATCTCTTCCAAAAAAATAGGAGTAGAAGGAACAATGCCTAACTCATTCTATGATGCCAACATTACCCTGATACTAAAGCCAAACAAAGATGCCACAAGAAAGGGAAATTACAGACCAATCTCTCTGATGAACCTAGATGCTAAAATCCTCAACAAAATACTTGCTAATTGTGTTCAACAACACATCAAATAAATTATACACCATGACCAAGTGGGTTTCACCCCAGGTATGCAAGGATGGTTCAATATAAGAGAATCAATCAATGTAATACACCACATAAACAGATCAAAAGAAAAAAAAAAATCACATGATCATCTCTATAGATGCAGAAAAAACATTTGACAAAATACTGCACCCTTTCCTGATAAAAAACACTGCAAAAGGTAGCATTGAAGGAAACTTTCTGAACATGATCAAGGGCATACATAAAAAATTCACAGCTAACATCATATACAATGGTGAAATCCTAAAAGCTTTCCCTCTAAGATTGGGTACAAGACATGGATGCCCACTATGACTGCTCCTATTTAACATTGTCTGAGAAGTACTTGTTTGTGCACTGAGGCAAGAAAAAGATATAAAAGGCATTCAAATTGGAAAAGTAGAAGTAAAAATTTCACTATTTGCAGACGACATGATCCTATACATAAAAAGCCCTGAGAAATCTACAACAAAGCTTCTAGAGCTTATAAATGAGTTCAGTGAAGTCGCAGGCTCTAAGATCAATGCTCAAAAATCAGTTGCATTTCTGTACTCCAATAACCTTCAATCTGAGGAGGAAATCAAGAAAAAAAAAAAAAACCATTTATAATAGTAACTAAAAAAATCAAATACCTAGGAATAAACTTAACTAAAGATATAAATGACTTATACACAGAAAACTACACAGCACTGTTAAAGGAAATCAAAGAAGACTTAAATAATTGGAAGAATATTTCCAGTTCATGGATAGGAAGACTAAACATGATTAAGATGTCTCTCATACCTAAACTAATCTACAGTTTTAATGCAATCCCAATAAAAATCAACACATCATTTTTCACTGAATTGAAAAAACTATGAAATTTATTTGGAAAGGCAAGAGGCCCCGAATAGCCAAAGACAAACTGAAAAAAGAAAAGTGAAATCAGAGAAATCACACTACCTGACTTTAAAACATACTACAAAGCTACAGTGGTCAAAACTGCATGTTATTGGCATAAAGATAGAACTTTGGAACCAAATTGAGAGCTCTGATATAGATCCTCACATATACAGTTATATGACATTCAACAAGGCCACCAAGTCCATACAACCTGGAGAGAATGACCTCTTCAATAAATGGTGCTTGGAGAACTAGATATCCTTATCCAAAAGAATGAGAGAGGAACACCATCTCATACCTTATACAAAAATCAACTCAAGATGGATCAAAGATCTAAATATAAGAGCCAAGACCATAAAGACCTTGGAAGATAACGTAGGGAAGCATCTACAGGACCTTGTAATGGGAAATGGCTTCATGAATTTCACACCCAAAGCACAAGCAGTGAAAGAAAAAATAGACAAATGGGACCTCCTCAAAATTAAAACCTTTTGCACTTCAAAGGAGTTTGTCAAGAAAGTGAAAAGACAGCCTACCCAATGGGAGAAAATATTTGATAACCGTATATCTGACAGGAGCCTAATATCCAGCATTTATAAAGAAATCCTATATCTGGAAAGTAAGACAAACAATCCATTTAAAAAATGGGCAAGCAATTTGAACAGATACTTCTCCAAAGAAGAAATACAAATGGCTAAAAAGCACATGAGAAGATGCTCAACATCACTAGCTATTAGGGAAATGCAAATCAAAACTACAATGAGATACCATCTTACACCCATTAGACTGGTGGCCATTAAAAAAACAGAGGACTACAAGTGTTGGAGAGGATGTGGAGGAATGGGAACCCTCATCCACTGCTGGTGGGGATGTAGAATGGTCCAGCCATTGTGGAGGACAGTTTGGCAGTTCCTCAAAAAACTAAATATAGATCTGCCATATGATCCAGCAATTCCACTGCTGGGTATATACCCAGAAGAACTGAAAGCAAGGACATGAACAGATATATGCACACCAATGTTCATAGCAGCATTATTCACTATTGCCAAAAGTTGGAATAAACCCAAATGCCCATGAACAGATGAATGGATAAACAAAATGTGGTATATACATACAATGTAATATTACTCAGCTATAAGAAGGAACACTAACACACAGGATAACATGGAATCTTGAGGACCTTATGTTCAGTGAAGCAAACCAGGCATTGAAGGACAAATATTACTGACCTCTCAGATATGAATTAAGAAAATTGAGCCAACTCAGAGACCTAGAGTCCGAAAGATAGGTTTACAGGAAATAGGAAGGGAGAAGAATGTTGTGAGCCAATGCCCATACGGGCAAAATCTATGATAAGGTGGAAGTGAGTAGTTGTGCAGTGAAGATATATGACATGGGTGTAGAGATATTATTGGGTTGGGTGTTGCAAGCTTGACATGGGGGTAGGGTGGGGAGTTTGGGTTGGCTGGTCCAAGGAACTGGGAGTAGAGTTGTGGGAGGGAATAGGTGAACACTGGGGATAGATGGGTACGTGGGTGAAACTACATTGTTGAGAAAACTCTATTGGCAATATGACAAGGAAGGGTTTAGGGTGTTGAATGGGGGGGGGGCGGGGCATTGGTACAGGGTGCACCTGAGACAATCTTCTAGAGAATGTGCCAGTGATCATTTTGTCATAGTGTGCTGTATCAGTGGGGGGAGACCCACATAATGAGTGGGAAGGAGTTGGACTCCCATGCTGGGGAGGCCTGATATGTTCTCAAACAGAGGGTGTGTGTCTCTAGAGAGCATGGACAGTTCCAAATAGGGGAGGACAGACTAGTATATCTAGCCCTCAGTGTTGTTGCGAGTATCTAAGAATCTTGTCCTTCAAGGAGTGAAGCCTAGTGGTCTCCATGGGGCCCAAGGGGAGGGGAAGGGAGGAATAGAAGAGATTGAAGAGGGGGTATTTGGGAGCAATGGGAGTGTTCTGCATGATCATGCAATGATGAATAAAGGCCATGTTAAATTTCATTGAAAAATTATAAAAGTGTATGGTCTAAAATGTAAATCATTATGTAAACCATTGACCATGTTGGTAGCTATGTTTCAATATTTATACATCAGTTGTAACAAATGTACCATCCATATGTGAAAAGATTATTAATAAGGAAGGGGGAAAAGGAGGAGGATGTTGGGTATATGGGAGTCCCCTTTATTCTGTATGAAACCTTACTGTGACCTAAATCTTCTTGGAAGACATATAAATAAAAAAGTAAGACACTGGGGAAGAAATGGAAGAAAATGCCACTGTACATACAGGACAACCGATATTACAGTGATGAAAAGAAAAATGTCAAAAAAATTGTTTTATTTTATTTTTTTAATATTTTTCATTTTTTTAATACCCCAATCTTTTTTACTTTGTTTTAGAGTTTCTCTAAATTATTATGTATTTTATTTCTTATGTTTAAACCTAGTATTATTATTTTATTTTCCTACTAATTGATTTGGCAATATTCTTGCCTTCATTTTTGAAGAGGTTTTGGATCACAGAAGGGTTACAACTATGGCAGGGGAGGGTCAATGGGGTGAGGTGTCAGTGGTGGGGGATATATGGGAGGAAGTTCACCTGGGCATACATATAAAGTATATAAATATGTTCAAATGTTCACGGAGCATTGCCACAGTGGGTGGAGATTCACACAACAATGGAAAGATTATTAAATTTCCATCCTGGAGAGCTCTGCCACATCTCCTAATGGAACAGCAACAATTCCCCAAGTGCAGGGGCAATGACTAGTGAAGAAGGATGGTCCATTGATGGGCCCTTGATGTTGATGACTATGCTTGTGAGCCTTTTGCTCTTGAATTTGCAACTTAGCCTAGTATTGGAAAGTGCCTAAGAGTTGCCTCCTGATGGCCTCCTTGTTGCTCAAATGTGGCCTCTGTCTAAGCCAAACGCAGCATATACATGCATTACATTCCCCCCAGTGTGGGACATGACTCCCAGGGATAAGCCTCCCTGACACCAAGGGATTACTACCAAGCACTGGCTGGTGATACAACTGGAAAAAGACCTTGAATAAAAGGGGGAAAAATGTAAAGACAAATGAGTGTATATAGCTAAGACTTCAAAGTGAGTCGGGAAGTCATCAGAGAGGTAACACTTATCCATGTCTCAGCAGGATCTCATAGACAGCCAAGGTAGATACTACCCCAAATAGTGGGGATCCTGAAGGCTCTGGAGACACCCAGGACCTACGGTCATGGCAGATAGCTCCAGAGTTTGGTGCCTTGCTAGTGGCTCTACTTTGGAGTTTGTGCTCCTGAGGGTGACAGAGTTGGACTCAGATGTGATGTCTCTACACATGCCTCTTTTGTCCCTTTTATTTGAACCTATACTTGGTGCTGGGGTTGGTAGGTGTATGTCCAAGAGACTTTAATCTCTGGGCTGTGCATGTGCCAGCGAGGCCCTGGAATTCAATGAAGTTGCAACACCTACTCTCTAGTTCATTGGACTCACCCAGGACCACTAACAAGGAGATGATGATGGAAAACGACCATCCCAAGGAATCAATAGGGTCTACAATTGCAAGCAAGAGGGTCCTATCCATCTGCCCCATGGGATCAAAGCCTTCTCTCAATTTGAGGTGGAGTGGGCATCACCATCCCAGAATTCTCAGGATTGGGGAGTGAACTATGGATTAGAGTGGACTTACTGATATTCTACTATGGACTTGTGATTATAGCAATGGAAGAAACTATATCATTCATGTGGAGGCAGTGGCCACTGGAGGTTCTGAGGGCAGGGAGAGGGAAATACAGGTGAAATGTGGGGGCATATTGGGAACTTAGGAATTTTCCTGAATGGCATTGCAATGACAGATATGGGTCATTGCATGTCTTACCATAACCTGCAGAATTGTGAGGGAGAGAGTGTAAACTACAATGTGAATATAATCCATGCTTAAGTGGCAATGCTCTAAAATGTTTTCATCAATTGTAACAAGTGTGCCACAGTAATGAATGATGTTGTTAATGTGGGAAAATGTGGGAGGTATGGGAAGTGGGGCATATGGGAATCCCCTATATTTTTGTGTAACATTTATGTAATCTAAATACCTTAAAAAAGGCTAGGAAATGAAAGCAACCTCCAAGAACATGGGGAGACAAAACTTACACTAGTAAAAGAAAATTAGGTATTTTAAATTCATAGTATAAGGATCATTGTCTTTAGAGATATTGTGCCATTTTTCAAGGATGTAGTTTTTCTTTTGATGTGACATGATAGTACAAACATTACCTCTTGAATAGAATGATTTCCTAATGGATACATGTGGATTGACAAAGAGAGTTTGTCAGGAATGAAGGGTAGTGTACTAGGATACTCAAGGAGAGGAGGAATCGATACTATAGCTAAGTAACAAAATCTCTTTTGTAAGGAGAACAGAAACGAGACTCTCAAGATTTTCTAGGCACATTGCAGTTTCCAGTGACCTCACATTGAATCAGAGAATAAAGGTTTGTGTCACAATCAGATAACATAAAGCTGTTGAAACAAAATTACTGAAAAAAATACATAGAAAAGCTAAACAAAACACTTGAGTTGATGTTTGTCATAATTCTCCCCTACCCCATTCCACTAGTCCCTGGTAAATTTACGGACAAAGTCAGTGTTTTGGTTACACAAAGAGATTATTCTGGGCATGACAATGTGAATTAAAAGATTTTCTGTCTAATTCTTCCCATATGTTAGACAAACTAAGTTTATTGTTCAGAGTAGTTTGCTGGGGAAAAATGTTATTGAATAAAACCAAGTAATGAATTCAGTAAGTTCATTGTAATTCTGAATCTGCATGGTCCTATGTTGTTATTAGTTATTATTAACAATAACATTTCTCTAGGGTAGGACCTATAAGTTGTGTTCTTACATACACCCAGGTTTATTTTTCTTTTCTTTTTTTTTTTTTTAAGATTTTATTTATTTATTCATTCATCCCCCCCCTGCTGCTTGCGCTCGCCGGGTCAGCCAACCACGCCGTGCAGGCGGGCCTGCCCCCACCAGGAGGCCCCGGGAACCGAACCCGGGGCCTCCCATATGGTAAACGGGAGCCCTACTGATTGAGCCACAGCCGCTTCCCAGGTTTATTTTTCTAACACCAAAATTTACAGGTGTCATTTTGGGAACACTTTTTCCTTCATTATCATTTAAAAATACATTACTTCTTACATAATAAAACTATATGTAACATATATGTAAGTTCTAAAACATAATTATGTAATGTATACCAAGGAGCTTACTATTCAATTAAAAATTTTTACCAATATTTTACATCTCACTAGGTATGCTTTTCCCCTCTTCTCCCAACTTCCCCCACCAGTCTTAGAGTTAACACAGAGATTTATCCTTCTCTTGCTTTAAATTTTAAAAAATCGCATGTATGTGTATGCCTAAACAATATAGTATTACTTTTGCTTGTTTTTGAGATATAAAATTTGCGTCATACTGTATATAGCCTTCCTATACTTACTTTTTTCATTTGACATTATGTTTGCAGGAGGCATTTATGTTATTGCAAGTTGTAGTTTAGTCATTTATACTGTTTTACAATATTCTATTACATGAACACTTCATAGTTTATCTATTCCATCTCCTTTAGATGGGAATTGGGTTATTTACAATTCTATTTTATTATTATAAACATTGCTGTGAGCCTTTTGGTGCACATATACAAAAGTTTCTCTGGGGTATGTATCAGAATTTCTCTAGGAGTGGAAATTCTTGGTTAGGTGATATACACATGGTCCCTATTCAAAGTAATGCCAAATTATTTTCCAAAATGGTTGTTCCAATTTACCTTTTTCCTCACAATATGTAAGTGTTGCAGTTGATTTTTATCCTCTCCAATAAGGAGAGAATTTCTCAATTTTCTTCAATTTTAGCCATCATAAACAAAATATTTTATTATAAATGTGAAAGTTCACATTTTTAAACAAAAGGGGGGTATTAATAGCAAGCAAGGAAAATTTGATGCTCATTCATTCAAGTATTTATTGAATGCCTATTACATGCTGACCACTATGAAAAAACGTGAGTAAATAAAGAAAAAATAAAGAAAAAAATATAAAAAAGTTTCCCACTCTAAGGAGATTACAACATAGTTAAAATTGTAGATTATACATATGCATTCAAATAATAGTACAAGACAGTATTATCATTTTGTCAGTTCTCCCTTTCCTCTCCATTCACATTCTTTTCTTTCTGTTTTAGGATGTCCCAACAAAGAAACTTAAGTAGTTTCTACCTCACAATGACCCATCTGCTTTTGTTCTGCTACGTATTCTGTCACCTTACACTTGACTCCATGATTTTCTACTGAAGGTATAAATGTGGACAGAAAAAAAGGACTTAATGAACAAGGCTCTTTGAAAAGATACGTAGGAAAATAGAAAAAAGGGAAGGTTTGGTTGGGACCGTTCAGTAGAGGGTCCTAAATTTCTCAGGTTAAAGACGTTGGACTCTATCCTGGAGACAAGAGAGGGAACTAAAAGATCTTATAAAAGTGTTCTCTTTGTTCTTGATTTACTCAGAAGGGATTGCATGTGGAAGGGATTTGCTGTAACTAAATGCGCGAGGCAAAAAAGAGACGTATGTAAATCCCAGGAATATATTTTTTAATGAAGAAAATAAAAGCAAAATGCATGTGGTACCAAAAAACGGTAAGACGATCTCTAAACTGTATTTCAATAAATACAGGAAATTTACCAGGCCACACTGTCCTGGGAAAAAAAAGAATAAAATTAACATTCTTTACTTCTTACCTGGCATAAGCTACTCTGGATAAATTATTTTGGATAAATTGGATGCGTATCCTAAAGCAGTATTTGGTTTCCAAATAGTTTATTGCTTTATATTTAAACTTTTGTTTTGTATTGTTTTAATGTCAAACCATATCAGTTCCTTTCCTAATTTGTATATACCATGAATTCCTACCAAACCCTCCAGCTCAATATTCACTGATTTTGACTTTTAGTTTACATAGTCAAACATGTTTTTGGGAAGACAGTGGAGATCAACACGAAAACCCAGTGTCCAAATGAAGTGTGGAATGAATGAGAATCAGGCAATGGGCTGAGTGACATTCAAACTGTCCTGTTTCTCTTATTATTTGCGGCATAAACCAGTCCGGAAATTCATGCTGTAATACTTGGCATTGTCTTTTGCTTCATTATGGAAAATTTAGAGACTTAACTTTAAAAAGTGGTTATTAACCTTTCAAATTATAAACAGTAAAACCAACACACATACAATCTTAAAATAGAATTACAAGTTTGCCTGAGGCAAACTTGTTAATAATTGAAGGAAGCTGTTTTATGCCTTTATTGAAAGTTTATTTGTATGTTTTATTTATTCATTCATTCCCTTGTATGTCCATTCCCCTCTCCCATCTCCACATAGTCAACAACTCTAATGTGTTCGATGTTTATCTTTTACATTGTATGTTTGAAATATTTTATACAGCTTTCATTATTAAAGCAGATTTCTAAAACCAGAGTATTCTTGATCTTCTAAAAACAGCATTTTTTTTCTTTATTTGGTGTGTGGTTATTGTCTGGCTCTTTTACATTTTTTTGTAGAAAAATGTGAAAAGTGCTAATCAGGATAAAGAATCAGAAAAAATAAATCACACATAATTCCAATGCCCAGTGGGAACCCATTAACATATTGGCTTATTTCTTTTTAACCTTTAAAAATAGCTCTAAAACAAAAAACAAACAAACAGAAAAAGAAATAAAAATGATTCTTTAAAAGTAAAGTTAAGGTCTTTTACAAGCAATTCTGTAATTTTTCTTCAGGTAACATAACATGAACATTTCTTAAATTCTTTTAGACATAATTATACTTGCTATATAATATTCTCATTCCAGAGATTAGGTTAAGTATTCATTTTTTAAAACACGTGTAACTCTTTAATCCAAGTGAAGTGTATTTTGGTAATACTGAGATTCTAAATTGTATGTTTTCCAAAACTCAAGTATCTCAGCCCTATCTTTTATTCATCCATGATTTATGATGCCTCCTGTATTGTAGCTGAGATCCGTTCTAAGGTTTTCCTGTTCCTGACACACACTTCCCAGCACTACACACATTAATTGCATTTTTATAGCATGTATCGACTCTACCATATATATCTATCTGGCTAGGCTTGCCATGAAATCTTGCATTTGAGACAGACTTTGACCAATGGCTCGTCCTCGGTCTTTGGGATTGTTTGCCCTTGGAGCACTTCTTCACTGCTTCTCTCTCAGAAACTGGGTGCACCTTCACTAAATTTCATACAAGGGCAATAACTTAATATCGCTCCTGTCGAGTTACATTAGTAGCTCATAGTGGTAGAGGATTCTTAGCTATTAAGAATGAAAATAAGGAAAGGAGAAGTTAAGCCAAGCAGTTGCCAATGACTATAGCACTAGAAGAGGAAAACTATAACAGGTCCAGAGGAGTAGGAGAGAGTTACCTTCACAGTCTCAGCCCTCTGTGAGGAAATAATGGTGAAAAAGAGCAGAACCATGTATGGCCTGTGACCCAGCTAGGAAGGGACAATGGGGGAAACCCACACACACCTTGAGAGAGTTCTGTAGGTATGAGACTGCAATTTAAATTTAAGAGAATACAATTGTCTTCGCTGGTTAATAGGGCTTCAGATAGGCACTAGGATAAGCTAATCTTTAGTGCAGTATAAACTAAGGATAGTTTAGTAAGTTATATGATTATTGTAGTCAATCAGATGTGAGATGAAAAGTAAGATGATTCAATTCCATTGAGTATTGTGTTTTGGATAATAGTTTGGGATGAGACTGGAATAAATGATTATTATAGTATATTCTCTTATACATTATGCTCATGAAAAGGAAGTAATGAGAAAGAGGGCAAAATGTCTTACTGGTCCTGCATGCACAAGTAAGGAGGGGTGGAGTTCAACTGGCATTAAAACACCTAAAGGCTGAAGTTCTTTTGGAGGGTGGGATGCATATTACTGTTGGCCACTTGATTCCTGTGTATACCTAGGCTGCTTCTTACCCAGAAGTCATCATCCTGAATACAGAGATTCCTTTATCTCTCTTTACCATGTCCTGCCTTTGTCTAAAACAGGTGCAAAGCCGTAAAATGATTATATACCCATTGCAATTTCCCACACATTGCAAAATCTAGTCAGCAAGATACTGAGTGTATAAACAGACCTGAAATTTCGAGAGTTCATTTGGCTTGATTTTTCTAGCATTCTTAATTATCTGCAAAGGATTTTGCCATTATCATGGCAATCATCTTAGTACTTCTATTTCCCATAAGATGAATCAGCCACATAATTCTCTTAATGCTGCAGAATTAAATTCCCAGAATTAAATTTCCTCCAAATAAGAAAGAAGTATTATTTTAATTTTTCCTTTTATAGCCATCAGTTCTCCACTAATTTAAGACAAAGGCTGTTGTTGGCAAACTGTGATTTTATGTATGCATATAATTGATTATGTCTCTAGTAGATGGTTGCTTCCAGTAATGGCTCACAGTAAACCTTCTTAACAAGCATATTATTAGATTATGGAATTGGTGGTCATTATTTCCACAGGGTGCTGGAAGTTAGTCTTAAACAACCATTATCATTAACTAGAGCCGGACAATTTGGACAAGAGATTTTATTTAAAATTTTTCATTCTGAACTGAGGCTTACATCATTGTTTAATCATTAACAGTCTCGAGACTTTCCAATATTAGCCTCCCACACAACTACAAGCCTCACCTAGTAACAGAGGACATTGCGCAATGGCCTTACTATGGTTTGTGCCTCATGAGTGTGGCGCTTATCTGGCAAAGTTGGCACAATGCCACTATTAGAAGTACCCTTCAGTGTAAAAATACTAATGTCTCCTAGTGTTTTTATAGAACATTTTTCTAAAAACTGGGAAGCACTTTATCAGTAGCAACAAACTTCCTTTATGGTAGCCTTAGTTCATTTTAGTTCATTTAGCATTTATTATCTATTACCCTCTATCTACCAGATACTGTGCTTGGTGATGAGACATAGAGAGCAATACTTAAAAAGTATGGGCCTTACAGTTCAGTGATTCTCAAGCTTTAATGTACACAAGTATCATTTGGAGGGGCTTGATAAAAATGTATGTTTCTGGTCCTTTTCTTCAGATACTAATTCAAAAGGTCTGGGCTGGGCTCAGGAGTCTGTGCCAGGTGATTCTGGTGCAGACAGTCCTCAGGCATCACTTAGTTTAGGAAGGAAGAGTCTTTGGGATCAGGCTGACCTACTGGCTCCCCAGTTACTAATTGTGGGAACACCAAGTTTTAGTGTCCTTTTCAGTCCTACTTCATAGATTTATTGGGAAGATTGGATAAGTTATATAGATGTAGGAAAAGTACTTAGCAAAGAACCTTGTCTGGAGTAGAAACTCACTAAGAGGATGTCTTTGTTAGAATTAACAAGCAAATCTGGAGCAGCTTTACTACTTTTGTGCAATACAATTGAGAAATATTCAAAGTAGGAATCTGGCTATAATTGAAGAGTCTAGGAGGAATTGATTTATGATGAGAGACAGGAACAATTTGGCATTTACAGCTGCATAAAGTTAAAAGGTTTAGAGTGATGGTGGGAAGAGACATAGCTGAAGGGCATAAAGAAAAAGGCAAGCCTGACAAAAATGCAAAATGAGATAATTAGAGTATTTCATGCAACTAGACAAAGGAAAATTGCCACAGTCTTCCTATTAAACTGCAGGGAGGGTTACTGGTCAGCCCAAAGTTGGAAGAACACCAATTAAAAAAAATTACTAAAAGATCATTTCAACAAGAGCAAAAAAAAAAAAAAAAAAAGTTCTCTTGTCCTTTGTTTCCGTAAAAAAAAGAAAGAAAATACCCAGGAATTTGTCTTAAAAGGAAAAAGGAACAAAAAATTAAAGACTTGTGGTAGGTTGAATTATGTTCCCTACAAAGACTTGTTCAAGTTCTAACACCTAATCCTGTGGGTGTGAACAGGATCATTTGTAAATAGGATCTTGGAAGAGCCTATTAACATGAGGTCAAACTGAACCAGGGTAACCTTACTTCTGGAGTACTTAAAAGCAAAGGAAATTTGGACACAGAAGAACAAGCCATAGGAGGATGCAGAAAGAGACAGATCACCACGTGATGGAAGCAAAGACTGATTGCTAGGGAGCCACAACTAGAACTCTGCAGACTTCTGAGAACACATGGCTTGCAGATACCTTGATTTTGAACTCCTAGCCTCTAAACTGTGAGCCAATAAATTCCTGTTGTTTAATCCAACCAGTTTGTGGTATTTTGTAATAGCAACTCTGACAATGTCTTAAACTTGGTAAAGAATGGAGGCCATCATTAAAGTAGGGAACCAGAATGTAGGATTTCTCAAGTGCTATTCATTTGGACTGCAAACGATGAATATATCTATTTTTTCATAACATTTTAATGGCCTTATTATTTCATAAAATAATTAAACCAACTGTTATTTTTTTATTGCACTATTATTAATGGCATTTCATATACAAAATGTCTACAATGTGTCCCAATAAGGAGTTCCTGAACAATGGGGAAAACATGATTTTTGTGAAAGCTTTTGCAGATGGAATGTATGTTAAGGCAATAAAGGTGAATGGAAGTCATTAAAAGTGAATATACTGGAAAAATAATTTATTTTGATGAATTGCTTGTTCAAGACTTAGACTCCAAAGCCAAGGATGAAAAATTTTTTTAGCTGAAATATGAAAACCCATATGAAAGCTTAACCAGCTTGGAGAGCTTTAAGTTATGTACCAGGAGATAATGAACCAATCAAAGACCACCAAAAGCCAATCAGAGAGCCCCCCCACCCAACATACCCTTTGAAAACTCCCACCCTAATAGAACTTGAATAGAACACTCACCAATCAGACTGTCTTAAAACTTCCTCCTTTCACTCTATAAAACTCACTCTTCTTTCAAGCCCCTTCCAGTCTTTAACAGAACTAAAGTGATGATAGCTGACTCCCTTACTAAACTATGAATAAACAGAATTTTATTCATTTTATATGTGGTCTTCATCCTTTTGGCAGTTTGAATAAGACTTAATTTTCAGTCTCAACTTATTCATGGCCATACTGTGATAGTGCTTTGCTTGAGATCAAAGAACCTGTGTTTCAGTATCATCCCCATACATGTCTGGACATATCACACATACACGTTTACAGATTCTGTCTGTGAGTGGCCTCTTTCATTAAAAATGAACTCTAAAGTCCTCCAATGTTTTAGCAAGAAGAGCTCCAGAAAGAGCATCTCTTTGATGGAGGGGTTGGTTCATTCAGAATGGCAGTGTCGTGACTTCACTGAATCCTAGATTGTTTCCCAGGCTGCTGCTATTAGCCCAACACTTGCCAGCCCCTTCTCCCACAAGATGGACCCTATTCTCATGTCTTTATTGGTGTATTTTGTGAGGAAGGGGAGAAGGAAAGATTCAGAAAAGGAACAAGAGCAGGTCTTAGCTGCGACAATGGGGAAAGGTAGTGTGTTAAATACAGAGTAAAGCAGAAGTCAATGATGATTTGTAACCATTGGGTTAATATTTGCTTGGCACATTGTAAAGAAATAAATAAGTACTGTGAATATTCTCACTGTCTTGATTTTGTGATAATCAGGGTAGGCTAAACATTTGCTATATTAGAAAACATGCATGTGTCCCCAGACCTAGTTTTTCTCCCTAGGTCTGGTTTTTGGAATGCTGGTGATAAATGAAGCCTGATTTATTATATGACCATCCTGTGTGGGAAAAAACAGTAACTTTGGGTATCTTTGGTCAACCTTAAGAGATATAAAAGGGGGACAGATGTGGCTTGGGTGTTGGGTGTCTGTCTCCCATATGGAGGGACCTGGGTTCGATCCATGGGACCTCCCGGTAAAAATAAAGAAAAGAAAAATATAGACGGCACGTGGGCCAACAGGCCCTGTGCACAGGTGAGCCATCGGGCCCCGGGAGTCATGCAGCAAGATGATGACGTAACAGGAGAGTGACACAAGGGAGAGCCAAGATGAGATGCACCGAAAAACCAGGAATTAAGATGGTGCAGGTGGTAGGATGCCTCTCTCCCACATCGGAGGTTCCGAGGATGGAATCCCAGTGAAGACAGGAGCAGAAGGATGAGAAGAGAGGGCAGGAAACGGACACAGAGTAGCCCAGCGAATGGACACAGAAACAGCAAAAACGGGGTGGAGGTAAAAATAAAAGTAAGTAAATAAATAAGTCCTTTAAAAAAATATATAGGGGAGGAAGATATGGACAGGATGTTTGTGGGGTGGTGATGTGTGGGAGCCATGTATGATGTTATGCATGTTTTGTAAGTTCACGATGTTTACTGAACACTTATAGTTTATGTATGTTCATGTATGAATGATATACTTCAATAAATTGTTTAAAAATAAATAAATAAACAAGTCATTCATAAGAAAAGCATCCTTTATGCTCAAATTAAGCTAACTTTCTCCAACGATCAGAAAGTGAAACAGGCAGTGGGTGGAATGGAGGGTACTTGTTGAGCCAACCTTACCTATAAGTGACCCAGGTATTTGATGTGCTTTGGTAGATCCCTAAACATCTGCTCTTCCAGAATGTCTCCTATCCTGAGTGGCCATGGTGACTAAAATTTTAACATTAGAGGAAGAGATTTTTAGAGGATCCGGATGAATGAAAATATCTCTTCAGGAGGATATTTTACAATGTCAATATATTGACCAGAAAGTATGACACATTATTAGGTTAGTATCCCTTAACACTTTATATTGATTTGTTCATAGGATTAAGAGTTTCAAAGGGCATTGTTTTGAGGGAATGGTAGTAACCATACTCAAAGAGGGAGAGGAGATCATAAAAGAGTTCTAGGTGAGGAATGAAGGCAAAATTTGCTTTTGTCAAATTTTGAATGAGGTTGTCAAAAGCATTTCTGTATGTTGTTAATTATATGCAGTTTTTTCCTGAGAAATATTTAGAATCTGTTCTTTCAACTTTTTCCTCTCCCTTCTTTCCCGTCTCTTTCCCTCTCTCCTTCCCTTTCTTCCTCCTTCTTATCCTTCCTTTTCCTCCCCTTTTACATTTATTTAAAGTAGAGCCTTACAATTAAAAATCCTGTTAAAGGATAAAATTGAAGTGCCTGTTGGCATGATTCAGCATTTGTTGATCAAACAGCTCAAACTCATTTAAAGAACTTTGGCAGACCTCACAGAGGAGAATGTAAGATGGGACGATTGCCCAGCTCACCTCTGGAGAGAAGGGTTCACATAAACATGACCTGAGAGGATGAACAAGTCCCTCCCAGAACACAGCAAGACTGGCTGTAATCTTGCTACATGGCAGACAGACTTGTCTAGGACTTAGCAAACAGTGCATTAAATCAGGTCAGCAGTTGTGGAGAGAAGAAACTTTACAAAGGAAAGAGACCTCAATTTTTGAGCATGGTGCAGTAAGTGCTGGCAATAAAACTAATATAAGGGGAGTCCTAGAACTAGGGATTTATTAACAACACCTAACATTTATTAACACTTGCACTGTTTTAAGGTCAACTGTTCTAAGTGTTTACATGTCCTAACTCCTTTATTCATTACAACCTTATGAGATGGATGTTAATCTTATCCACATTTTATAGACGAGGACACACATGGCCATCAACAATGCCACAATAACTCTTCTTTTGCATGCCTCATGGTGGTCTGTGTGAGAGTTTACTTAGAAGAGGGATTGCTGGGTCACAGGGAATGCACATCTTCACCTTACTAAATACCACCTAATTGTTCTCCAGAGTGTACCATCGTATCTTCCTAGCCATATTTGAAATCTCCCATTACAGCATATTCTCACCAATACTTGGTATTTTCAGGCTTTTAAGCTTTTGCCAATTTGAGGGGTGTGAAATTGTATTTTACTTGACTTTGCATTTCTCTGATTCCTTATATTTTATCATAGTTTCATATGCTTATTAGACATTCGTTTTCCCTTTTCTAGGAATTTACTCTTTTTTTTTCTCATTTTTTATTGGGTTGTTATACTTTTTCTTATTGATTATATGTGAGTATGTACCTTGACTATGAATTTTCTGATGGCTATATGCAGTGCAAATATCCTTTCCCAGTCTGTGGCTGGCTGATTGGCTTGCCTGTCTTCCTACCTCCCTCCTTTCCTTTCTCCAACTCCTCTTCCTCCTCCTCCTCCTCTTCCTCCTCCTTCTCTTTTCTCTTTCTCTCTCTCTTTCTTTCTCTTTCAATGTCTATTGATGTACATTAGTTTTACATTTTTACATAGTAATTTTACCAATATTTTCCTTTACGGTTTGTTCTTTCTATTCTGAAGACTTAGAGATATTTTCCTATATATAGCAACCCCATCTTCATCATGCCCCAAGTCTTCATATATGCTTGAGGCTGTTTCTGGGCTTTATTTTCTGATCTATTTTTCTATTTTTTTTTCTTTTTCTTAAATCGCTGTGCCAATACTACATTATCTTAATTGCTTTTACTTTATAGTGCACCAAAATATCAGTTAGGGTAAGTCTCCATACCTGATTTTTTCATCAGTATTATATTTACTTTTCTCAAGTCTTACCATTTTTCTTCAATATTGTATTTGCTATTCTTGGGCCTTTGCTCATTCTTTTTTTTTTTTTTTTTTTTTTTTTTAATTTTTATTTTACTGGGAGGTCCCGGGGATCGAACCCAGGTCCCTCCATATGGGAGATGGACGCCCAGCCATTTGAGCCACATCCGGCCCCCTGCTCATTCTTATACATTTGAGAATCATTTTGTCAACTTCAATGAACTGACCTTTTGCAATTTTGAATCTAATTGAATGGATTACTAGGTTAAGTTGGGGTGTAGTTTTCTGTTCATTTAGATCTTCTTCAATCTTTTTCAATAATATTTTATTTTTTCTTTATGACATATTTTGCTAGATTTATATCTATCCTATTATTTTCATTATAAATGGAAGCTTTTTTAAAAATTAGGTTTTCTAACTGTTGTTGGTTTATGGGAATACAATTGATTTCCTACATTGATGTTTGCATTGACCATGCATCTAGCAACTTCACTAAAATCTCTGATTAATTGTGGTTGTGTGGCTGTCAGTTCTTTTTGGAAAATGGCACTTTTATTTAATACTTTCTTATATATATATCATACATATATATGGATAGACATTTTCTATCTATCTATCTATCTATCTATCTATCTATCTATCATCTATCATCTATTATCTATTATCTATCTTCTTATTATCTTAGAGTTAGCTAGGACCTCCAATACAATATTATATAGTTTTGTTGACAAAACTATATCCCAAGGTGCATATTTTAAATGTCTCATTATTTAATATCATCTTTGCTTTAGTCAATCAGATTTCCTCCTTTATTAAGATAGCTTAAGCTAGGCTTTGGCAACAAATTTAATATTCCAGTGGCTTTCAAACAAAGGTTTATGTATTGCTCACACACTGTCTCCCTTCTTCTCCCATCACCAGGCAAATAGTTTATGGAGCTGCTTCTGTCTGTAACAGTCTAGGGGGAAATAGTTGATGGGGAATAACCTGATGACTGAGGGAAACGATTCATGAGGAACAGTGTGATGGCTTCTAAAGATTTTTCTTGGAAGGGGAACACATCTCTTCTGCCTATATTTCATTTGTCAAAGGAGGTCCAATTTTCATACCTGATTCAAATATAGTGGGAACATACTATCCTTCCTTAGGTAAGGACACCATAAAAAGGGGATGCAAATATTTTGAACATGAATACAATTGCTAGAATTTCCTTAATACTTATATCTATTAATTAATAGATTAATATATCTTAATATTCTATCTATATTGTAAATTATTTTGACCACAACATAAAATTTATTTGCATAGAGTGATTTTATTGTCCTGCTCTCTTTTTCTTCTAAATCTAAGAGTTACCTGAATGAAGAAGTAAAGTTCCTCCAAGCCTAGAAAGTCTTGTTTAAATAACCAATGCCTTTTTTTTTTTTCTTACTTAGTTAAAAAGCTAAGGATAAGAATGAGAATTCTTATCCTGTGAAGATAACTTGTTGGCATTCCCCTTTGCCTTGGGTCTGTTTATAACTAATATGACAGATACATGAAAGCTAAAATAAGCACACTTTCTTTTTCTTGAAATAATATCTATGTCCCCCAGATATTTTATATAAAAGTACTGGACATTGGAAGATTATCTTCAAAGATTGAAATTATTATAAGGGACGGTACTAGGGAGTTTGGAATGGTTCAAGATTGTGACTGATTGTCAGTGTTCTAGGAAATGAAATGTTTTAAAAATGTTAGGAAAATCAAAAGGAAAGCATTGGAAGACACATTTATTGAAGAATATAGATTATCACTATGAGATGTGGATTAGTATAATGATGGGAAGGTTGTAAATGTCTATGTGTGTGAGTGTGAAGAGAAAGAAGTCAGAAAAGAAATTATAATAATTGCCAGACTCATCTATAAAAATCAGGACGCAACTTTTCTGCCCTGTATCAGGCTAAAGAAAAGTCCACCTGCTTCCATGGTGTTCCTAGGAACGATGTTCCTGTTATGAGGTGAATATAATTTCCTAAGATTTTGTTAGGAAGTTTAATGTCTGTTTTTCCATAGCCTAGGATGCTAAAATACTCTGGCTAAGTAGATGACCCCCTGTGGCCAGGGTGTTTCCAGCCAAACTGCTTGCATTCCAAAGACTCAGATTAGCACTTTTCATAGGTGTCTTTCTCATTTGCTTTTACTTCTTCCTTCTTTTGAGTGAATGACTGAAGACTGGCTCATCTAGTTATGTGCATTATATTAGATATAAAATTATACAACTAATTCTAAACACTTTACTTAAAAGAGTCACCCTTTTAAAAATAATATCTAGACAAACCAACCATTTTTATTAAAAAAATAAATTTTTATTGATACATATTAATAAAGCATAAATCCATCTAAAGTATACAATCAATGGTACTCGGTACAATCATATATTTGTGCATTCATCACTTCACTCATTCTTAGAGCACTTTTATTATTCCAATAATAATAATAAACAACAAACAAACAAAATTCATCACCTCTCAATCTCTCTATGCTTTCCCTGCCTTACATAGCTACAGTTCTTTTCCTTCTCTCTAGCATATTTGTATTTATATTTTGTAAAAACAGTGTTATATATGCAGTATCACCCATATTCGTGTGTTACATGAACTATTTTTTTTTTAAGTTTTCAAAGCATCAATATGTGAAATCTACAAAAATAATTTGGGGTATAGTGAGAAGATCCCAGGACCAGGAGCTAAAACACTTGAGCCCTGACCCTCAATGTGCGTCTTTCTAGATACGAGGCTGCTTTGTCCCACTATCCTCAGTGGGTAAAATAAGTGGGTGGGCCCAGATGAAATTGACTAAGCAGTTTTAAGTAGGGTTTCTAAAATAACTTATTTTCTTATTGTTAATATTTCTTTCCAAGGTAGGTCATTTTCTTTGAATGCAAGAATTAGAAGTAGGTGACAAAAGGAAAAGGGTCTATTCTTACAATTAAAGCTAAAATATCTTTGGAACATCTAATTCATATGACAATAGCTCCTTAGGGTGAACCTGTAATTCCTTAGTTAATCCTACAAATTCTTCCATTGATTGACTTCTATCTATCTCTCCATGTTACCTTCTCTTCTTATGCTGAATTAATGTACTTAGAAGTTTTCCAATAACCCTCCCAATTTTCGTGCCCTAAAGACTTACTACACACTATTTTGTCTGCCTTGAATGCTCATCTATACCTTATCTTGTGAGCTCTTAGTCTTTAATAGCACAAGCCTTCCAAGTCTCCCTAATAAGCAATGTTTGCTAGTTTCTTTTGTGCCTTCTCTGTTGCCTTGTATATTTTTCTATCAAGTCTTTAATCAAGGACTTATCTATCTAATTATGAAGTAGAATAATACAGATAAAGATCTTCACACAATTCCTGACACATAGTTATATCCAATAAATGCTGGTTATTATTATAAGGATTATTGTTCATTTGTCTTTTGAGCTTCTTGAGAATAGCCATTAAATCTGGTATATGTTTACATTTCTAATAATGCGTAAAGAATTTGTTACCTGGTAGGGGTTCAATAAACATTTGTTTAATTAATTAATAATTTGAAAATTCTTAGCGCCAAAGTCCTTCCTTTACTTCATTGACCTTGTTCATTGCTTTTGAATTCTTAGTTTTATATTTAAATTTTTGATTTGAAAAGTAAATCATTACAATTCATTTTCACTCCTAGGTTCACACACAAATGTTTTCCACAGGCTGCTATCAAAGAAAACATATCTGTTACTCAGTTAATATGATCAGCATTCCCATAGCAAGATGACACTTTTTGCAAAGGTTTTTTGTTTTTGTGTTCAATATAGTATTAGTTTTCTATTGTGGCATAGCAGTTTACCACAAATGTAGTGGCTTAAAGCAACACTTATTTATGATTCCACAGTTACGTAAGTCAAAATACCAGGTGGCTCAGCTGGTACGCACAAGGCTCACACTAAGGTACGGGCTGACCCAGTTTCTCATCTGGAGGCCCTGGGGAACTACCCACTTCCAGGCTCATTCAGGGTTTTAGTAGAATTCAGTTCTTTGTGGTTTCTAGGACTGATAGCCCTATTTTCTTGCTAACTGTAGGGTGGAAGTTGTTCTCTTCTAGAGGATACCTATATTACTTGGTTTGTTCTTCTTTCATCTTCAAAGACAGTTATGTTATGTTGAGTCCTTATTGCTGACCTCCCCTTCTTCCACCAGCTGGAAAAAGTTCTCTTCATTTAGGGCTTGTGTGATTAGATTATGCCCAAATAGAAAATCTTCCTATCTTAAGGTCAACTGTGCCATACAATATCATGCAATCATGGGACTGATATCTCACTATATTTACAATCTCTAGGGATTAGGGTGGGACGACTTTGGGGGATTATAGTTTTACCCACTAGAGTTTGCCCTCTAGCACCTAAAGATTCATGTGTGTCTTGCATGTAAAATACATTCACCTTATCCTGAGGTTCCCAAGCATCTCATCCCATTACATTTCCTCAAAGCACAAAACCTCATTATCTTAATCTTCTATTGGTGCTGATAAGACTCCTGGACAAAATTCCTCTCCATTTATGGAACTGTGAAACTTAAGAAACAAGTTATCTGCTTCCAACATATAATGGTGGGACAGCCATAAGATAACAGTTATAGACTTTTTGTTTGGAAATGGCAGAAAATGGAAGGTGAAAAGGGGTCATATGTCCAAAAGTGTTTTGAAATTCAGCTGGGCAAAATTTCTTAGGTTTCAAGGTCTGGAAATAATTCTCTATGGGCTCTTGGCCTGCTTCCTGACAGAATAATATTGGGGGTCCAATAGATCCTCTCATTTTTAAATCTGTTTGTCCCTTCAGAATTTCTGATAACATAGATTCCTCAAAAACCTGTGGGTCTCTTGTGGAAAATGAGGGGAATCACCTCATTAGCTAGACCAAGTTCACAGATCTTTTTGAGGTAATTCCTTCTTTAGTTACTGTTGGAATGGGTGAAGGACAATGCCCTTAAGGTTTCTAGAAGCTCACTGGTTTTATTGAGAGGATCTAGGAAATACACCTTTAATCTCTCATGACTTAATACTTTGACCTCTGGATTTTTCTGATATTTTGCAAAGTTGTTGCACAGACATATTTGTTTTTTTCTCTATGCCATGATTTCAGAAATAATTGCTTAACTTTAGCAACTTTTGCCATCTGGATAGGATAAGAATTTCTCAAAACATCAAGATCTGGTTACTTTTTGTTTACAGTTCTTCTCTCAAATGTTCTCTCTCTTCTCGCATTTTGCTACAAGTAGCAAGTGAAAACTAGGTCACACTTTCAACGCTTTGCTTGGAAATCTCCTCAGCTAAATACTTAATTGTTTATTGTCTACAAGTTCTGTTTTGTGCATAAATATAGGATAAAATTTCCCTAAGGTTTTTGCCACTATTTAACAATGATCCTCTTCCCCCAGATTTCAATAACATGTTTCTCATCTTTTCTGAGGCTTCACCAGTCATGTGCTTAACACCCAAGTTTATACTAACGATTTGTTCAGGCAATCTAAGCTTTCTCTATCATGCTCATCAAAATTCTACTCAAACATCTTCCAGTTTTCTCTCACTGCTCAATTTCAGAGCCTTTCCCATATTTTGGTTATTTGTTAAGGCAGCACCCCACTCCTGGTACCAAAATCTATATTAGTTTTCTATGGCTCTGAAACAAATTACCAGACATGTAGCAGCTTAAACCAACACAAATTTATTAGCCCAACATTCTGCAGATCAGAAAGCCAGCATGACTTAACTGGGTTCTCTGCTCAGGGTCTCACAAAGTTAAAATCAAGGTGTTATCTGGCTGGGTTCTTCTCTAGCAGATCTGGGGAAGAATCTTCTTCCAAGATCATTGAGGTTGTTGGCAGAATTCAGGTCCTTGCAGTTATAGGATTGAGGTCTTGCTTCTTGTTGGTTGTTGGTGGGGGGCACTCTCTGTTTCTAAAGGTTGCCTACTTTCCTTCTCAAGTGGTGTTCTCCATCTTCAAGCCAGCAATGATGTATTGAGCTTTTTCATGTTTTGAATATCTTTGACTTCCTCTTCTGCCTTTCTCTTCTATGTTTAAGGGGCTCATGTGCTTAGCTCACCTCCCTTCACAAAACATTGTCTGTATCTTAAAGTCAACTGACTTGGGACTTTAATTACATCTGCAGAATCCCTTTGAAATAGTACCTATATTAGTGTTTGATTGAATAATTAGAGGTCATGAATCTTTAGGGTGACATCTTTAGAATTTTTCTTACTACAGCCATTACTAGAAATTATATTTGGAGAAATCCCATTGAAATATACAAGTTATTTTTTTCAATACAGTGTTTGCAATTTTATATTTCTACAATTGTTTTAATAATGGAAAGCTTTTCCTTCTCTCTGGACAGGTAATTAACACGTTTACAAAAAAGGAAAACTGTTACATTATTAATAGGTTTTCCTGAATTTGACTCTTCAAATAACTTCAGTAACTTCAAAGTTTTGACCTAATTATAGCACTTTATGATTCTCTTATGTGCATGTGTTTATATCTTAGTATAAAATAACACAAAGGATTAGATTGTCAAATCAGACTCACAAATTAAACATCTTTCCTGGTATCAAGCTTTACTAATAATTTCAAATACCAATAGTTTGTGTTTTGGAGGCCCGTCATTAAAATTTTCTAAATAGAATAGTCTGGATCTCCTTCTTTCACAGGTAAAGGGAGAGAATGAATTGCAGACCTTTAACTCCTACAGTGCATGAAATTTAAAGGATGAAACACTACTGGTATACTTTCTTGTAAAAAATAGGATTTTCCCAATTTATTTATTTTTCTATGAATTATAAACTTTGTGTTATTGTTTACCAGAAGGTTGCACATTCACACACACACACACACACACACATACACACACACAACTTTAGAAAGTAAGTTGATGTTAGGAGAATCATGGAGCCAGTGGGGTCTCTGCAGAAGTGGCATGTAAAAGAAATCTCATTTTAAGGGAAGGTAATGAAAAATGTAGGCATTGCAAAGATTACTAGATATCTACCCAGTATTCATTTTCATTTTCATACTCAGAGAGTCCAAATATTTTGGGAGGCTGCTATGAATTTAACCAAAATAAAAATCTCAGCCACCTTTGCAGGTAATAGAGATCATATAATTCAGTTGTGAACTATGATTTATAAATGAAAGTGAGGCTTCTGGGAAAGCTCCTAACAAAGAGACCAGATTCAGCTGGTGCATGTCTTTTTTTTTTGCCCTTCTTCTCCTGAATGGAATGTGGATTGGTTCAAGATATGGAGCATCCACCCTACAACTACAAGGTGACCCTGTGGAAAGGGTCAAGGGGAATGCGGAGACTTCAGCCCTGATATCCTTGAGCTGCTGAACCAACCCCAGTAACCAATTATCTCTGGACATCCCATAAGGTTTGAAAAACACAGCTAATAATTTGGGTCACTATTTTTGGGGTTTGTATTACATGACAGAAATTCCTATTGATATGGTAATTCAGAGTGGTGCCTAGAGAAGATGGTTACAAGAGTGGAGCTGGGAGGTACATGAATCCTTTGACTTCCCAAAGTCCTTGGTTTATATCTGTTCTGCTAAGGAAGAGGCAGAAACTCTGCTATGCAGAGGCAGTTTTATTAAATGTTTTGCTAAGGAAGAGGCAAGAACTCTAAATGTTATGCAAAGGCAAATTTATTCAATCAAATGAGTTTCAGGTTATATTAAATGATTAAAACAATTGAGCAATCACAAAAAAGAAGAGTAATTAATTAAAGACATAGGAAAGAATGGAAGTACATACAACCACTCACCAAATTTGGGGAAAGCTCAACATCTAAACTCTCACATGGCTGTGGGCCCCTTTCAGCCAATCAGAGTCCCGATTGGACAAATGGTCCCAGGCAGGGAGTCCTCTCCTGGGTGAGGCTCCCACTGGCAGCTTAAGGACTATCCCTTTTAAGGGGTTCCGAACCTCAGCACTCTGATGGGTCTTGCAACTCATGAGGAATGACCTCATGGAAAATAACCAAATCCACCCTGTGGGGGGTGGCCGGCCATCCACAGGAGAGATGGGGTGTCTTGAGGGGTCTTTTGTTCTATTCTGTTTATGGCACACTAATATCAGCTTTAACTTGATGTTAACTTTACAGGGGATACAAACAGAATGTGTAAATAACATGTTTGGTGACTTGCTCCTTCTAAACATTTGTTTTTAGTTAATAGGTGATGAGGTTGCCTGCATAGAAGCATTACAACATTCCAAAGGACAAAGGACAAGTTAATCATTCACAATTCTAGGCTAAAATGACAGAGACAATTGATTAGAAATCTTATGAATTCACAATTCTTAATAATAATTTTCTTATAGTACATCATTATCCCTCATGACATTTTGGGTAACAGTTGCATATGCGAAAATATTTTCTCTTGTGCAAGTCTAAAAACTCCTCAAAGGTTTTCAGTCTTTGTCTCTACCACATGCTAACTTAGTCTTCAATAAATATTTTGGTTGAATTTATCCAAGCTATGTGACAAGAAGAGAGAAAATTAAATCAATAAGGCAAAGATGCTTCCATTTTAGACTCTTGTAGCTTCTATGCCTTGTATCAGTTTGCCAGAGCTACTAAGACAAATAACACAGGGAAGCAGCTGTGGCTCAATCAGTAGGGCTCCCATTTACCATATGGGAGGTCCCGGGTTCAGTTCCCGGGGCCTCCTGGTGAAGGCAAGCCCGCCCGCATGGCGTGGTTAGCTGACCCAGTGAGCACAAGCAGCAAGGGGGGGATAAATGGATAAATAAATAAAATCTTTAAAAAAAAAAAAGAAAAAAAAATACACCATGGGTCGGCTTATACAACAAGAATTTATTGGCTCACAGTCTGGAAGCTAGGGGCATAACACTGAAGTCTTAACCGGCCAGTCTGTTGTGTCCTGGTGCTGGCTTTCAACAATCCTTGAGGTTTCTTGGCTTACATCTCTGCCTCTATCACATAGTCTCCTTCTGTGGCTCTCTCTGACTTCTGTCTTCTACCTCTTCTGGCTTCTTCCAGTTTCTGGTTTCTACTGACTGATTGCGTCAGAATTTCTTCTTTTTATAAGGCCTCTAGTAATACTGTGTGATCTGGATTAAGACCCACTTTGATCAGTTTGGCCACACCTTAACTAATAACATCTTCAATTTACAAATGGGTTCACACCCATGGGAATGTTGATCAAGTTTAAGAACATGTCATTTTTGGGGATTCATGATTCAATCTACCACACCATGTAAAGTTTATTTTTATTATGAGAGGGGACTAGTGCATGGCAAATGCCCTCTGATTAAGAGGAAATGGGAAAAACTCCATAAAAAACCCAGGGTGACTTTACAAGGATTATTCTAGAAAACCAAGAATAACTACCACCTTCACACCATCACTAAGAAGTGTATTCAGTTTGGAGGAGCCATACTTAGGAAAATATAAAAGACTAGCATGGCATTGTATGGACTATGTCAAGAGACATGAGAAAACATTCATGGCAAACAAAGTGGGGAACATTTCAAAGTTATATTCAGGATAAGAACTACTTGATGTGTGTTGTAGTGTGATTTTCACAGCTGAATGTGAAAAAGGGGAATTCTTATTTGTACTTGTGTTGAGTAGCTTGATTTTTAAATTGGGAAAAGTGGCAGGATATATTTCTTTGTGGGTGCTTTATTTCCACTTATTAACATCGCTGATAGGGGCCTACAGTTAAAAATGGGTGGATATATACATTAATACATTAATATGTATTTTGATTGGGAGAAAGTTTGTTGTAACTTTAGTGGATAAAAGACATTCTTTTCACTCATTATCAGTTAATTATTTGGTTATTACAACAAATTTATAGAGCTCCTATCATGTGCTTGGCACATATTTGGAATATAGCAATGAATAATCAGATTTGTTATTTCACTCCCTGAAATTAATGTCTTCCAGGGAAGATCAACACTGAAGGAACAGTATCACAATACAAGGTATCACAATAGAATGAAGTGTGATAACTCTTAGGATGGGGAAGTATAGAGATGACAGAAACTGACAGCAGAGAGAAACTTATTACAGCCCAGATATTAGGAAATTCTAGGGAAGTAGGCAAAGGATTAGAGAATGGTTGGTCTAAATCCGGGGGAATGCTGAACTGTGTCCCCAAAGGAAGTCTCTTGGTTTTACATTTAAAGACTATTATCAAGGTTCTAGAATTTTCCCCCTCAGCAGATGTTTATACTCCACTTTCTAAGCTAAAATGCTGACATTTGAAACTTAAAATACTTGAATCTAATATTCTTGTCTCATGAAATAACTAGGATTAATACCATGTTATTGCATGAGAAAAATTGATAATTTGAAAAAATATATTTCCATCCTTCTTTAATTTCTTTCTTCCTTAAGCTATTCCTTTGATAAAAACAAACAAAACCACTATAAGACAGAAAAAGCCAAGCAAAACTAACCTATTTTCTTGAAAAAAAAATTTATTATGATGTTTTTCCATGCTGTGAAACATTGTAAATATGGCTACTTTTAAATTTCGGAAGGAGATGTATCTTTATTCTGTTAAAATTCTCATTGCAGATTCTGGTTCAGTAGGACAGGGTTGGGGCCTGAAATTGTATATTTCTAACAAACTCCCACAGACTGCTGTTCTATGAAATAGCTAGAGTCTAGAGCTGTGGTTCCATACATTGGCTAACATTAGAAGGACCAGGGGAAATTAAAAAAGAAAGTCCTGATGTTCAGGTGACAACTCTGAACAATTAGGTTACACTCTTTGGTATGGGGAACACATGCTTCAGTTTTTCTTTTTAAATTTCCCTAGCGTATGCCAATGTACAGCTGTGATTGAGAAACCACTGGTCGGAAGATTATTGTCCCTCATCATTGATAGGAGTTGATGGATTCACTCCAGTGGTACTTTGGAATCATAAAATGAAAGTCAAATCACTCCATTACAAGAGTCTGAAGCTGAGAAAACAAAACGTGCACCACATTATTTAAATAAAAACCCATACGATATGTTTGGCTTTGTAGAGCCTCAGAAATGTTATTGTTTCTGTCCTTGCATAATTTTGCTATTGATTTTTTGTGTCTAAGTACATCTTGGAAATAGTGGTTGAAGTAAGAAAAATAAATCTTTAAGTTTCTCCTACAGGAGCCTGAAGTGATTGGAAGGATTGATTTTTTTCACATCGACTTGTCTGATTTTCTCAGGAATGGAAGGATTTCAGGGTCTAGAGCCTTGAGCGTTGGTCCTGGCCTATCCCGGTTCATTCCCTACAAAGCAACTTCCCTTCTAGTGTGGTTCTTCCTATAGCCAGGATTACCTCTATTTCCCATATACACAGGAAATTATCAATCTTAGTTTTTAATATATCAGTGACTCTTAGAATTGTTCTCCTTTGCTTACTCTAACTGCGTGATCGATGTGCTTAAGTGCAAGCAACTGAAAAGGAGTGTGGGTGAATTAATCAGAAAAGGAGTTTATCTTAAAGGATAATGGGGAGCTCACAGGATCATTGGAGATCCGAAGAACCAGACTCAAGCTAAATGTCCAGCAACAATGACTAAACGGTGTTGTAGAATTGTCTGAAGGGAAGTTACTGCTGCTGCTAGAATTTTCCCTGCTCCCATTTTGTACCAGGGACCCAATATTGCAGCCATTTTGTGGCTGAAAGCTGGACACACCCCACTTTCATTCTCACAAGAAAATGGATTCCCTTTGCTTCCTCACATTACTCAAAAAAGACATCTCCTACCAGAATGTCTGATTGGATTTCAGGATTGCTTCTAATTGCAGAGGAATTTTCTACCTTTACAAGGCAGGACTTATATGGTGGGAAATCCCTCAAACATAGGAAGGGTGCTTTAAAGGTGCCGGGGCAATAGGGAAACGTGATACATATCTACTATACTTTCTAGGGTCCTCCATTTGTAATTCAAATTAGTTTAGGCAATATCAAATTTATTCTACTTCATTAAGCATTTATTCAGGGTTTACTGCATGCTCGGGATGTGAAAAAGACAAAGAGAAACTGGTAGGAAAAAGCTTCACATGAATTACTTTATGTTAGTGTTGCAAAATATAGTGGAGTGATATATGTACAGAAAAGGAGACCACAATGCCACAAACTATGTTCATAGTGCAAAGTGGGAAAATAATATGCTGTTTTAAAGCTTCTTTGCTTTGACTTAAATCAGGTATAGTGAAATAGCTAACATGTATAATTATTTATGTTTTTTGTATCTTGCTAATCAGTATAAAATCTCTTCAAGGGAAAGCATTTCTAAAATTTTGCTATTATCCATAGTATCTAGCACAAAATTAGGCACATAGTAAGTGCCTTAGCATATTGTAGAATTTTGTAGCATTTTATGGAATTCAGTTATTTTGGGAAATGTAAAGCCAGAATACCCAAAAATATACCCAGTCATACTATGTAAATAGTACTGTAGAAGAAAACATTATTTTAGATCAAATTGTTGCTTGACTGTCACAATCATAGTCATAATTAACAATTGTTGGAATGGTTATTGAAGGATTTAAGATTGTTATAGTTTTCAGGATATTAAGCCTTTCTAGCTCAAGGTATAACTGGGACAATGTTCAAGTGAAAACACATTTTAAAAATTGACATTAACATCTGTCATGATAGCAACTTCTATGCTTATTACTATTATTATTCTCTATTTAAAGGACACATTTCCAATGCTAAGGTTGAGTTTGTGACCTATTCATGAATAGGAGGATGGGATTATCTCATAGATTTTTTTGTGTATAATAGGGATGTCCATAGGTTAGAAAGATGCTTTTATATCAGAGAAGGCAGATGTTCCAGTACTCAGAGAAGTAAAATGTATGCAAAACAATACAGTTTTCAAGGAATATAAATCCACTGGAACTAGCTTAAGCAAAAAGGAGAATTTATTGAAGGGATACATTGTATCCCCTGTTATCCAAAGATAGAAATCTGGGATTCAAGAATAAACTAGAATCTGAACTGAAAATCTATAGAGAATACAGAGAGTCTACTCTGTCTCTCATCTCTGCTTCTCTAGATGTCTGTTCAATTCCCTGGTGGTGTTGCTCTTTAATGGTTTCAGTGTTTATCTTTTGCTGGCTCACACTGAAAGTAACTCTTGTTCTTCAGAATACCTCAATTTCTTCTTTGCTTTTAACAGCATAGCTTGGCCAGGATTTGACAGTTAACATGTGAGTTCCTACTATTATCTTTTTTTTTTTTTAAAGATGCTTAGATTACATAAATGTTACACGAAAATTACAGGGATTCCCATGTTCCCCACCTCCCACACCTCCCATAACATCCCACATAAACATCTTTCATTAGTGTGGCACATCACCTGCAATGGATATACACATCCTGGGGCTTTGCCACTAAGCATGGACCATAGTTCACATTGTAGACCACACTCTCTCCCACACAGTTCTGCATGGTGTATGCTGATGTAAAATGGCCTATATCTGTCATTGTAATGTCACTCAGGATAATTCCCAAGTCCTGAAAAAGCCCCTGTATTACAACTGCTTTTCCCTTCCCTGCCCCAAAAGTGTCCAGTGGCCACTGGCTCCACCTCACTGTTGTAATTTTTTTCATTGCTTGAATCACAATATGTCTACAACAGAATACCATTAAGTCCACTCTATTCCATAGCTCTTCCCCCAGTCCTGAGGAGTTTGGGATGGTGATGTCCACTCCACCTCCAAGTGAGAGGGGGCTAATCTCCCATGGATATGGTGGATGGAATTATCCTGCCTGCAGCTGCAGGCTCTGTCCATTCCCTGGGATGGCCGTTGTCTATCATCGTCTCCTTACCAGGTGACTTGGGTGAGTCCATTGAGCTGTAGAGTAGGAGTTGCAGCTCCACCAAGATTCCAGGCACAGCTGGCACATGGGCAGGCCAGAGGCTCCAGACTCTGGAAGTAGACCAACAAACTCCAGTATCACATATAGGTTTGAATAGAAGGGACTGATGAACCATGTGCAGGGAGGAATTATTTGAGTTCAACTCTGTCACTCTCAGGAGCACAGATTCCAAAGTAAAGCCCACTGATAAGGCATCAATCTCTGGAGCTATCCCCCCTTATATCCCCCTGGTGTCTCCAGAGCCCTCAGGAGCCCCTCTGTGTGGGGTGATATCCACTTTGGTGTTCTGTGAGATCCTACTGAGGTGTGCATAACCGTTACCTCTGGGATGACCTCCCGACTCTCTTTGAAGTCTCTTAGCCACATGACCTCACTTGTCTTTACTTTTTCCCCCTTTTATTCAAGGTCTTTTTCCAGTCGTATTGCCAGTTGGCACTTGGTATTAATCCCTCGTTGCCAAGGAGGCTCATCCCCAGGCATACTATGATCTTTGGAAGCTCATCCTCTCTTCAGCCTTGCCTGTTTAAAATACCTTCATAATATATATATATATTTTTTAACAGAAGTGTGAATACTAGAGTTGCAGGTTATATTATTGTTCATGATTTCTCAACACCCTCCACCTCCATCAATATTTGAGGTTTATAAATCCCCACCTTGTTATGTAACTTAGTCTCTCTCCATGGGGAGTTATCAAAATTATGGGCATAAAGTTGTTCATAATATTTCTTTATCATTTTAATGTCCTCAGTATCTGTAGTGATGTCCCTTTTTTTTCATTTCTGATATTGGTAATTTGCATTTTTTCCTCTGGTCTATTGACTTTTATATCTTGACAATTATTTTTCCTTCTTGCAGTTAATAAAAAGCAAGTTTTATAATTTTTGATTGAATACCAGGCATTGTGTGTAGAAGAATAAAGGCCTGAAATTAATAATATTTATGCTTTGGTATGTGCATGCATTTTTTCTCTGTCAGTCCGTTATTGTGGAGGTTGAGTCAATCTAATCAGAAGTCAAGTTAGGTTTAGGTTTTGTTGTTGTTTCCTTACCCTCAGTGCACCTTGGGCTTCAGATTACTCCACTGGGGGCCTACCATTACATTGTGCTTATTGTGAGGATTAGGGTACCAGATGGTTTATCTCAGTGTTCTTCCTCATCTCTGAGTTTTGAGCAGTCTTTGGACTTGGCTTTCTGGTCCAGCCTCAGACTTAGGCAGAAACTGTGCACCTGGGTCCTTGGGGTTGGGGCCTTCTCAGCACTTCTTGCCCTCATTCCAGTTACAACCAAATGTTGTCTTGTATCATTGGGAGCTCTTGGTCAAGATAACAGAATTTTGCTTTGTGTCAAGTGGAGGATGCTGGGCCTAGGAAATTTCCTGCACCTCCCAGAAGATGGTTTTTGCTCCTAACTCTCTTCCAGAAGCAGTTGATCTTTCTCTGATTCTTTGGGGGGTGGGAGATGTGGATCTATATGCGATGGCTTGATGCCAAGAATGTTTGCTGGCCCTCCTCCAGGATCTTAAAGTTTTTGCCTCATGGAGAAGGGTGGTGGCAATGTTTTGTGCCTGTACCCAAGTGGCAGCTAATCACTTGCTGCATAAGCAGGTCTCCTGTTCTGCCCAGAATCTTTCTCATGATTACCTAGTAGATGTCCATGGAAAACTGTTTGTAAGTGTGAACTCTCCTTCTCTCTGAGGCTCTCAATTATTCTAAACCATTATGCTAGTTCACACTTGGCCTTTAGGAATTTGTTAAAGTTTTAGCTGACTTGGTCTTAACCCCTACCTCTTCCTTTTGTCTTTTGCCAAAAGTGAAAGCGCTCATGTGCCTAATCTCTCCTCAGAAAGGGTTGTCACTGTTTGAAATTCAGTTCATTTGGTGTCCTTGTTACCTTAGATCTCTGATGCATTCAAGAAAAGTTATGATTTTGTAAATGTTCTGCCTTTTTCTTATTGTTAGGGTAGGTGATGTTCTCATGCAACTTTCTACACCCTAAGAAGAAGTATAACCCATTATCACTATTTTTTATTTAAACAGTAGATTATCTTTTTTTTTTAAGATTTTATTTATTTATTCATTTATCCCCCCCTTGCTGCTTGCGCTCGCTGGGTCAGCTAACCACGCCGTGCGGGCAGGCTTGCCTTCACCAGGAGGCCCCGGGAACCGAACCCGGGGCCTCCCATATGGTAAACGGGAGCCCTACTGATTGAGCCACAGCCGCCTCCCAGTAGATTATCTTTTAAAGAAATCGAGGAAAGAAAAACATGGACTTTAACATTTACCCACATAATTACCATTTTCAGTGCTCATCATTTCTTCCTGTTTGAAATTCCACATGGTATCATTTCTGTTCATCCTGAGAAACTTGTTTTCACATTTCCTGTGATGCAGAAATGCTGCAGATTCCATCAGATTTCAAGTATCTGAAAATGACATTATTTTATCTTTATTTTTTGAAGACTATTTTCATCAGATGTCTAATGCTGGTTTACCAGTTTCTTTTTCCTTTTGGAATGATAAAGATGTTGTGCTTTGTTTTCTGCTTCAATTGTTATTTTTTAGAAGTCAGCTGTTATTCTCATCAATATTTCCCAGTATATAATGTGTCTTTTTTCTTTGATTCCTTTTAAGATTATTCTTTTTATCTTTGGTTTTTAACATTTTGACACTCTCATGTAAGGACTTGTTCCTTTTTTCCTCTTGTAAGGAGTGGTTTTCTTTTTATTTACCCTGCTTGGGGCTTGCTGAGCTTGAGTTTGTGGATTATCTTTTTTAAAAAGGAGAAAAATTTGGTCATTATTTCTTCAAATATTTTTCTGCTTTATTCTTCCTCATTAAGATTCCAATTACACTTATGTTAGGCAGCTTAATTTTGTCTCACAGTTCACTTGGTCAATGTCTGTTTTTATTTTGATATTTTTTCCTCTGTGTTTTTGATCTGTCTTCATGTTCATTGTCCTTTTCTCTACAGAGACCAACTGGCTATTAATTTCATCCAATAAATTTTTGAATTTATATACTGTATTTTTCAGTTCTAGGATTTCAATTTGTTGTTGAGAATCCAAATCTTTCTTAAAATTCCTCAACAATTTACCCACTGCCTCCATCTTCTTCTACAAATTCCTTAAAATATTAATATTTTATAATCATTGTACACTGATTCTGACATCTAGGTTGTTTTTGAGTCTTATATTGATGTTTTATATTGATTATGAGTCAATTTTGCCTGCTTCTTTGAATACCTAGTACTGTATTTAGTACTGTATTATTTATGATGTATTGTAGAGAATTGATTCTGTCCTCTTGCTCTGAAGTGTATTGGAGTTTGTTATAATAGGTAGTTAAATTACTGACAAATCATTTAGATTCTGTGGAGGATTTGTTTAGACTCTGTGTATTAGTCAGCCAAAGGGGTGCTAATACAAAATACTAAAAATTGGTTGGCTTTTATAAAGGGTATTTATTTGGAGTAGAAGCCCACAGTTACCAGGCCATAAAGCGAAAGTAACTTTCCTCACCAAAGTCCATTGCCATGTGTTGGGGCAAGATGGCTGCCAACATCTGTCAAGAGTTCAGGCTTCTTGGGTTCCTCTCTTCCTGGGGCTCCATTTCTCTCTGGACTCAGCTTCTCTGTTTCCTCCAGAAGGCCAGCTGTAGACTATGAAGGTCTCTAGGCTTTGCCTCTCTCCACAAGGCCAGCTGTGAACTATCAGGTGAACAGCTGGTCTCTTTTCCTGGGGTCTTCTCTCCTTCAGGACCAAGCTCCTCTGTGTGCTTACTTCCCTGGGCTCCAGCATTAAAACTCAGCATCAAAACTCCAATGCTGTTCTTTGCCATGTCTTTTATCTTTGATCCCCACCCACCAAGGGGTGGGGCTCAATGCACAACTGATGTGGCCCAATCAAAGCTCTAATCATAATTTAATCACACCCAGAGGAACAGACCAGCTTACAAACATAATCCAATATCTATTTTTGGAATTCATAAATAATGCCAAACTGCCACACTCTGGTATGGTGGTTTCTGTTCATTTAACTTTAATCCAAGGATGTAGCCCTTTGTCTTGGGATATTTGTAAGGTGGAAACTTCTTAGGTTTTGAAGTAAATCCAGTTCCTTCTAACTTTCCTGGACTTGAACTACAAACCTCCTTTTTCCCCCAGAAATAGGCAACTGCTGAAATCACTGATCAGCAATTTTAGCCTTCTAGCTGGTTTCTTGTTATCTCACTTTGGACTCCAAAATTTAGAACTCAGCCAAATATTTAAGGGACATTTGTATGCAGAATTTAAGACTGACCCTCCCATGGATCCCTCATTTCTGAGATTTACCCCTTCAATTGATCTGCTTGATCAACCTTGAACTTTGACCTATAATGCCACTCCTCAGCCAGGTAAGACTCCTTTTTTTCTATTTGAACTCTATCATCCATGCACAGTACAAACTAGGGAATGTCCATAATGGAAAATCCAGTTAATAGTGGATCTCTCTTATTTTGCTTCTCTAGTTTCTGCTTGCCTATGTAGGAGTGGCATTCTTTTATTTTTTCATTTTTAAAATTTTATTTTTTTAAAGAAACTGTAGATAACATAAATGTTACATCAACAATATAGGAGATTCCCATATACTCCACCCCCTCCTCCACACACTTTCCCCCATTAACAACATCTTTCATTAGTGTGGTACATTTGTTACATTTGACCAACACATATTGAAGCATTTCCACTAACCATGGACTACAGTCTACATTATAATTTACACTTTGCCTTACACAATTTTATAGGTTTTGACAAAATGTATAATGGCCTGTATCTGTCATTGCAATGTCACACAGAATAATTCCAATGTCCCCCAAATGCCCCATGTTACACCTATTCTCTCCTCTCTGTACCCTCAGAATCTCTGATGACCATTGTCTTTATATCAGTGATAGAAGGTCTTCCATTGCTAGAATAATAATAATTCTACTTTAGTCCGTAGTTGCATTTGCTCCTTATATTTGTTCATTCCTCAGTCTTGAGGATTTTTGGATCGTGATGCCCACTCTGTTTCTGATTGAGAGGAGACTTAGATCCAGTAGGGCAGATGGATGGAACTGTCTTGCCTGCAGTTGTAGATACTCTCTGTTTTTTTTTTTTTTTTTTTAATGAACATTGTCTATCATTATTCTTTTTTTAGTTGTCCTGGACAAATCCAATGAGCTGGAGAGTAAGTGTTGCAACACTGCTGAGATTCAGGGCTCAAGCAGCATATGAACAGACTGAAGATTTAAGTCTCTGGGACATATATTTAAAGGATATATAGTGCTAATTACAGGTTCAAATAAAAGGGATAGAATGGCCACATGTAAGGCAATTCTAAATGGGTTTAACTGTGTCACACTGGTGAGCATATATTTCAAAGTAAGACCCAATGACCCAAAAGACCCAATGACAGGGTGCTGAATTCCTGAGATTGTATAGATGTCTCCAGAGCCCTCAGGAGCCCAGCTGTTTGAGGCACTGTTTACTGTGGCAGTCAATGAGATCCTGCTGAGATGTGCATAAGGAGGTCATTCATTCTGGAATGACCTCCTGAATCACTTTGAAATCTCTTAGCCATAAAAACTCATTTGTGTTTACCATTTCCCCCTTTTTGTCAAGGTCCTTTTCCAGATGCATTGCTAGTCGGCACTTGGTAGTAATCCCTCATTTCCAGGGAGGCTCATCCCTGGGAGTCCTGTCCCATGCTGGAGTGGGGGTGGGGGGAGGCAGTGCACTTATATGCTGAGTTTGGCTTAGAGAGAGGCCACATTTGAGCAAGAAGGAGGCTTTCAGGAGGTAATTCTTAGGCAATATATAATAATAGGCTAAATTTCCATTTCACAAGATAAGGTTCGTAAGTACAACCATCAGTATCAAGTGCAAAGAGGCATTCTTAAAGCAGATTTTGTGCAGACAAAGCAGTTTTTATATTGTTGCAAAGCACAGCAATTTCTTCCCAAAATAAGTAAAATAAGAGTACAGTGCTGAGCAAAGGTTTTCTTTGGCACATAGTGTGATTCAACACAATTTTTGTGACTTTCCCTCCATTTCTCCCTTCTATTGCTAAGCCTGAACTTTCAAAGCCTACAATGATCTTACCTTTCCTTTTTTTTTGACACCATGCCTAGTGTAAATAATATTAATCACTGATTGATTTTTGTGTTTAGTATGTTCCAGGCACTATGATGAGTACTTAGGTCTATTATCTTTTCCAGCCTCACAACTACCTCTTGAATTAGGTATTAGTATTCCTATTTCACATATAAAGACCTGGGACCTAATGAGATTCAATGCGTTTTCAGAGCCATACCAAATGTGTTAGAATGAAGATGCAAACCCAGGTCTCACAGTTTGAAGTTGGGTAGGCCTGAGAAGATTATGTTCTTAAGCGAATCCATTCGTGGGGTGTAAACTCATTGTCAGTGTGACCTTCCTTTTGATTAGATCACCTCAGTAGGTCATGACCCAGGGTGGATCTTAATCCTCTTATTGGAGTCCTTTATAAATGGTATAAATATATAAAGAAAAAAGGCCACAGAAACAGAGAGGAATCCACAGAAACTGAGAGAGAGAAAGCCATGAGAGTTAGAAGCTAAAATCAACAGAACCTGGGAGAGAGGAAATCAGGAGCTGAAAGCAACAGAGCCTGGAGGAGAGGGCAGAGACTGGCAGATGCTGCCATGTGCCTGATCACCCACAGCTGCAGATCAGGGAGAAAGCACCTCCTGATAATGACTTGCTTTGGACACTTTCACAGCCTCAGAATGTAAGCTTATAAGTTAATAAATCCTCATTTTAAAAGCCAACCCATTTCTGGTATATTGCCTTGACAGCCTTCAGCAAACTAAAACACCAGGCCCATCTTACTCCAAACCTCAAGCCTTTCATCATTCAGTATGTTTGACAAATTATCTGCTCATCATTTTATTACAAAACCTCTTGTAGTATGAAGAATCTTTTTTTAACCTTAGATTATATTTGCATTGGAATTTATAAAATTTCATAAAAATAATTAGGATTAGACAAAATATCTCCTATTATTTATGGTTTAATTATACAAATTTTATATAAGAACCTTTGTGGTGTGTGTGTGTGTTTATTTGTTTCAGTGTTACAGTTTGGCAGGTCATACTTTTGGCATTAAACACATAGTAGCTCAGGAAGAGGAGTATCAGTTGCCTATATATATCTAGATGACTGTTCAGCTGGAAGCAATTCAAGTTACAAGGTGTCTTCATCTTTTAATAGTTACTACTGCGTCACCAAATGATGGTAAAGGGCCACATTTTCCTCTCCTTAGTAAAAGATATGCTACTATAAAATTATTTACAACAGGCAGCAACTCCTCCTTCCCTTCCCCTCCCTCCATTTGAAGTAAAGGAAAGCACTTTAAGGTTTCAACATAGCTTCTAGAAGCAACATTTAAGAACTCCAAAGGACTCTTGGAGGAGAAGATAACACATGACATCACATTTCTCATTTGTTTTCCAATGTTTCATGTCATAAACATAAATTACAGCTCCCCCTAGCTATACATTTTATTTACTATTTCTTCACTATTCACCAGAATAAAGGATAAGGTATTTCTCCTTATTGATAAAGTATTCTCTGTTGGTATTTGCCAAGGGCTCACTTGCAGTTCAGTGCTAATTTTCTCTCTCTCCCAAATAGCCACAAAGTTGTTTGCTAATAGAATGCCTATTGCTTCATTCCATCAGTAGGTAAGGTCACTGGGATAGTCAAAATACTTTAGAATTGGGAAACGGATGTGGCTCAAAAGGTTCGGCATCTGTCTACCATATGGAGAGACCGGGGTTTGATCCCCGGTACCTCCTGGTAAAAAAAAAAAAAAAAAAAGAGAGGGAAAAAAAAATACTTTAGAATCAATTAAAATGTAAGTCTGCCTTAAGGATAAAAGCAACAGCTTTAGGAAGTTAACAAAATGTTTAAATTTTGGCTTCCTAGTTCAGCCACAAATCATTTTTGACATAATGCAGACAGATCATTAAAGAAAAGGGAAAACCAATACAGAGTTAAATATTAGCAGAAGTTGGCTTTTAAAATTTAATAATGGTGTCAACTTTCAAGAGAGACTGGATATATTATTTCATTGGCAATTTTACTAAAGAGAATAGACACAATCAAATATACACAAGAAATTTCTGTTTACTATCAGGTATTTTATGTATAATTTAATTTTAGTTGTTAAGCATCGGCCAAAACTTTTTCATAATTTCATTAAATTTCTCTAAATTGTCTCAGTATCTTGAAAGCTTTACAACCATATTGTCATCTGTAATTTGAATAACTGTGCATATAGGCATATTAGAATGACATTAAACGACATTTTAACAATAGAATTCTTCCATAATCCTTATAACCAGCTATGTTTAATTTTGCTTTTCCTTTATTGTTATAATATATGTATACACATAATTTTACAGAATTCTTTTTTTTTTTTTTTAATTTTATTTATTTATTCATTTATCCCCCCCTTGCTGCTTGTGCTCGCTGGGCCAGCCAACCACGCCGTGCGGGCGGGCCTGCCTTCACCAGGAGGCCCCGGGAACCAAACCCGGGGCCTCCCATATGGTAAACGGGAGCCCTACTGATTGAGCCACAGCCGCTTCCCAATTTTACAGAATTCTGTACAACCTTAGCAGATACGGTATCCAGTTTACAAACACAGCTTTTAACTCTGAATTTTCTGTGAAACAACTTAATTTCTATTTTGAATTTTCATTTCTGTCTGCTGTTGCAGTGAGTTGGGACTTGAAATTTAGGTAATCTCCGTTCGTCCCGGTTTCTTCCACCCCTGTTTTATGCCAGAGTTCCAGGGTCTTGCCTAGAGACACATTTGTGCATGCGTGTGTGGCAGCAGTGACCATTTTAGTGTTGTTCCGGTAGTGACATCCTCCGTTCTCCAAAGCATGGCTCCTTCAGTCCTGGCAGCTCCCTGCTACTTCTTTGCCACACTTAAGGTATGGCTCAATTGAAAGGTTACTCATGCCCCATTTGCTTAGACATACCTTGAAGCCATTTCTTTCTTGGGTCTTGCTTCCTCTCTGATGTGCTGTGATAAAGCAGAATACTTTCTCTCCTTTTCTCTGGACTCTTAGAACCCTACACTTCTCTTTCTTGGTTTTCCTTTCCTTTGTTTGTTTGTAGGTAGGAGGAAGGGAGGAAGGCTGAGTATCTTGCTCTCAAAATCAGCATTGGGTTGGGAGATTTTGTGGTGGCAGTGGGCTGCTGAGGGTCAAGTGGGGACTAATGGTTTACATATTAATTTTCTTCTAAGTCACCTGTGTTTTAATTTGTTTGTCTTGGACCAGCTCTGTGGTTATATGATTATGGATAACTTGGAGTGAGATATTGCTTCTAGGCAACAACTGATGGAAGGGGAAAAAAAGAAACTTCTTAGAAAATGAATTCCAATGTTCTGAGGTAGTTTTTGCAGTATATTTGTAAATAATAAAACCTGGTAAAAAATGGCTAAGAGAGGAAGGGCTCACCAAATATCCATGTATATCTCCACATTTCTCAGTCCATGTTTCTAATTCTGGCCAGTGGACTGTGGGAAGAAATGGTATATGCCAATTATAGGTCTAACCATAACACTCTAGATGGACCTTCCCACTACATTTTCTGCTGCAATGACAACCCTGAAAACCATGAGTCAAGATAGAGAGTGCTCACTAACTAATATCAGGAAGTGAAAAATAAACTTTGGTATATTAAGCCACTGATCCTTGGATTTATCTATGTTATTGTAGCATAGGCTACCCTGGTCTAATAAATGCAGCTTGGAAGGTAAGATGAGTATTCTTTGGAACTGTCATTCAGTTACATGAGTCTTTGAGTCATAGAAACATTCACTGCAGTGTCCTTTTCCTTTACAAAATGGCATACATTGGTTCTTTTGATTTAAACTTATAAAACATTTACTGTAGGGCAGCTTTTTGACAAAGAAGCTAAAAGCCAAATTGTTAGATATTTTTGTCAGTTGAAGAATGACTTGGGATGGAGATAAAGCATGTTGAAATTATAAGTTAGTGAGGAAATATGATTCCATTAGAAAAAAATACAAGATTTACGACCAAGTTTGTGGTCACATGTCTATTCTATAAAAGGAAGTTTCCTCAAGATCTGAAAGTCATTTAGATATGGGCAGTTTCTTATCATTAAAAATCGATTTAAGTGTTTTCTATAATTACTGTCTAGTTTAACATGTACTATAGAGAAGTCTTACATAGAAGCTCTATATTTTATTATTATTTGGCATGGCTTTTTCTAAAAACCTGAAAGATACAAGTTTTGAAGGACTCAATGTTTTTGAATATATAGCACTTTAATTCCTTTAGTTTGCTTGTAAGTGACAAAAATTAGATTTAGCAAGTTAATAGTTTTTTCTAAATAAGAATTTAGGTTCTTTGTTTTCTTCCTTCCTCCACCTCCCTTCCTTCTTCTTCCTTTCTTTGTTTTTACCTTTGTTTTCCTTTGAATATAGAAGAATTTATTCTTCATTTTTATAGTTCTTTGAAATGAAGGTCCTATAAAATACTTTTAAAGTATTTGGCACAGTCTTTGTAAATCCATTACAATTTTTGCATATATCCTGGAATCTTTCCCACATTTAAAACAATGTAAGAAGTATATCCTAGGTTTTCTTTCCACTTTATTGCTACCCTTGTTATAACTTTATTGTTACTGATTGTGATTACTCATGATACTCACTTTGCACAGTAAAATAATTTTAAAAATTCTTTAGAATTTTCTCAGGCAATTTTCTTGTGTTGCCCTTATATTACTAAAGTTATATTATTTTCCCATACTTTATAAATAATAAAACATCACAATTTATAGAGATATTTAGAACAAATTTCCCTTGAGATAAATAATTATATCTTTCTTAACACATTCACATAATTTTCTTTAACAGGTAGGTAGCTGTATTTTCACAAATCGAGTAATTAGAATTTTGGATATATATGTTAAATAGTGAGACTTTGAGAAAGGAAGCTGTGGGAAAAAGAATAAACTTATTGCTGGCAAATAATAAAAGAATCTTAGACTTCCAAATTTCCCTTATAATTTGATCAGAATATTTGCCTTCTCCCCACACATATCCAATGGTGGGCATATCGATTGGAAGGGGTGGTGTTGGTTGAAGAAGAATGTTGAGTTCTAAAGTTAACCCTCAAAGGGAATATTAAGTATCATTACTCACAATTACCTTAAATAAAATCCCTTAAATAGCCCATAAATCATCAAGTCAATTTCTTCTGCTCTTTTTTCTTTGCTTTTTGCATGACTTCCTGGGACAAAGGAAGACAGGATTTGTTTAGAATTAAGAAGACAAGTTCAAGAGAGGGATTGTTCTCCTTCTCTTCTCTCTCTCACACACACACACACTTTTTTTTTTTTTTGTCCAAATACACATAGTCAAATTTACCTAATGCATAATTCTGAGAATCAACAATTCAATGTCAACACAAACACCTGAGTTCTTGATGTCAACATATAGGCTGCACAAGGAGAAGTTGCATGTATGTATCACTTAGAAGTTACTACTTTTGTTTGTTTATTCCCTTTTATAAGCTAAGCTGCAACTGTAAGCAAGTAAGAGAAAGGGGGTGGATAGCTCGTTTTTCATGGTGTAATGAATGGCCAGTTTCTCTCTCTATTGGCTGCTGTTCACTATAGATCTCTGCATCTAGTGATCTAGTGCATCTAGTGATCTCCACACATGATGGCTTCACAAAGCACTAGAGTCAAATGGTCAGTGTGTGAGGGTGCACAACCAGCTCAGCACACTCTGAAGAGATGCAGAGAAATGATTCTTATTTTTAGTTTGGTGGCCCAGACTTCTATGCCAATTAAAAGGGTCCTGGGCACTGAAATTGCACTCAACATTCAGAATTCATCATCTGTCAGCAGTTACATCAGCTATATTCCACTGGTTACCCCTAATATTCTGTAATGGCTCATTAGATAACTGGTTATATGCATTTGTATGAGTTACGTAGCTCCTTTTAAATGTCTTCCAGAGCCTGTTGGTACATTCCAAAACATATCTACAAACTTTGAGGTAATCACTTTTAAGAGAAAAAACATATTGACCAGCAAGAAACATTTATGGCAGGAAAGCTAGTTTTAAACACAACGGACACATTTATACTTGCACATTAAAATATAGCCTGAGGCATCCTTTCCAAGCTTCACTTCACCTGTAACATTACTAAGTAAAAAGCATGTATGATATTGCTCTCTTTAATGGGCATCATGGTTTCTTGCTATTAACCCAACAGAATACTTGTCTTGAAAGGGCATGTCTTAAAATCTATTTTAACATGTTTTCCTCTTCAAAATAGGATTTGCCTCAAATTTTGGAAGTCTCCAGGGGTGCTTCCCTGGTTTTAGAACATACTCTGACCCTTAATTTCTACTAAGTCTCTCTAAGACATATTTATTCACCTCTTTGGTTTGGGGACTACTTTGGTGTCTAAACTTCACCAACCTGATTTTCTCATTATATTGAATAATGGAGACAACAACAAAAAAAGTGTTATCTGCTTTTCCTTGGCAAAACTAACTTGCTGGTGACTGGTTAGTATTTTGCCCCTGGGGACTTGAATTCCTATTCTTTCGACTGCGGATGATTAGTGAAAGTTTGCTTCTTTGCTTCCCAGAAAAGGCCTTGGCTTTTTTGCTCTTGAGACTGGTTCTACTTAAAAATTTAACATTATTACGAATAAAATGAGGGACAACGCTTCAATTTATCTTGGTTTGGTTGGTGTTCCATTTCCTTGTCATTCTCCTTCTTTACATTCCAATGCCATATTCTTTTGAATAAGAATATGAAGCTTTGATTAACAAAGTTCATAATGGTAATTCCCACTTGTCTGACTTTATTTGCCTCTTTCTGCATGCTTCTCCTCCTCTGAATTCACAGAATTCTTCGAGGCTTAGTTTTAGTTTCTTGCCGGTTTTCACCCTTTTACTCTGATCCTAGTCAATCTCATACATGGTTATGACTTCATACTCTAAGCTTCTTGCTTGAATATCTCAAAGCATCTCATTTCAACATGTTTGAAGCCAAACTTATGATCTTCTCGTAGTATCCTCCCACAAACAAACAAACAAACAAACAAATAAACAAACAAACAAACAAACAAATTATCTAACTACCACAAACACTTTGATTCTTTTTCTGAATTCTCTGTCTCAGAGAATCACACTACCATTTACTCAGTCGTGCAAGCCAGAAAGCCAAGAACCTTCTCAATGTTGATCTTTCCTTCACTACTCATTTCCATTCCAGTGGATTTTGCCTCCTAAATATCTCTGGAATTCAGCATCTTTGCTCCATCTCCTTTTCCACAAGCACCTACTTCATTTCTTGTTTGGATCTTTAAGGCAACTTCTTGTGGCATCCTTGGAAGGGTAGTGCTCATATCTCAGTTTAAGAGAGAACCAGTCATAAAGATTACAGTTAATTGCTGCTCTTCCTGGATTGCTCCTTAGCTTTCAAGCTGAAGTCATGCACTTTTTGTACAGCCCCAGCCAACAACTAAGCACAGCCAGGGCAGGAAGACTTGGCACTTCTGGCTAGTGCCGAACTCCTCTAAGAGTAATCTTTACACTGGAGCTCTTCTGTGGGCTGACTGAGACTTTTTCAAAGCAAAATGGCATTCTGAGAATCTTCCTACCCAACCTTCCCTTTTGATATCTCTCTTTCACAGGTGCCAGACTGAGTTGCAGTCTGAAATCTTTCTCTAGCTATTCCACTCCTTCCTCTTCCTTATCATTTGGCCATTACCCTCAATAAATGTCTTGTACTTCTAACTTCAGCTTGACATCTACTTCTAAGAGGACCCAAACTGACACATTCTGAACTGCTCTCCTCTTACTCACTCTTGTTCCCTTCCAAATTTCATCCAGAAGCCAGAATATTTTTATGTCTGTCTCTCATCCTTGCTTAAAATCTTTCAGTGGCTTCCTATGGTTCATAAGACAGCAACCCAAATCATTAACATGGTGTATAAAGCTTTACTTATCCCAGCTCAGCCTCCCACTCCAGCCTTATCTTGCCCCAAGTTTTGCATTGGCCTTCCTTTAGGTTCTTGAATATTCCCTCCTTTTTCATGCAGTTCTAACTGTTGGCATCTTTTCTCTCATCTAGTAACCGTCCATTCATTCTTCGTACTGCAGCGTATATATTTTTTGTTCAGAGACGTTTTATCAGATATCCCCATATTATGTAACATCATCCTGCTTTATACTGTGGTAATGATTTGTATCTTTCCATCATAAAACCTACTGTAGCTGTAATTTTATGTTTATTCATGAAGCTTTGATTAAAAATCATCACTCCCAAAGAACTGCAAGCTCCATGATGACAGGGTCTGTGCTAACAGCTTTTTAAAAATCATAATCAGGAGAAGCTCGTAGCACTCTTACAGTCCAATCCAGTTCTTGGCATGGTGTGGAGTTGGCCTGCATTCCCACTACAGTTCTCTGGCCCTGTTCCAGACAAAGCAGAGTAATCCTATGCATACACTGGGGTGCCAGTATGTCAGTGCCTGTCTATCAGATGACAGTATAAAAGACTGAACCAGGACACTCAACTCTGACTTTCCCTCCCATATTTTGCACTGAAGGCAGGAACAATTTGTGGACAGCTAAAACAGTGAAAGAAACAATGAAATGAATATGGTGCAGGGCAAAGGATTACTGGCTTTAAGGCAAAAAATAGAGGACCTAAAAGGGGGGAGAAAGTCTACCTTGTAGGGAGTAGAGGGACATTTGGATTCCTATAGATGGGAAATTCCTAAGGCCACCAGTGAGCTCAAGCCCAAGACTAGACACAAGCTCAGAAAAGATGGAGGGGACCCTTCACTTACACCTTGGGCTGATCTTCTTCATAGGAGCACTAAACATGAAGGAGAGCACCAGACAATATAAAACCAATTTGCAAGGACAATGAAGGTGTTTTTTTGGTGAATTTTTTTTTTTTTTTTAACTTCTGGCACTCAAAGAAACCTCTATCATATCACTAGCTGGAAGGAACAGACAACTCAGGGTTTAAATCTGAGAGTTAACACATTAAAATATTAAAATGTACAGTGTGCAAAAAATAAGATTATAAGACAAAGAAACAGGAAATGATGGCCCATCCCAAGCAACAAGATAAAAGTTCAGAAACCAGCAATAAAGAATACTAGACTTTGGACATAGTCAACAAACACTTTAAAAAAAATGATATTCAATATGCTCAAGGAGATAAAGGAAAACATAGAGGAAGAACTAAAGGATATCAGGAAAATGATGAAAAAACAATATGAGAATCTAAATAAAGAAACAGGAATTTTAAAAAGGAAGTAAACAGAAATATTGAAGTTGAGGACCAAAATAAGTGAAATGTAAAATTCCCTAGAGGGTTTCAAAGAGCAGATTGTACCTGCCAGAAGAAAGAATTAGTGAACTCAAAGACAAGGCAATCAAAATGATTTAAACTGAGGAGCAGAAAGAAAAAAAAGAATGATAAAAAGTGAAAATAGCCTAAGACACCTCTGGGACACCAGCAAACATACCAATATAGTAAGTAAAATAATTAAATATCTACGAATAAATTTACCCACAGATGTAAAGGATTTGTTTGGAGAAAGCTACAAAATACTGCTGAAAGAAATCAAAGAAGACTTAAATAAATGGAAGGACATTCCACGTTCATGGATTGGAAGATGATTTTTAAGATTTCAATTCCACCCAAAGCAATTTTCAGGGCATGGTGATTTTTACAGATTCAAAGAAATCCCAATCAAAATTACAAAAACCTTCTTTGCAGATATGGAAAAACCAACCATCAAATTTATATGCAAGAATTTGGGGTGCCCCGAATACCAAAACTACCTTGAAAAGGAAGAATGAAGTTAGAGGACTCATATTGCCTGCTTCAAAGCTACAATAATCAAAACAGCATGGGACTGGCCCAAGCACAGACATATAGAATAATGGAATAAAACTGAGTGCTCAGAATAAATTCTGACATCTATGGACAACTGATTTTTGACAGGAGTGCCAAGTTCACTCAATGGGGAAAGAATAGTCTCTTCAATAAATGGTGCTGGTAAAACTGGATCTCCATTTGCAAAAGAAGACTATATACACCATATACAAAATTAACTCAGAATGGTTCAAAGACTTAAATATAAGAACACAAACTATAAAATTCCAAGAAGAAAACATAGAGAAGCATCTCAGGACCTTCTTTCAGACAATGGTTTCTTAGATTTCATACTAAAAGTATAAGCCAAAAAAAAAAAAAAAAAAAAAAGAAAAGAAAAAAAAAAAAGAAAAAATAGATAAACGGGACTTCATTAAAATGAAAAGCTTTGGTGCATAATAGGACTTTATCATGAAAATAAAAAGACAAGCTACAGAATGAGAGAAAATATTTAGAAACCACATATCAGAGAAAGGTTTAATATTGAGAATATATAAATAAACTCCACAACTCAACAACAAAAAGACAAATAACTCAATTGCAAATGAACAAAAGACTTGAATAGACATCTCCCCAAAGCAGATATGCAAATAGCCAAAATACATGTGAAAAGATGCTAAGCATCATTAGCCATCAGGGAAATGCAAATCAAAACCACAATGGTATACCATTTCACCCCAGTAGGATGGCTACTATTGAAAAAATGGAAAATTACATGTGTTGGAGAGGATGTAGAGAGATAGGATCACTCATTCATAGCTGGTGAGAATGTAAAATGGTGCCACTGTTGTGAAAGATAGTTTGGTGGTTCCTTAGAAAGTTGAGTAGGGAGCTACTATATGACCTGGGAATCCCAATTTTCCATATACACCCAAAAGAATTGAAAGCAGGGACCTCAACAGAAATTTGCACACTGATGTTCATAGCAGCACTATTCACAATTGCCGTAAGATGGAAGCAACCCAAGTGTCCATCAGTCGATGAATGGATAAACAAAGTGTGATGTATATGTACAATAGAATATTATTCAGCCATAAAAAGCAATGAAGTTTTGACACATGCTATGTGATGGTTAGATTCATGTGTCAGTTTGGCCAGGTTATGGTGCCCAGTTATTCAGTCCAGCACTGACCTGCTTGTTTCTGTGAGGGCATTTTGTGGACTTAAATCACCAATAAGTTGATTGCACCTATGACTGATTACATCTACAATCAACTGAGGAGATTAGTTCTTACAAAGACAGACATCTCATCCACTTAGCTGATGTGATGAAGGCTTTGAAAGGAGAAGTGATGATTTCAACAGTCAGACAAGACAATTTCCATCTCTACTTCAGCCAGCAACTTCTCCTGGGGAAATTCATCAAAAACCATTATCCAAGTTCCCAGCTCGTGACCTGCACTACAGAATTTGCACTTGTGTATCCCCACAATTGTGTGAGACAATTTTATAAAATCTCATAATATTTATAGACATCTCCTGTTCATTCTATTTCCCTAAAGGACCCTGACTAATACATTCTACAACATAGATGACCTTGAAGACATCAAGGTGATGAAATAAGCCAGACACAAAAGGACAGGTATATGATCTCAAGTATACGAAATAATAAAGTAAGCAAATTCATAGCATCAGAAACTAGACTACAGATTACCAGGAACTGGGGTAGCGAATGGCAAAATAATGTTTAAATCTTACAGAGTTCCTGTTTAGGGTGCTGGAAAAGTTTTGGTAATGGATGGTGGTGATGGTAGCACAACATTGTAAATGTAATTAACACCTCTGAATGTGTTTAAAGTGGGAATCTTCAGGTGGTATGTATGTTACCAGAATAAAAAATTTAAAAACCGACAGAATTGCACAATATACACAATGAACCCTTATGTAAATTATGGACCATAGTTAAGTATAATTATAATATTATTGTTTCATCAATTGTAACAAAGGAACCACAGTACACAGAGTTAATAACAGGATAAACTGTGTGTGTGAGGAGTTATATGGGAGTTCTCTGCTTTTGCATGACATTTCTATAAACCTACAACTTCTCTAATTAAAAAATAAACTGAAAAAATAAAACATTAATAAAAGTCAGAAAAATTTGACTCTAAGAAGCAAGGGTAGAAGTAAAGAGGCAAAAACAAAAACAAAGAAACAAATTAACAAACAAAAAACCATGGCTGGCTAACATGTAGTAACTACTAAGAACTTTTATTAAACGAATGAATGAAAGTATGTGGAGACATATCCTTTATTCAAAACTTCTTTATTCCAAAAGTTCATTTTGAACTGGCACTTGTATTTTAAACCTTTTCATCTTTACCATTAAATTAAAAGTGTTTTTCAATCTTTTCCTAGAGGCAAGAATGAGATTAGTACCAGTGAAAATTTGAAGGTGCCTCCATTTCAAATGGTGTTTTCTCTTTAATTTCTTTTGGTGTTCTGAGGGATAGCACTAGCCCAGTATAGACAATGCAGGGTTTGCATCCCTTGTTAAGGACATTTAGTCATAGAAAACAAGTGAGAAGTTATTTTATACAAGAGCCCTGGAAATCATGTTAGTTTTGTTGGCTTGGCCTTGCAGGTGACCTGGAGTAAGTTTAGGCTGATTTAAGAATGGATGGGTGAGATAGATCTATTTTGCAAATTTTGTTTGATCATTCTTTTTCTGTATTCTTTAGGGAATCCCATTCAGCCTGGAAGAGAATCCAGTCCTGCCTTGTGGTTAAAAGCATTGGCTCTAGACTCTGTGTTTGACTAGAATTCTAGTTCTGTCATGCACTGGTTGTATAACCATGGGAAAGTTACTCTAAGCCCAGTGTCTCATGTGTAAAAGGGAATAAGAGCTCTTACTTTCTATGGTTTTTATGAAGATTAAATGCAGAATTGCATGTCAAGCTCTTAACAGGGGTGCCCGGTGCACGGTCAGTGTTAAAAATCCTTAGTTATTATCCATATCATTCTGTTTCCACCTTGTTTATTCTATTCATCTGAAGTTCCTAGAAGAAGAAGGTGCCATTATTTAATAGAAATATTTTTCCATACTGTTTGATGTTTTTCTAGAATTGTTTCATATGAATGATGAGAAGCAGGAGGCCGCCTAGGGTAGAGCACAGTGTTGGGTTAAGGCAGTGTCATCTGTGAGGTCAAAGTGCCCGCTTGCTCTCACAGCCGTGTGACCCCCGTCAGGTCCCCTAATCTCTGTGACTTGGTTCCTTCAGACATGAAATGAAATGAAGACATTAGCAGCACTTACCTCATAGAGTTTTTGTGAGCATTAAGAAGTTAATAAATGTAAAGTCCACAGAATAATGCCAGGTACATAATAACATGTGCCATTAATAAGTATTGACTTCCTGGTAAGTTTAAAAGCTCTTTGCAGACAAGGACTGTGACAAAGAATTCTCATTTTTAAAAAATTACTTACCTTTGTGCTGGGTGCATAGCAAGTGTTCAAACAGTCAGGAATAAATACTTGCAGCTGATTAGTATTTAATATGCATAACAAAGCCTTGATTAAAAATCTGGAACTATTGACTACCTATCTTTTCACAGATTTGAGACCTGATAAATTTAATACTCAGCACCAAACTTACAGTTCATTCAGAATATGGTACATAGTTTTGATGTTATGGTTTTAATGGAAAAAATTATATATTCTTATGTAGTAGCCCAAATGTCAATAATATGGTCACAATCTGGTTTTGTTGTCCTTTCCTGAACTGACTGCTAGGCTAGAAATCAAATCTCAAATGAGTGGTATTTACTCATGCCCAACAATATGTATTCCCCTTGAAGGAATTAATAAGCTGTAGAAAAAAGACTGAAATTTCTGGATAGCCTTTAAACAAAACTGCAATCTGTTTTTTTGGGAAAGTCTCATTCAAAGATCAAAAAACATGTAATTAGGAGATAGGCTTCAATTTCCAGAAATAATCTTTATTGACTGTTTGAGTGAAGAATGTCTATTTGAAGAAGACATAATAATTTGAAGCTATAATTTGCTTAATATTGGCTCCTTTGAATGAGCAGCAGATACCCAGCTTAGATTCTAAGTCCTATACAGCTGTCCTCTCACATTCCCTTTATTATTCCAGCCAGCAGACTCCACTGTCAACCTCTTGAAAATTTTGATATGTTTGTGTTGTGTGTGAGTGCATAAAATGTGCAGTTCAGACTTATATTTTCCAATTTAAGAAATTCAAATACTCATTAGTGAAAAAATAGGTCATTATGTAAATGTTTCCTGTAGAAATAAAATAACCATGGGTGCTTGGATAACAATACAAGATAAAAGTGTATGTGATGGGGAATCTTAGAACCTTAGCTACCCCACAGAATTGCTTAGTTGTTGTTTAGTATTCCTACACTGGAGGCAGGATATACAGTGATTAATACTTGGGGTTGTAGAATCAGGCAAACCTGGGTTAAAATCCCAACTCTGACATTTTCTACTTGTGTGACCTTCGGCAATTTAATATCATTAAGACTCAATTTTCTTATCTGAAAATGGGGGAAATATTAGAAACCTTCTCATAGAAATATAGTAGAGGTTAAATGTGATAAGGCATGCAAAAATCTTAGCCTAGTGCCTAAAATATAATATGATCATAATAGAAGTTATAGTCAATATTTTTACTCTTTTTCAGAAGAGAGAGTTCCGAACTTTTCCTAGAGTAATGATTAGATTGTGACAACTCACGTTTCCTCTATTTTTGCTCTTTATTCCCTTTTTCTCTTCTATTTGTTAATATTTTTATAAGAACAGTGTATATTTAGATGATGAGTCAAGTGGCTCCAACAAGATAGAAATTGATTTCTCTCTCATGTGCAGAGGTAGGGAGATGTTCTAAGGCAGTGGCCAGCCCTGAATGGTCAATGAGGTCATCCAAGAATCAAGTTTCCTTTCCTTTTGTTATCTTCCATCCCCTAAGATGTTATATTCTATATTCTGGAGCTGGTTCACTAGCACCTTATCCATGTTCTTGCTTTCAGGAAGGGGGAAAGAGAAAGAAGAAATCAAGCCCCTTCTTTTTGCCAATATGCCAATATTGGTGTTTTAGTGTCCTGGGCTGCTCAAGCAAATATGCAATGGTTTGACTTAAATAATGGGAATTTATTTACTCATGGTTCGAGGTGGGGGGAAAGTCTAAATCAAGGCATCATGAAGACAATGCTTTCTTCCCAAACTGGCATTTTGGGGCTGGCTGCTGTTAGCTTATCTCATGGCAAGGCACATGGTGGCATTTGCTGGTCTCTCCCTTCTCTTCTGGGTTCTGTAGATGTTCAGCTTCTGGCTGCTTCCTCTGTGGCTTTCTCTCTCTCTCCTTCTCTCTCTGAATTTCATTCCACTAATAAAGGACTCCTTTAATAAGATTAAGGTCCATCCTGATTGAGATGGGCCACACCTTAACAGAAGTATCCTCATCAAAGGGTTCTACTTACAATGGGTTCACACACACAGAAATGGATTAAATTTAAGAACATGTTTTTCTGGAGTACCTACAGCTTCAAACCACCACACAGGGTTGGCACATTTCAATTCTATATCTACATCCCTTGACTGGAATTTTGTCATAAGGGCACATCTATCTGCAAGGGGTGCTGTGAAAGACAATTTCTAGTTGTATGCCAGAAGAGAATTCAGGGGTTCTATTACTAAAGTGAAGAGGACAGTTAGAAGTCTTTGACACAAAAAAGGTGACATAGTACAAAAGCACTATTGGACCAGGGGCCAAGACAACTGGGGGCATTTCTTGGATCAGTTCCCAGTAGTTGTATGACTTTGAGATCACTGAGCTTCCACAGGTCTCAGCTTTCTCTGGGTCTCACTGCCTTAATTCTTCACTACCTAGGGTAGCCTCTTACTCTTTTATCATATGACATAATTAGAACTAATATTTAATGAGTCCTTGCTGTGTTTTGGAGACTAAGCTAAATGTTATACATGTATTATCTCATTTGATCCTCTCAATAACCCTGTGAGATAGGCACTATTATTTTCCTTACTTTATAGACATGGAAACGGAAACATGGAGAAGTTAGGTAACTGTGCAGTTGAGATTTGATCTCAGGTTTCTTAACTCCAGAGCCCAAGTGTTTAACCCTGTGTGGGAAGTAACAACTCGTTTCACACCTTAACTGAAATACTGTATTAGTTTCCTGTTGCTGCTGTAACAAATTTTTTGAAATAGAACAAAGTTATTATTTTATAGTTCTGGAGGTCAGAAACTGGAAATGGGTCTCTTGGGGCTAAAATCAAGAAGTTGGCAGGGCTGGTTCCTTCTAGAAGCTCTAGGGGAGATTCTCCGTTCCTTGCCTTTTCCAGCTTCTAGAGGCTGTCCTCCTTCCTTGGCTTGTGGCCCTGCTGCCAGCACTTGCATCATTTCAAACTCTGCTTCCACCATCACATCTCTTTCTCTCACTTTCCTGCCTCTCTCTTTCACTTTTAGGATTCTTGTGATTACATCGTGCCCTTCCAGATAACCCAGTGCAATCCCTCCACCTCAAGATTTTTAACTCAATCACATCTGCAAAGTCCCTTTTTCTGTATAAGGTGACATATTCACAGGTTCCGGGAAATAGGGCATAGACACCTTTGGGGGGATATTATTCTACTACCACACGTGCTTTCTTTAAAGATGCTGGTAACTTATTTAACAAATCCTATGGATTTCCTCAAGCTTTACACCTTAACCTACATGTAATACTTGATGTTGTTTACCACATCCTCTCTTTAAACTCTTCCCACCTATAATTTCCTAATTACAACTTGCCCGATTTTCCACCTTCTTTGATAATTACTTTTCTCTTTCTAATGCTTTTTCTTGTCTCTCTCAATGTGGATGTTTCCTAAGGATCTTTATTTAATTTTCTATTCTTCTCACTCTCTACTACTTACCTTGGTATCCTCTTGCATTCAATCTTATACCAGAATCTTATATGCAGATGACACATTTGCCTGCCCAACCCTGACTTGGCTCTTCAATTTCAAGGGAATTTTTTCAAATTCCTGTTAGATATCTTTCTTTGACCGTTTTGACCTCCAAATTAAGCATTTCAAACTGAAATTATGGTCTGTCTTCCCATACCTGCTCTCTTCTTGGGTTTACTACTTTTATTGATGACCCTGCCATCTTAATAGTCATCCTGTCTCATAAACTCAGTGTCTTTATAAGCTCCTCTATCTCACTTGCTCTTCAAAATGTATGGCTTCTACTGGTATCATATATTATTCTTATTCCTCCCATTTATTCTATTTCCACTGCCATTCTGATAGTTCTCTTGCCAGGTCTATTAGCCAGCCAAGCTATTTAATACATTGCTGCCAGATTTAACTGTCTAAAGTGGAGTTCTAGTCTTATTATACCCCTCCATCTCAAATATCCTTGTTTACAGAATCGTCTAGCTTTCTAGAACCTCCACATTTGCCTTCACATTATTTTTACTACATGCATTTATATGCTCTCTGCTTCTGGCAAGCAGGACTCCTTGTTTCTAGTCATCATGCCCTTTCCTACCTTTGCCCTCCTGCTTCTACTTTTCTTATACTTGGAAACATTTATGTTTATCTAAATCTCATCAGTTTAATGCCACTGTCTACCAGGAAGCCTTTAGGCAATATCTCCCCTTTTGAATTCTGACACTTTTGCATATTTTATTAAACTTGACACCTTTTACTCATTTATATTGTTGTTTCTGCAAATGTTGAAGAAAAGATTGTATTTTATTCATCATCCAATAGAGGTCTTTAAGAAATAACTCTTAAAGGCAGGGATCTTGTAAAATAAGAGCAATGATTTTCAATCTGGAGGGTAGGAAAAGGGTATCAGAATCTTGGGTGTGTGTAATTCTTTCAAAAGGTATATTAACTATTATAAAATACTTGAAAAAATTAACCTTTGTTTTCCAAATATTTGTAGAGGGCATATTTTTGGTTATTGTTGCCATACATTATAGCAAATGTCAGTGGGCTTTGGAGCCATCTCCTTGTGCTTGAATCTTAGCCAGGTCAGGCAATAGTTGGCAAATTACTCCACCTCTGTTCCTTATATTCCTCCTCTAAAAAATTGGAGAAATAAAAATACCTACCTCATAAGGTATCTCATAATGCACGTAGAACAGCCCCTGGGGACATGGCAAGTCTCCAGTTCGTTTAGCCAGTTATTAGCTATCATTATTATTTTTCAAAAGTGGTTATAGTTTTAAGAAGATTGAGAAGTAATGGACTAGATGAACTTTACTATAACTGCTAGTCCTAAAATTTTATCATTCTAATTACTAGCATAACTCCACCTAATCTGTATTGTCTTATGGATTTGATAACAGTTAAAATTATACCTGAGTGATGTGTTCTCTCCATTCCATCTTCACTATGGGCTTATTAGGCATTATGATGCTTTTGAGACATCTTTTTTTTTTTGAGACTTCATTATTTTGATTCAATACCTACTGATTTTAGCTTATTAAAAAAATAGTTGTAACATTAAGTGTACACAGAATTGAGGCAGGTTTTAAAAATTATTATTTGGAAAAATTCTTCTTCTATTGTTCCTTCTCTTAGTTTAGATTATAGTCCTATCATACTTATAACTCTTGAATGTGTGTGTATGTGTATTTAGCCCATTAAATTCACACAGAATGTTTTAAATAATTATAATGCCATGCTTTATAGGTTGATTACATTTGAGAAGCATACTTTTCTCCATAGGCTATATATTTTGCTACTTTTAATGAAAAATTTCATTTTTATAATTTTAATATCAACTAGACTACATATACCATATGAGGATGGATACTGTGGGAAGAAATAAAAAGGCATGTGGTTACACTCAAGAACATGCTGATTTTTATAGGTGAATGTTGCTCTGTAAATAGTAAATCATTTGCTAAAAATTTCCATTTTAAGAATAAGGTTGCTTTTGAAGGATACTAGTTTGGTACTATGTTTGCATAATTTGTATTGTAATTGAGAGTATTTTAACCATGCTGAAGCTGTTAGAATTAATTCAGATCTGCAACTAGAATACATGAAACCTTCACATTCTGAGTAATTCTTGTGAGGCAGTGAGAAAAGAAACTTGTCTGTGACATAAATCTTCAAATATACTTCAAAATTGATAAATATTCACATTGACTTCTTTGCTGCTTAATCCAAAATTAAGGCACAGTCTCCATAAATATTACCTTATGATTTAAAAATTAAAAATAAACTTATAGAAATGTAAAATGCTCAACCTTTTTAACTATAATGGCTTCTTGCCTTTTACTTGTCTTGCCCTGTATGTTATCAGATTATGGATATAGGATTATTCTTTAGTTCTTACAGCTTCAATCAGAATTTGGCCAAAGTAATTTACTGAAGAATCAGGCTCCTGGAAATCTCCCTATTCTTCAAACCACAAACTAACAACCTAAACTGACATAACCAAATGATCAGGTAGACTTTAATTGTATAATCTTTACTGGTGATACTGCTGGTGGGTAAAAATAAATATGGTTTATTTTTTCAATCCACTGGCAAGGTCTTATGACTAGAAAAATGATTTATTTTTATAAAGAAATGTTTTTGAAATTGAATATAAGGCAAGGTAAAAATCACTATCCTGTTGAATATCACAGTAAATTTTAAATTCATGTCTGCAGTTGAGTGAATCCACCTATATTTTAGTTTTCTTTGTATATAATAAAAATGTACAATTGCACTGGTTTTCAACTTTAGCCACACGTTAGTTTCACCTGGGGAGCTTTGGAAAAAACATCCTGTCCCTGGCCAACCACATTTGGAATCTCTGGGAGTTGGGGCCTCCATAATTTTTAAGAGTTCCATGGTGATTCTCATGTTCAACCAGGTTTAAGAACCCACTGGGGTAAATACTTGGTGGGACATGTGGGAATCCTGCATGTATATTGTGTACATTTTACATACCCCTAAAGAAGTAATAAAATATCATACTTCGATTTTTGCCTCTATGAATTTTATTATGATAATAATAACAAAGGCTGACATTTATCGAACAAAGTGCCAGTCACTGTTATCAGTGCCTTTAATGCATTCTCTTATTTAAAACTCACAATACTCACATGGAATATGTATTCTCTACATTTTAATGATGAGGAAACTGAAGCCCAGGCATGCCAAGTAACATGCCCAATGACATACAGCTAATGAGTTTTAGGACCAAAAATTGAAGATGATCGCTCTGCATTCAGAGTCTGAGAAGCTAACCATTTTGTCACACTGCATTTTAAAGTAATTTATAGGTTATTAATTAAGTGGTTATAGGTGGAAAGAAATTAATTAGATTATAGTTAAGACTGCTGTGAAAATATAGATAAGGTCATCAGGGACATATATTGCTGTTTGTTTATTGCTTGATTCAAGAAAGCTAATTTACTAAAATTATTCTAGATTTTAATTTATTTGAAATGACAGAGTCCAACTAATATGCAGAAACCTCAAAGATATTCTGGAAAGTTCTAATAAACAAGGAATTTTCTTATATATTCTCTTTTGGGGAATGAAGAGTGATACATCGAAGTGTTTACCATGTAGGCTCTTTGTTCTTTGATTTCAGAAAATGTTTGAATATTTAGGAGAGAGTTACATGAAGCCTGTAGATGGCAGCAACTTTCTGTTATTGGGCATTTGCTCTTCATTAGCAGTTTTGGTTGGAGAGCTGACTGAAGATAGATGTAAGAGCACAATCTGTGGTGGCAACATATTAAAGTATGCAAGTGGAGGTGTATTCTCTATTTAGCTTTCCAAAAGCAATTTTCTGTTATTGGTTTTGAAAGGCTATCCATGCCCTTTTTTGATTAAGGATTGAATCACATTTATCTGAAAGGAAAAGCTGAACCAAATGCAGGGCATTCGCAACAAAAGTAATACCAGGGAGCCTTCTGCTATTATTCTTTGACATTGCATTTAGGTGGTTACACATTTTTTTTTCTAAATCCAGTGACCTGCATGATTTATATGGAATTCCAAAAGCAATGATCCAGTAAATTTACTAACAGTTCCAGTAAATTTGCTTCATGGATCCCGCATATGATGATTGCCTTCTGCTCTTGGCATTTTCTGCCTAATATACCATGTAATATGGTTCAAATCAGAGTATCATTTTGCCAAATCATTCACTAGAGAGGCTAGTGAAGACTCTTACTGAGTATTAGACAAATCAAAGCCACCGATGGTACAGATTACATTGTTTTTGCAGGCTTTATTAGAGTTGTCAAAGAAAAAAGGATTCCATAATCCTACTGTCCTTCCAATAAATCTACTTAAATATCTTAGAAGCTTTTTATTCTCATAATAGATTATGTAGAAGTATTAGACTGCTTTACCTGAAATAACTCCTTGTGATGACTATCTGACTTTGGACTGATTAGCTGGTTTTGATGAGAAAGGATGGTTCCAATTAATATGTTTTAATAGAAAGAGAACATTAATATTCTGGCATCCAAATGTTTGGCACTTTTCCAGCACCGTTTGATTCTACACAGAGAGAAGTGTTTTATGAATCTGACCCTCAGCGAGTCACCCTCTGACTGCTAGTCAGATAAGTTTTCGCATAACTGTATTACCCAGACTGGTTTCTGATGTGTTGTTTCAGTTGTCAGTGGGCCAAAATACAAAGAAGTATTTTTGGAAACAGGACACCTTGTTCAAAAGTTGACAAGTCCAAGTAAATATTCCTGTTTGTTAAGACCAAATGAGAGATGAGATGAGCCAAACATGCTTAGTTATTGGAGCTAAATGGAAGATGAGAGCTAATGAGTTCCAGGGATTTGCCCCATAATTAGCTTTACACTGTCATGGATACAGTGAGCACACAATTTATACAGTAGAATGTCTTTACAATTCTGACACATAAGGGCAAGATAACTACCTACTTTCTGTTGATTTAGTGAAGAAATTTCTATATATACCTATTTCTAGGGATATGATTAGCACCCAAAATTACAGAGTAAGAGGTTTTATGGAATGGCTTTCTTCTATGACAAAACTGTCATCCAACTATTTTTTAATTGTTTAAAAAAAAGGATCACTACCAGGATTAGTCAGTTTCTGTCATTTATGAGAGTGTTTAATGAACGAAAGAAAAGTATGCTCTCTTTCTTTCCTTACCAGCTTCATGCTCCATAACACAGCTGAAAGTAGTAAGAAACATGGTCCAAAGGAATTGGATTTCAGTGCTGGGAATCAAATTTTCTACAGGCCATTTCTTAGAGCCAAAATAGATTATTCCCGTTTTTAATTAGATATCCAAAACTTTAAATCCATTAATTAATTCTTTCATTCAATAAATTTTTAATTAGTGACTATTTTATGCAAGGCAATGTACCAGTGAACAAACCAGAAATGGTCTCCACCCACATGGAATTTCTTCCAGGGGAGAGGGAGATTAAATAACACCTAATTTCGCAAAGTAATTAAATAATTATAACCATGTTAATTATGTTGAAGGGGAATTATATTCAAAAGAAGGGTCTAACATAGTATGGGGTTTCAAGGATGACTTCTTTAAAATTTATATTTAATCCTTTATCTAAAATAAAATAAGATTTTGACACATAAATACTTTACCTGTTTCCACAGGTAAAGTGAATGGAAGCCCTACTTTTACATAGCATAGCTATAGAACAAACCAAAGAACAAGATATTCAGGGATGAAGAAAAAGAAGTTGGCATATTCCAATAGCACAAATATAGAGATATAGGTACTGTGAGTTCTTAATCACAAACCTCTCCCACATGTGAGATGGATGTGTTAATTTAAATGGGAGAAGATACATTTGTCTTTTAAAAGTGAATTTAGGGGAGCCAATATGGCTCAGTGGTTGGGCGCCAGCTTCCCACACACAAGGTCCCAGATTCAATTCCCAGTCTGGGTACCGCAAAAAATAAAATAAAATAAAATAAAAAGGTGAATTTTACTGCCATTTAAATAAATAAATCACATTGGTTTTATCTTTCATTTGTAAGATGATCCACAACCACAGGCTCATACAAGTGGACTGAGTTTTCCTGGAAATGAATGGACTAAATATTAAAAGAACATTTCCTAGGAAAAAGTGTGCTGGATTTGGATGAACATAAATCTGAAGAAAAACAAGTCAGGAAAATATGTGTGACTCAGTCCTGTGTATAGGTTTGTCCAGCTCTTGAGAAAGTGAGGTCAGCTTCATAAAGCACGAGCACTGTATCTCAGAGGCCAAGAGGGCAAAAAAGCCACTTGTCCATTTTAGATTGTATTCTTATCATTTTCAAAATATAAGGAATTGGTTAACAGTGATATAATTTAATTTTTCATAATGGGATGATTTTTTTTTAGGAGGTCCCTGGGATTGAACCCAGGACCTGATATATGGAAAGCAGGTGCTCAATCCACTTGAGCTACATCTGCTTTCTGAATGATTTTTTTAAAAGCTCAAGAATGTCTGGAAATGTTTTAAGGTGCAGACGTGTGTGTGTGTGTGTGTGTGTGTGTGTGTGTGTGAGAGAGAGAGAGAGAGAGAGAGAGAGAGAGAGAGAGAGAGAGAATGAGAGACAGAGAGAGAGTTTGTTAAGAACGATTTCAGTGGAAAATTGAAAAAACACAGAAAAGAGAACCTAAAGAAAACAACAACCAACCAAGATGACAAAATACAAAATGACCCATGACAAAAAGCAATTCCTGGAGATAAATGAGCTCTTCTTTTGATGCCAGGAAGCTTTCTTTTATTCTTCTAGATATATGCAAAAATGCTTTACTGTCCATATTTTAGACATGCTAATTTTTAGTAAAAATTTCTGTTTTTATTTACTTGGTCTTTGTCGTACTCTCAGTCAACTCACTTAACAGATGTCTACTTTTCTCATCAGTCTCATCAAAGAATCTTTGATAATGAGTGTTATTTTTTGACTCAGGATTTCAGTTCTCTCAAGCTGGGCATGAGTTTTAAAGCATGGCAAACTTGATCCCAATCAATTTTCATTTTTCTGCAGAAGTTATTCTACTATTGGTTAAATTAAAATTTTTCTTAAATTTTATTTTGTGTTTAGTTCTTAGAAATCTCTTCTTCCAAGAAATCTTCAAAGAAATCATCTGCTACCCAGTTGATATATGATATATACAGATGCCTGTCCCCAAATTCTAAATTTGAGAATGCTTTCTGCACTTTGATAATGATGGATATGCTTTCCCTAAAATTTAACTCACTACCATATTCAAACATAGTGCTACTGATGATGTTTAATGAATTAGACTTATTTGTTGCAGTGAAAAAAATAATCAAGGAAAGATTTAGTAAGTCTATGAACACATAAAACACTTTTAAAAATTATTATGCAAAGGATAGTGAGCATCTGTTCTCTATCTCCATGAAGCCAGAACATGAGGAAATAAATGGCAGTATGAAGTAGTTAGGTTAGAAATAATTGAGAAATTTCCTGACAAGGTTGCTAAACACTGAAATGAATCAAGAAGAGAAATTGTGAAATCATCTTAGATTCTTTTTTCACCCTTATTAAATAGAAAATTATATCTTTGGTTTGTGCTAGTTTGGCCTGTAAGACGAAGTAATAGATTTCTCAAGATTTCTTTGACCTTATCGATGATTTCATGAATGTGTTTTTTCAGGTGTTAATGTCAGAGGGAGAACCATAATAAACTAACAATAATCAAATAGACAAAATTTGTTGAGTTTTCATTGCGTAGAAAGCTGTGTGTGAAGAACTTCACAAGCACTTTTCCATTTGAATACGGTCATAAATTTGGTCATTCAGGCTACACAGCTTCTGTGGACAACTTATCATTTGATGATGGCTGCCATACGTGGAAGAACTCATTGCTGGCAACAATGTATCTATCTCTCAAACTTTATGTAAGAATTGAGGAGTCAGGGAGTGGATGTAGCTCAAGTGGTTGAGCGCCTGCTTCCCATGTAGGAAGTCAAGAATTCAATCCCTGGTACCTCCTAAAAGCAAACAAACAAAAGGAAAAACCAACTCTCATTGGGGAGTGGATGTAGCTCAGTGGTTGAACCTGCTTCCCATGTACGAGGTCCTGGGTTCAATCCCCAGTACCTTAGAAATGAGAAATCAACTCCTATAACAGTGATGATTCCCTTATTTTTAGAAGGACAGAAACATGGCATGGGAGGTGACTTGGTCAGGTCACTTGTATATGTTTATATGACATAGAGGACCTGACCACCAGTTTCATGCAGTTGCAGGAGAGAACTTGTTACAGCTACTGCTTCATGTTTTCTCTGATGAGAACCTAATTATGGGCACTACTGGGTTCAGAGTGTGCCTTGAATAATTCAGTGGGCTTGAGATGATGGTGCTTTCCTTCCAAAAGGCAGAATGCACTTTGAAGCCCAAATACCGAGACCCATCTCTTTCTTTTTAGAAACAAAACTTTTACTTTAGATTTTCATAATGGGTAAAATCTTAGATCTTCCCCAGGTTTGCCAATCCTTTGTGATGAAGCTTATTTCTGCATTTGCTCTTTGTGTTCCTTTAATTGTAAAATTTAGCAATAGGCCTTGATTTTGCAACCTTGTAAGCATGCCCAGAGATTTCACCAATGGGAGATGCAATAAGTTCAACTGAAAGAAATAATGGTGAAACCATGTAGGTTGGCAGACAGTTTGTGAGAATCCCGAGTTGATGAATGCAAAGAATGTTGTCCTCTTGTGATAAGGCTTCCCAAATGAACTCATTTACTTCAGCAATTCTTGTACTACTGTTGCTCTTTCTATGAGTTCTAGTCTAAGTTTCATGAATACTAGAAGTCCCCAAGGGTGAGAGCAGTGAACAAGAAGTCCAGAATTCTGAGTTCCAATATAGGCTTGACATTTGATTCACCAAGACTATAGGCCTAAAAAATTGAACAAATTTTATTTGTCTTTAAAGTTGAGTAAATAATGTTTTTTAGATGAGTAACAATCCTCCTCTTCATCCTATTCTTGCTCTTTCCCCCACTCCTGAGCCTTCTTTTTGGGTTCTAGAATCCTTTGAGAATCTGATGAAAGCACAGACTCCAGAAAATGAAGAAATGTCTCTTTACAAGTTTATATGCATTTTAGGCAGTTCACAGAAACCTTGAAAATTCATCCATGGAACAGAGTTAAGAACCACCTTAATGCTGAATAGCAATGCATCTGGAAAAAGACCTTGACAAAAAGGGGGAAATATTAAATACAAATGAGCTTTTATGGCTAAGAGATTTCAAAGGGACTCAGGAGGTCATTCTAGAGGTTAAGCTTATGCATGTCTCAGCAGGATCTCATTGACTGCCACAGTAAACAGTGCCTCAAACAGCAGGGCTCCTGGAGGCCCTAGAAACATCTAGACACTATAGGCAGGGAAGACAATCTGAGGAATTTGGCACCCTGTCAGTGGGCCTTACTTTGGAATATATGCTCTGCAATGTAAGAGTTAGAATCATTTATAATGGCTCTTCTACCCCTTTTATTTGAACCTGCAATTAGCATTATTCTTGTTAATTATATGTCCCAGAGACCTAAATCTTTGGCTTGTTCACGTGCTGGTTGAGCCCCACCTACTCTCTGAGGAATCACCCAGGACAACTAACAAAAAGATGATGATGGACAACGCCCATTCCATAAAAACAGAGTATCTACAACTGCAATCAAGTCAGTTCATCCATCTGCCCCATGGGATCTAAGCCCCCTCTCAATCAGAAACAGAGTGGGCATCACCATCCAAAAATCCTCAAGACAGAGGTATGAACAAACATAAGGAGCGAATGCAACTATGGACTAAAGTAGAATTATTATTATTCTAGTAATGGAAGAACTTGTATCATTGATTTAAAGGCAGTGGCCACCAAAGTTTCTGAAGAGAGGGAGATGGAAGAATAGGTGTAACATAGGCGCATTTTTGGGACATTGGAATTGTCTTGCATGACATTGCAATGATGGATACAGACCATTATACATTTTGTCAAACCTATAAAATTGTGCAGGGCAAAGTGCAAATTATAATGTAAACTATAGTCCATGGTTAGTAGCAATGCTTCAATATGTGTTCATCAATTGTAACAAATGTACCACACTAATGAAAGATGTTGTTAGTAGGGGAAAGCATATGGAGAGGTGGGGTATATGGGAACCCCCCATATTTTTGATGTAATCTAAAGCTTCTTTAAAAATAAAAATAAATTTTAAAAAAAAAGAACCATGTTAAATGGGGTCAATTGCGAAGCACATTTTGGAAGTGCTGAGAACACAAACAAAGGTATAATTTCTCTTATTATTAAGAGGTTGCTCTTATTCAACCCAAACTTGTTTCTCTAGCTCTCTTGCTCACTTGGCAAGGGATGTGGATTAGAATTACTCTTAGATGCAGTAACACTGTTACTGTTTTTGGCACCATCCAGTCTCTTTCCCGCTGAAAGAGCTTTTTTTTCCTTTATGGTTTCTTCTGCCAGATATGGTCCCATTCTGTAAGGTCACCTCACCATTTAGTCAGCTCTCCCTAGTTAGTTACTTCCTCCTATCTTTAAATACTAATCATTCCCAGCCCCATTAGTTGGCCCCTCCCATCTGCCAGTGAGTTGTCCTAAACTCTGCCACAGTCATCTGCCTGAATCAGCTTCATCTCTCATTGTTCCTAGTCCTGCTTTGGTGGCTCTACTTCCAGTAATCCCCTTTTACTCATTGGCAAATTATTTATTGCTAACTAAGGTCAGCTCTCTAAAACTACAAAAATGCAAGGTTTTCTAACAAAAATCTGAAAGTGAGTGTCAATGATATTACATAAAATACCAAGTAATGATAGAATAAGAGAGTTATATTCATGGCAGTGTGATAATAATGGCATAGAATTTGCTTTAATAATCAAGAGGTGTAGCAGATTCTACAAAGTGCTTCTTTGAGAAGAGCGGGATATGACTTAGAAACCTTACTTGGTAAGTTCTGTTCCTACAAGTCTGATCAAGTCAATGGGATCTCCAAAGATGAGGAGATAAAATTGCCCTGATCACATAAAGGGAATATTCACTCATTCAATTTTTCACTTATTAACTAAATATATATATATTGGATGTTTTTTAAACGCTGTGGGGATCCTTTCTTTAAAGAGACACAATTATCAAACTATTAATTCATAATGTATACATATATGTTAGAAATTTCCATACTTTATGTCTTTTTTTTTTTTTTTTTTTTAAAGATTTTATTTATTTATTCATTTATCCCCCCCTTGCTGCTTGTGCTCGCTGGGTCAGCTAACCACGCCATGCGGGCGGGCTTGCCTTCACCAGGAGGCCCCGGGAACCGAGGTAAACGGGAGCCCTACTGATTGAGCCACAGCCGCTTCCCCATACTTTATGTCTTTAAAGCCTTTTCGATTTTGATTAAAATAAAGATAAAATGAAGACTGTAACTGCTTTGTTGCGTTTTATTTTGTTTATTTGTAATTCTGTTTTATGGTTTATTTTTATTTATAATATAATTTTTAACTAAAGTTTTATTTTGGAATAATTTTAGATTTACAGGAAAGTTGCAAAGATAGTACCGAGAGCTTCTAAATATTTGTCTCCCAGTTCCCCCTATTATTATCATCTTATATAAGCACAGTACATTTGTCACAACTAAGAGACCAACATTGGCACATTACTATTACTGTCAACTAAACCTGAGACTTTATTCAGATTTAACTAGTTTTCCAATCTTGGAATAGACATTGTATTTAGTACTCATGTCTCCTACTCTCCTCTGGTCTGTGACAATCTTTCCTTTTTTTTCATGATCTTCACACTTTTGAAGAACATTGGTCAGGTGTTTTGTAGAATGCTCTTCCATTTGAGGTGATATGATATTTTCTCATGATTGAACGGGTTGTGGATTTTGGGAGGAAGACCACAGAAGAGAAGTGCCATTTTCTTAGTGTCATATGGGGGTACATGTTATCAACATGACATCACTGTTGACACTGACCTGATGAAGAAAGTGCTGCAGCCCTACTCCCCCCTTAGCAGAGATCCACAGCTTTAGGAAGATAAGCACTCCTCCTTCCCTTTTCCCCGGAATCCACAATATTAAGAAGATAACGACTCCTCTCCTCCCTAAGGCCTTCTGCCTTAAAAAGATAAGCTAAACTCACCACCTCTGCTTTTGTAAACCCCACCTGCCCCCTTGCTTAGGAATTTGCCTGGTGTAAAGTCCTTATATAAACTCATGAAAGTCAAAACTCAGGGCTCAGAATTTGGGGACTGGATACCCCTCTGAGCCTGCACGTAATAAAACTTTGTTCCTCTGGCTCTCTAAGTGCCATTTGGGTTTCTTGTCATCAGAATTTCATCTGCTGCAACAGACCTTGATCACCTGGCTGAAGTAGTGTTTTCCAGGTCTCTCCACTATGAAATTACTTTGCCCTCCTTTCTGTATTCTGTTCTTTGGAAGGAAGTGACTGAGTCCAGCCTACCTTCAAGAGGCAGGGGATGTAATTCTGTTTTAAGATTACTCAAAGGCATAAGGGATAGAGCTTTGAGTTTCTCAGGGAAAAGATATAAATTTAAATGAAACTGTGGTTCTTCTGACCTTATTGAGTTACTGACTTAAGTTGGAATATAACATTCAGAGCAAGAATAAGCAGCCATTATTTATCTGTCCATCAGTTAGAATGAACATAAGCCAAAGTGACATAGGCCAATTTCACGCTGATATGATAAAGTGACTTCATCCAAATCCTCATTGTAGGCATTGAGCTAGATATTATGATAGGTGACACAATAAGTCCCACCATCTTGGCAGCCATTTATAGACCTGCACCATGATTTCATGGTCAGCATATTACTCAGTATTTTCTAGAAAAAAGCAGAACTGTCAGAATATACATATGTAAATATTAAAAGCTTTATTATAGAAATTGGTTTACATAACTGTGGGGATTGGCAAGACTGAATTCCATAGGTCAGGCTTCAAGTTTGGAAGTTGATAGTAATGCCTAATTCCCAGGAGATGATGCAAGTTGGGAATTCCGGTGAAAGTAGAAACTGGCTGGCTGAAATAAAGATAGACATTCTTCTTTCTGACAGCTAAAATACTCAGTTGTCCCTTTAAGGCCTCCAGCTGATTAGATGAGGAGATTCCTCTTATTGCTGAAGGCAATCCCTTTGATTGAAGATGTTATCAGCCATAGAAGCAATTAACTGGCTAATGATTTAAATCCATGAAATTTCTTCACAATAACAATCAGGCCAGTGATTATTTGACCAAACAATGAACACTGGAATCTAGCCAAGCTGACACATGAAATTAACTCTTACAGTCAGTTTATGCTAATCTTGGAAGAGATAGCAATTGTTTGTCCAGTGGATACAACCCTTTGACCTGGACCCAAGTTAATTTCCCCCCACTATCATTTATTGAGCTACTATTATGTATTAAGATCTTTTGTGATATTAATATACTTTATCTTGCTGATGCAATAATAACACTAAAAAGTGTTAGTAGCCATATTTTATAAAGACACTCAAGAATAAAGATTAAAGTAACTTAAACGTACTCATAGCAGTTAGATCTAGGCTTTAAAATAAATTCTCTCCACCCCAAAGTATGTACTTTTTGCTACTACTTATGAAATATATGTATTTATATGAAATGTATAATATAAAAATTGCAATAGCAAAAAGACTAAGGAGTATGTGTTCTTGATACTTATTTTAATAATCTCAAGATTTTTTCTTAAATAATTTAAGCTTAATAGCTATTTCATTTGGACACAGTAATCTAAAAGTAATTTGGTGGCCATGATATCTCTAGATCAAGAAAATTCTGCAATTTTATTATACTGCCAAAATCCTTTGGGTGTATAAAAATTCATTACATTAAAAAGCATTCAGATGAAGGTACTTCTGGAAGCAATCATCTTATTTCACTTTCCTCAGGGTGCACACTTGCTACTAATTTTATTTTTGTATTGAGAGTCAGCATTAAAAAGTGTAGAATTGCCAAGGTGCAGGGGAAAATCAAATCAGAGTCTGTCTTGAATATTGGTAGAGAAGTTAATCCTTTAGGCATCTAGTTCCTAATTCTCAAAAATACTTAAAATATTATTGAAAGCTTTCGAGTATGGAAAAATCCATAAATTCCAGTGAAACCTTATAAAATCATTTTCTTGGTAACTGAGTAAAGGACTGAGTTGTATCCAAGTATGCAGATGAAACGTCCATTCCCTGTACCTGTTTCACTAGTTGAACATGAAACAGAAACATTGGTCATTTTTCTCTATTTCTGTGATTTTTTTTTTGGAATAGTGATATGCATCCTGAGATTATTCAAATACATCATGCAATAATAATAGCATTTGCCATTCAGAAGATGAGTGATTTGAAGTGCAGGGGAAAGGTGACTATTTCCTTCAATTAGTGGAAAATAATGATAGAAATGAAAAAATCAAAATGACTGGGAGTCATGGAACAGCATCTGTGGAAATCTTTAAAAGTAGAGTAAGTTCTCATTGGTTTTTCATGGCTCAAATTTTTTGTGCCTTCTCTTAAACCTGTCAGTCTGGGATTCTATACAGAAAGGATAGAAACCAGGCAAAAGGTTGAAGTAGGTGACATTTTTGTTTCTACATCCTTTCCCTTACCACCTTTGTTAGTGTTTTTCCTTAGCTCAAAGCACTCTCTATTATTACCTAGGTCTGTCTTTTTAAAAAAATTCTCAGCATTGTATTTTTAAACATTTATTTTAATAAATTAATTTTTTATAGCTTTGTGACAAATTACTCAGTTAGCATAAGATAATCATAATAACAATACCTAGGTCTCTCTTGCCAAATGTAAAAGGGCTAGTCTTTAACAACTTGGTGTTCATTAGTTAACTCATACAACTTGTGCTAAAAAGTGTATGTTTTTAAAGAGAAACCTTTAGTAGGAAGTTGGATTCATGATATATTTTCATGCATAGTGGCATCCAGATAAGAAAAATATTTTGGATAATTGATCCATTAAATCATGCAACACCTATCCATCTCTAAAATCCACCAGTGATTCATATTTTTAAAATGATATATCTTAGCTACAAGAAACAAGTTACTATTTGCCAGGCACTGTTGTCGGCATTAGGGATATCACAGAAATTAAAATCAGACAAAGTTCCCTGCTCTCATGGAGCTTCTATTCTAGAGGGAGAATTCAACAATAAGAAAATGCACATAGTAAATATATGTCAAATGGCAATAAGTGAAAAGAATTAAAAATAGGAAAATAAATGATGTATAAATAAAGTGATGGGATGACATTTTAGAGGAGTGGCAGGAGGGTAATGGAAATGATGACAACATAAACTTCTTACATGTGGTAATATAAGAAAGCAAATAGAAAAAGTAGCTCTATTTTAGGGGCATTTTAACATATGCAGAGGGAAGGCACTATAAATAAAACACTAATCCATGATACACTCCATTTTATAGCTCATTTATATTTCCTGTATTTTAAAACCTCTGCCCGTTAGATGCTAGGCAATGTTCCAAGCACATTCCATATGTTATTTCATTTAATCCTCATAGTCACCCTGTAACATAGGTAGTATTGCCTCCACTCTATTTTACTGATGAGGAAACTGAGACTCAGATAAGTTAGGTAGCATATCTGAGTTACAAATGGTAGAGACAGGATTAGGATTTAGGACTGTCTGACTCCATAGCTCCTGCTTACTGTTTCCTCTCTGTTAATTGTCTTCTATCAGCTCCTGCCCTTTTCCCCATCTCTGTCTCTCCCAGAGGTTGGTAATCCCATCACGTGTTCAATCTGAAGAATCAGTCTCATGACAGTTCCTGAGTTCATACTGAAATAGGTAGGACTCACATATAGATAATAATGGCTACTTGAGTGTTTACAAACAAATCAATTGAGACAGTAAAAGTAGAGTATATGTACAAGTACTGTACACAGATAGAGAAACAAGGTAAATGAAACCACAAACAGCAAGCAATTCTAGTAAGTAGGCCATTTAGGACATTCTGTGGGAAAACAGACATGGTTTCTATAGTAAGTCAAAGGCATGAATAAAAACTGGAGGAGGAACCATTCTAGATTAAAAGAGATTTATGACATGCAACAGTCAAATGTAATGTGTGGACATTGTTTGGATCCTGATTTAAACGGATGAAATTAAAAGAGATAATATCAAGGTATGATTGCCATTTTTGTTTGTTAAGAAAGAATAAGTCTGTATTTTTTAGAGATGAATACTTAATTACATAAGAATGCAATGATATGATATCTGGGGAGAAAAAGGGAAAAATACAATAAACAAATGTGGCAAAATCTTGGTATTTATTGAATCCAGTCGATGGGATATAGGAATTCCTTGACCTATTCTCTTTACATTCATTTATGAGGTAGTATTTTCAAAATAGAATTAAAAAACCAAAACTAAAAATGTGCTATTATATGTATTTCTCACACAATGTGTAGAGCAAAAATATGTTGAAGGAATTATGTATGTTTTGGAAGTTCTTGGTTCATCAGCAGTGTTTATTTCTGTACTCCTCGCTTTGGTGTTCTGTCTACTATCTTTAAACTGAGCCTGCTTTATCAAGCAAAGTCTCTGAGGAACATATTATTCAGAGATACAGATCTGGAAAATTTTAAACTTGAATGTACCTGTCACTAAGTCAAGAAATAACCTTGCTAGGATTAAGCAAAGTTGGTGAGAAAATCCACAAAGGATGAGATAATAGAAAAAGCAAAGTGAGGAATGATCCCAAATAAATATTGATGAGTCAGAACTGGTAACACACATACCTTTAATATGTAGATATTTCTAACCACACACAGACATATATGTGCACATAGAGTTTTACTTTTCCCCTCTAAAATTTTTTCCATAAGCGGTAAGTGTGGGGCACATATCATAAGAGTGATGGTATATTAGTTTATACACAAATGTTCACATGTGTTTAGATTCATTTTTCTCCAGACAGAACACATAACCGACTACAAAATGCTCTTTTGACTTTGTACTCCATTCACGCTTACAATGGCACCTTGAATTCCGCAAATTCAATAGAAATTAGATTCTGTTTCTGGAAACAGTGACAAGTGGATGAGCATTCATTTTAGGATTTAGCAAGATTTGCTTGGAAACTTCTGCTTTCAGAGCAGAAACCAAAGAGTCCTTTCACTGTTATTAATTCATTCAACAAATATTTATTGGGCTTCCCTTACATGCTAAGTATGGCAGTTTGATAGTATTTATGAATTCCAAAAAGAGATATTATGTTTGTAAACTGGTCTGTTCCTCTGGGCATGATACTCCTTTGATTGTATTAAATTCAGAGGTTTGACTTTTATTTTAGTAAATCAAGATTAGGACTTTGACTCGACCACGTCATTAGGGCATGCAGGGTTGAGTCCCTGCCCCCTTGGCGGGCTGATAAAACAGACTCTCACAGAGAATTAGATACACAGAGAAGACACACAGGAAGAGAGACAGCTCCATAAACACGGCAGAAGCCCTGGAAAGAGAATTGAGTCATTCACCTGATAGTTTATAGCTGACCTTGTGAAGAGAACAGAGCAGCTGAGACTGGAAAGAAACGAGCCCCGGGAAGAGAGATAAACCCCATGCCTACCTCAGCTGAGCCAGGAAGAAGCTGGACCCATGGAGCCTTAAGAGGGAAGAGGAAGCCTGAACCCTCCCAGACGTTGCCCACCATCTTGCTTCAACACGTGGCAGCAGAGTTTTTAAGGAAATAACCTTGAGATGTGCTCTTTAGGGCCTTGTGATTGTAAGCTTCTACTCCAAATAAATACCCTTTATAAAAGCCAATAGATTTCTGGTACTTTGCATTAGCACCTCTTTGGCTGACTAAAATGCTAAGCCTCGCATATACATGTTTCCATGCACGGTAGAGACACCGTTTCTTATGTCACAGAGTTTCCAGCCTAGGAAGAAATAAAGATGATTAATCATTTCAATTGGTAAAAGTATACTGTAAGAAAAGTACAAGGTAAAAAGAATATAGGTCACAAGCATTTAATATAGTGGCCAGGGAAACATCCCCTGGGGAAGTGGAATTTAAGCTGAGACTATAGGTTGAGTGGAAGTGAGCCAAAAAGTGTTGAGGGATGTGATGGTTAGGCTAATGTGTGAACTCAGCCAGGTAATTGTGTCCAGGTGTTAGGTCCAGCAAGCACCAGGCTAATTGTAATACAAGAGCATTTATGGACTTCGATCACCAGTGAGTTTACTGCATGGATGGCTGATTACATCTGCATCAATCAGGGATATTTCATAAGTAATGGGTGACGCTTTCATCCAATCAGTTGAATGTCTTAAAAGGGGAAGTGATTTCAACATTCAGAGAGAATTTCCCAGCTCGTCTTTAGACAGCCAACTTCTCCCAGAAACTCATCAAGGATCTTTCATTGGACTTGCATTGGATCCCCTAGTTTGCAGCTTACCTGCGGAACCTGGACTTATGCATCCCCATGGTTGTGTGAGAGGCTCTTATAAAATCTTATATTATTGACAGATATCTCCTGTTGATTCTGTTTCCTGAGAGAACCCTGACTAATACAGCTTGGTACCTGGAGTGGTTCTTGAGGAACAGAGTCTTAAACATGGGATGTCTGAGGTGGTTCTGGGAGTTTTGTAATTGGCTCTCTACTCTAACTGTACTCAAGGGTACTAAAGACTCCCTTTCCAATAATGAAGAGGTTGCTAACAGCCCATGGCATGAGCTGGCAATAGAGATACTCAAAATAGCATCACTGGATTCCCCTATTTCCATGGTTATAAGAAGCAAGGATCTGGGTGAGAGTGTTTTCAACACCTTAACAGAATTTTGTGGAGTCAAAAAGTATAATGAGGGAAGCGGCTGTGGCTCAATCAGTAGGGCTCCCGTTTACCATATGGGAGGCCCTGGGTTCGGTTCCTGGGGCCTCTTGGTGAGGGCAGGCCCGCCTGCATGGCGTGGTTGGCTGACCCAGCGAGCACAAGCAGCAAGGGGGGGATAAATGAATAAATAAATAAAAATCTTTAAAAAAAAAAGTATAATGATGCTGGATGGCTCCTCCTAGATTATCTGGATACAGTTACAAAAGAAAGAGATGAGCTAAAGTCTTCAAATTTGAAACTTAAATGACACATGAATGATATGAAATTTTCTACGTGTGCCTTGAAAGAAAATCTTGTCTCCTGTAGCCGCAGACTTGAGATATCTGAGAATCAAACCCAGACTCTCATTGTATGAGTAGCAGAATTACAGAGGAAACTAAAATCTCAACCTTGCAGGGTTTCTGCAATTAAAGTGAAGGCATTGATTGGAAAGGAGTGTAACCCCGAGGATTGGGATGGAGACATATGGGATGATGATAATAAGGGTGGGGACATTGGAACTCTAAATTCTGCTGGGACTTTACCAGATAAACCTGTGATAGCCTGCCTTGTGGACCACACCTTGTCAACCTTGTATCATCCAGCCTCCAGCCTGCCCCAGGGAGTCTGGACCTCCTTCCAGCCCTGAGGTGGGTACCAGCCAAATTGAAGCCTGCACTGCCCAAACTCCAGCCTGCCCCAGAGAGTCTGGACCTCCTCCCAGCCATGGTACAGGTACCAGCCAAACTCCAGCATGCACTGCCCAACTTCCAGTCTGCCCTGAGGAATCTACCTTCCAACCCCTGCCTGAAGAGTTTAATCCTGTCTCACCAGAAGAAAATGCAAAGGAATGCCCTGAGGTCAGTAGCCTGCAAGACATCCCTAATCCTCCTTACCCACCCCTACAACCCCTCTTGTCTTCGAGACCTATTACTAGACTAAAATCACAACAAGCCCCCAAAGGTGAAATACAAAATGTGACCCATGAGGAAGTACGCTATTCTCTGAAAGAACTGCATGACTTTTCCAACTTCTATAGACAGAAATCAGGGGAATATGCGTGGAAATGGATACTAAGGGTATGGGATAAAGTTGGATCAGGCTGAATTTATTGATATGGGCCCATTAAGCAGAAATTCTGGATTCAATGCTGTAGCTCAAGGGGTTAGAAAGGGCTCTAACAGTTTGTTTGGGTGGCTGACTGAAACATGGACCAAACGATGGCCTAGCATGTCTGAGGTTGAGATGCCCGATTTGCCCTGGTATACAGTAGAAGCCTTAGAGAGATTGGAATGCTAGAATGGATTTACTATTTGAGACCTGCCCACCCATCCCAGGAATGTCCAGAGGACACACCTTTAGCCAGGATGTGAGGAATAAATTTGTAAGACTAACTCCATCTTCTCTGAAGAGCTCTGTGGTTGCTTTTCTCTGCAGTCCAAATATTACTGTAGGGAGGGCTGTAATGGAATTGGAATCCTTAAACATTATAGGGATGATTGGATCTCGGTCTGGTAAAAGTCAAGTATCGGCAAAGGCAAGGTGGGCGTGGCTACCGCAATGAAAGACAGATTCAAAACAGCACACACAATAGTCTGAGTCGCAAGCAATTATGGCGTTGGCTAATAGATCATGGGGTACTAGAAGTGAAATACATGGGCAGTCTACTAAATTTCTTCTGGATCTGTACAAGCAGAAGAGTTCTAGGTGGAGTGAACAAAACCCAAACTCAAATTACAGATGCAGAGAATCACGGCCCCTTAATCAATTCCCAGACTTGAGACAGTTTACAGACCCAGAGCCCCTTGAATGAGGAGAAGGCCAGGTCCCCTTGGGGAAGCAGTCTGTTAAACTGCCAAAAATTTATACTGTTAATCTTCCTGCCACCTTTCCCCAGGGAGACCTATGGCCTTTTGCCAGAGTAACTGTGCATTGGGGAAAAGGAAATGAACAGACATTTTGGGGATTATTAGACACTGGCTCAGAAGTCACATTAATTCCAGGAGACCCAAAACATCACTGTGGTCTACCAGTCAGAGTAGGGGCTTATGGAAGTCAGGTAAGTGATGGCATTTTAGCTCAGGTCCATCTCACAGTGGGTTCAGTGGGTCCCCAGACCCATTCTGTGGTTACTTCCCCAGTTCCAGAATGCATAATTGGAGTAGACATACTCAGTAACTGGCAGAATCCCCACATTGGATCCCTGACTTGTGGAGTGAGGGCTATTATGGTTGGAAAGGCCAAGTGGAAGCCTCTAGAACTGCCCCTGCCTAGCAAAATAGTAAATCAAAGGCAATACCAGATTCCTGGAGGTATTGCAGAGATTAATGCCACCATCAAGGATCTGAAGGATGCAGGGGTGGTGATTCCCACCACATCCCCATTCAACTCTCTTATTTGGCCTGTGCAGAAAACAGATGGATCTTGGAGGATGACAGTAGATTATCGTAAACTTAACCAGGTGGTGACTCCAGTTGCAGCTGCTGTCCCAAATGTGGTATCATTGCTTGAGCAAATCAATACTTCCCCTGGTACTTGGTATGCAGCTGCTGATCTAGTAAATGCTTTTTTCTCAATTGCCATTAGTAAGGACCACCAGAAACAGTTTGCTTTCAGCTAGCAAGGCCAGCAGTATACCTTTACTGTCCTGCCTCACGGGTATATCAACTCTCCAGCCCTATGTCATAATATTGTCCGCAGGTACCTTGATCGTCTCTTCCTCCCATTATACATCACACTGGTCCATTATATTGATGATACCATGTTGATAGGATCTATGAGCAAGAAGTAGCAAAGACTCTAGATTTATTGGTAAGGCTTTTGCGTGAGAGAGGTTGGGAACAAAAATATAGGGTCCTTCCACCTCAGTGAAATTTCTAGGTGTCCACTGGTGTGGGGTCTGTTGAGATATCCCTTCTAAAGTAAAGGATAACCTGTTGCACCTGGCCCCTCCTATGACCAAAAAAGTGGCACAATAACTTAGTTGGCCTCTTCGGATTTTGGAGACAACACATTCCTCATTTGGGTTTGCTACTCCGGCCCATTTACTGAGTGACCAGAAAAGCTGCTAGTTTTGATTCAGGACTGGAACAAGAGGAGGCCCAGTGACAGGTCCAGGCTGCTGTGCAAGTTGCACTACCACTTGGACCATATGATCCAGCAGATCCAATGATGCTGGAAGTTTCAGTGGCAAATAGAGATGCTCTCTGGAGCCTTCGGCAGGCCCCTATAGGGGAATCACAATGCAGACCCTTAGGATTTTGAAGCAAAGCCTTGCCATCCTCTACAGATAACTACTCCCCTTTTGAGAAGCAGCTTTTGGCTTGCTACTGGGCCTTAGTAGAGACTGAATGCTTAACCATGGGCCATCAAGTTACCATGAGACCTGAGTTTTCTATCATGAGCTAGGTATTGTCTAACCAACCAAACCATAAAGTTGGGTGTGCACAGCAGAACTCCATAATAAAGTGGAAGTGGTATACACAAGATAGGGCTTGAGCAAGTCTTGAAGGCACAAGTAAGTTACATGAGGAAGTAGCCCAAATGCCCATGGTGACCACCCCTGCCATGATACCTTCTCTTTCCCAGCCCACAGCTTTGACCTCTTGGAGAGTCCCTTACAATCAGTTGACTGAGGATGAGAAAACTCGGGCCTGGTTTACAGATGATTCTGCAGCATATGCAGGTACCACCTGAAAGTGGACAGCTGGAACACTGCAGCCCCTTTCTGGGACATCCTTGAAGGATAGCGGTAAGGGCAAATCCTCCCAGTGGGCAGAACTTTGAGCAGTGCAACTAGTTGTTCATTTTGCTTGGAGGAAGAAATGGCCAGAGGTGCGTTTGTACACTGATTCATGGGCTGTTGCCAATGGTTTGGCTGGATGGTCAGGGACTTGGAAGGAACATGATTAGAAAATTGGTGCCAAGGAGGTCTGGGGAAGACCTTTGTGGATAGACCTTTCTGAGTGGGCAAAAATCATGAACATATTGTGTCCATGTGAATGCTCACCAGAGAGTGACTTCAGCAGAAGAAGAGTTTAATAATCAAGTGGATAAGATGACCCCCTGCTCTGTGGCTAATGCTCAGCCTCTTTCCTCAGCCACTCCTGTCATTGTCCAATGGGCTCATGAACAAAATGACCATGGAGGTAGGGATGGAGGTTATGCATGGGCTCAGCAACATGGACTTCCCCTCACCAAGGCTGACTTGGCTACAGCCACTGATGAATGCCCAATCTGCCAACAGCAGAGACCCACACTCAGCCCCTAATATGGTGACCAGCCTGCTACCTGGTGGCATGTTGACTACATTGGGCCACTTCCACCATGGAAGGGACAGCGATTTGTTTTAACTGGAATAGACACATACTCTGGCTATGGGTTTGCATTTCCATCACACAATGCTTCTTCCAAAATTACCATCCGTGGACTTGCCGAATGTCTAATCTACCGCCATGGCATTCCACACAGCATTGCTTCTGAGCAAGGAACCCATTTCACAGCAAATGATGTGTGGCAATGTGCACATGCCCATGGAATTCACTGGTATTACCATGTTCCCCATCACCCTAAAGCAGCTGGATTAATAGAACGGTGGAATGGCCTTTTGAAGACTCAATTATGGTGCCGCCTAGGTGGCAACGCTTGCAGGGCTGGGGCAATGTTCTCCAGGAGGCTGTGTATGTTCTAAATCCACGTCCTCTCTATGGTGCTGTTTCTCCCATAACCAGGATTCATGGGCCCAGGAATCAAGGGGTGGAAATGGGAGTGGCACCACTCACTATTACCCCTAGTGACCCACTAGGAAAATTTTTGCTTCCTTTCCCTACAACCTTAAGCTCTGCTGGTCTACAGGTTTTAGTCCCAAAAGGAGGAGTGCTGCTGCCAGGAAACACAGCAATGATTCCATTGAACTGGAAGTTAAGAATGCCACCTGGCCACTTTGGGCTCCTCTTACCTGTGAATCAACAGGCAAAGAAGGGAATTACCGTACTGGCTGGGGTGATTGATCCTGACTGTCAAGGGGAAATAGGACTACATCTACATAATGGGGGTAAAGAAGAGTTTGCCTGGAATGCAGGAGTTCCTCTAGGGCCACTCCTAGTACTGTCATGCCCTGTGTTTAAAGTCAATGGAAAATTGCAACAAACCAATTCAAGCAGGGTTAACAATGGCCCAGAATCTTCGGGAATGAAAGCTTGGGTCACCCCACCTGGCAAAGAACCACGGCCAGCTGAAGTGCTTGCTGAAGGTAACAGGAACATGGAATGAGGAGTGGAAGAAGGTAGTGATAAATATGAACTTCGACCACATGTCCAGTTACAGAAATGAGGACTGTAATAGTCATGAACCCTTCTTCCTTGTTTTGTTATGATTATGATTGTATATGTACACAGAATTTCTTGGTTTCTTCCCCAACCTCTCCCCCTATTATATGAAAAGTTGCGTTAATTTCACATCATAATATTTAAGGATGTCAAGTTTAAGAGGGAATATTACCCAAGGACTTGCACCCTATTCTGTGGGGAATTAATGCATTTCCGGTTGTTCACAGGGGACTTGAACATTGTTAGGCAGAAATATATATGTATGCTTGTCTGTTATGGTTTTTTTTTTTTTTTTCTTCAATTTATTTATTTCTCTCCATAGCACTTGCTGTGTCTCTTTGTTGTGTGCTAGTTTTCTTTTTTCAGAGGCACTGGGAACCAAACTTGGAACTTCCCATGTGGGAGGGGGACACCTAATCGCTCAAGTCACCTCTGCTCCCAAATAGTTTCTACTTAGAGACTAAGTATGGTTTAGGGTAATGTGAATGGTTGCCGAGTTGACAAGAGGTAGACTGTGATGGTTAGGCTAATATGTCAACTCTGCCAGGTAATTGTGTCCAGGTGTTAGGTTCAGAAAGCACTGGGCTAATTGTAATACAAGAGCATTTATGGACTTCGATCACCAGTGAGTTTACTGCATGGATGGCTGATTACATCTACATCAATCAGGGAGCTTGCATCAGTAATGGGTGACACTTTTATCCAATCAGTTGAATGCCTTAAAAGGGGAAGTGATTTCAACATTCAGAGAAAATTTCCCAGCTTGCCTTTGGACAGCCAACTTCTCCCAGAAACTCATCAAGGACCTTTCATTGGACTTTCATCGGAGTCCCTAGTTTGCAGCCTGCCTGTGGAACCTGGACTTATGTTGATTCTGTTTCCCAAGAGAACCCTGACTAATACAAGGGGTATACTAGGAGATAAGGTAGGTAGGGTATTGAGAGTGAATAGAATTCAGCATTTCAAGGATCCGGAGGAACAGTGTGCATATTGAGTATGGCGAGCTGAAAGAATGGGAAAGCAAGAAGAATTGATTTTAGAGAGGGAGGAAGAGCCTTGGTCCTCTTAGACTCTATGGTATATATTATATGTTAAGAATGTTTTTTACCTGTTCTAAGGAAAATGGGAAGCTATGGGAGTCTTAATGGGGAGAGGATATAACACAATTAGGCTTTAAAAAATCAGTTCAGTTTGAAAGTGGAAAATGAATGGAAGTGGGTATGGTTGGGAGAAAGGGAATCAGTTAATGATAATATTGCATAAATGTTGGTGAGAAATCTTAATGCCTTGGTCTAGGTTAATTGAAATGAGGATGGAGAAAAATAAAGGGGTAAGAGAAATATGAGGCAGAACTGACCAGATTTTGTGATTGAGTGTTTATGACATTCAACCTATTTTTCTTTGGTCTTGCTCTAGGAAAGAGCTTAAGAATTGAAGGCATTACTTGGTATTAAAGATGGAAGATATTTCTTAGAAACAGGTACCTGCATACCTTAGCACAAGAAGGTAAAGAATCCAACAAGTACTGTCACAAGCCCTGTATGCATTTAGGATGGCTCCAAATGGGCCCAACAACCTTATAGGTATTAGCATATTATAAGCAGTTTTGAATTAAGTAAAATTTCAATATTATTGTTTAAAACCTACTGAAGACTGCATATTTTCCTGACTCCTGAAGACTGCAGCTATAGCCTAAGCCCCAGTATAGTACAGTGTGTGAGAAAACATGCTCTTGATTGTGGGTTTTTGGAGAATTTTTATTTTTTTTTTAATTTTTAAAAATTTATTGACGTATATCACACATACATAAACATACATAAAAAATAAGTGTATAGTAATAGTTGTGAACTTACAAAACAAACACACATAACATCATACAGGGCTCTTATACTTCATGTTGCCACTAATACCTTGCATTGTTGTGAAACATTTTAACTAATGATGAAAGAGCATCCTCAAAATATTACTACTAACCAAAGTATCTTATATTTGGTGTATTTTTCCCCCAACCTACCCTATTATTATTATTATTATATCATTTATATATAAACATATATAAACAATAAGTATATAGTAAAAGTTGTGAACTTAAAAAGCAAACATGTATTACATCATACAGGGGTCCCATACCTCAACCCACCACAACACTTTATATTATTGTGAGACATCTGTTACAAATTATGAAAGAATATCATCAAAATCTTACTACTAACCACAGTCTATATTTTACATTTGGTGATTTCCCCCCCAACCCACATTATTATTATTATTATTATTTCTACTTCTGTTTTCATTTTTTGTTAGAGCTGTTGGAGATTTACAGAAAAATTATACAGAAAGATTTAAAAGTAAACCTACTTTTTAAAGTATAGAACAAAGCACTTTGTACTAGAGAAACAAAAATCAAAGATTATCTTTGAGTAAAAGTTAGGAAAGTCTTCCATGAAGAGGAATTCTCTCACTTACTATGCAATAAAGCTCTGCCCCTCATCTTTCAACTATTTTCAGCTCTTTTAGTTGTTTCTGCTTGTAGTTCTTCCAAATTCCTAAATTAGTGTATGCTGCTCTCTCTTTTTTTCCCCACTTTAAAAATTTTTAAAAAAATGATACTTCAATTCCATAAATGTTACAGAGAATATATAGGGGATTCCTATATGCCCCGCTCCCGGCATCTCCCACATTTTCCCACATTAGCAACATCTTTCATTAGTGTGGTACATTCATTGCAATTGATAAACACATTTTGGAGTATTGCCACTAAGCATGGATTATATTTTACATCGTAGTTTACACACTCTCCCATTCGACTCTGTAGGTTATGGCCAGATATATAATGGCTTGCATCTGTCATTGTAATGTCATTCAGATGATGCCCAAGTCCCAAAAATGCCCCCTATTACATCTGTTTTTCCCTCTCCCTAACCTCAGAACATCCATGGGTCATTGCCTTTCACAACAATGGTATTTCTTCCATTGCTAGAATCACAAGTAGTCTATAGTAGAATACTAGTAAGTTTATTTTAGTCCATGGTTCATTTCCCAATCCTGAGGACTCTGGGATGGTGATGCCCACTCCACCATTAATTGAGGGGGGCTTCGATCCCATACACCTGATAGATGGGACTCTCTTGCTTGCAATTGTAGGCACTCTCGGTTCCTTGGTATATTGTTTGTCCATGATCTACTCCCCGTTAGTTGTCCTGGGTTAGTCCATTGACCTGGAGAGTAGGTGTTGCAACTCCATTGAGATTCATGGCTCAGCTGACACATGGACAGCCAGTCACACTGGGGAGCATAAAAACCAGATTAGGACCCACTGGCAAGGGACCAAATTCTTGAGCTGTCTGTCCTGACAATAGTTACTGGATGTCTCCATATCCTTGAGGAGCTTCACTATTTGGCTGTCAATGAGATCCTGTTGAGATGTGCATAAGTGCTACCTCCAGGATGGCATCCCGACTAACTTTGAATTCTCTTAGCTATACATGCTCATTTGTCTTTAGTGTTCCCGGTTTTGGTCAACGTGTTTTTTTGTTTTGTTTTGTTTTTTTGTTTTTTTTCCAGATGCATTGCTTGTTGGTACTTGGTAGCAATCCCTCAGCACCAGGGAGGCTCATCCCGAGAAGTCACGTACCATGATGAGAAGTTATTGCTTTTATATGCTGAGTTTGGCTTAGACAGAGGCCACATCTGAGCAACAAGGAGGCTCTCAGGAGGCAACTCTTAGACACCCCACAACACTAGGCTAAGTTTCACTTTCAAGAGCAAAGGCTCATAAGCATAGTCATCAATATCAAGGGTCCTTCAATGAACCATCCTTCTTTACAAGTCATTGTCCCTGTACTTGGAGCATTCTTGCTGTTCCATTAGAGAATGTTGTGGAGCTCCCCCGGATGGAAATTTGATATTTTTTGGTTACTGTGTGAATCTCCACCCACAGTGACAATGCCCCATGAACATTTGAACACATTTATATGCCTTCAATATATACCTAGGTGAACTTCTTCCCATGTATCCCCCTTCACTGACACCCTGCACCAATGACCCTCTCCTGACACAGTTGTAACCCTTTTGTGATCTAAAACTTCTTCAAAAATGAAGCCAATATAATAGCCACATACAATTAATAAGAAAATGAAATAGTAATGATAGTTTCATATATAAGAAGTATAAAATACAGAAAAATAATAAAAAGTAAAAATAGAATAATATTTTTAAAAATTGGAATATTAAAAATAATGAAAAAATATTTGAAGAAAAAACTTTTTTTTTTTTACATTTTGCCTTCATCACTGTTATGACTGTTGTCCTGTATGTACAGTGACATTTTCTTTCATTTATTCCCCCAGTGTCTTACTTTTTTTTTTTTTTTTTCCATTTTTTTCTTCAAAGTAGTTTTAGGTCACAGTAGAGTCAAGTACAGAATACAGGGGATTTCCATATACCCAACATCCCCCCTTTCCCCTTTACCCCATCAATAACCTTTATAAGATCTGATAAAATTTAACATGGTTTATATCCATCTTTGTAGGATCATGCAGAACACTTCCATCACCCCCAAATTGTCCCCTGTTCCATCTATTTTATCCTTCCTTCCCCTTCCCCTTCGCACCCATGGTGACCACCGGCCGTCACTCCTTAAAGGACAAGATTCATAGTTACGTGCATCTTCATTGAGGGCTTGACACATTGGTCTGTCCTCCCCTATTAAGCACCACTGATGCTCTCAAGTGACTCCCGTCCCTCTATTTGAGAACATAGTGGGCCTCCCTAGGATGGGAGTCCAACACCTTCCCACTCATTATGTGGGTCTCTACCCACTGATGCAACACACTATGACAAAATGATCACTCACATGCTCCCTAGAAGCCTGCCCCATGTGTGCTCTGGCCCAATGCCCCCCATCCAACACCCTAAACCAGTAACCCTTCCTTGTCACATGGCTAAAAGAGCATTCCCAACATTGTAATTTCAACCACATACCTACCAGTACCCAGTGTTCATCTGCTCCCTCCTCCAACCTTCCCCCCAGTTCCATGGACCATCCAATCCACCCTCCCCAACCTCCCCGCTCTGTCCCCCTGTCAAACCTGCACCAACCAACCCAATATTATCACTACACCTCTCTCATGTCCCTTCACCACACAACTACACACTTCCACCTTTTCATAGATTTCACCCATATGGGCGTTGGTTCAAAGACTTCTTTTCTATTTCCTGTAAACCTATCTTCCAGACTCTAGCTCTGTGAGTCTGTTCAGTTTGTTTAATCTATATTGGTGAGGTCATGTAATATTTGTCCTTCAATGCCTGGCTTACTTCACTCAACATAAGGTCCTCAAGGTTCATCCATGTTATCCCTTGTGTTAATACTGTATTCCTTCTTACAGCTGAGTAATATTCCATTGTATGTATATACCACAATTTGTTTATCCATTCATCTGTTGATGGACATTTGGATTGTTTCCAACTTTTGGCAATAATGAATAATGCAGCATGAATATTGGTGTGCATATATCTGTTCGTGTCCCTGCTTTCAAATCTTCTGGGTATATACCCAGCAGTGGAATTGCTGGATCATATGGCAGATCTATAGTTAGTTTTTTGAGGAACTGCCAAACTGTCCTCCACAATGGCTGCATCATTCTACATTTCCATCAGCCATGGATGAAGGTTCCCTTTCCTCCGCATCCTCTCCAACACTTGTAGTCCTCTGTTTTTTTAATAGCTGCCAGTCTAACGGGTGTAAGATGGTATCTCATTGTAGTTTTGATTTGCATTTCCCTAATAGCTAGTGATGTTGAGCATCTTTTCATGTGCTTTTTAGCCATTTGTATTTCTACTTTGGAGAAGTGTCTATTCAAGTCATTTGCCCAGTTTTTAAATGGGTTGTTTGTCTTTTTATTTTCGTGGTGAAGGATTTCTTTGTATGTGATAGATAATAGACTCCTATCACTATATGGTTACCAAATATTTTCTCCCATTGGGTAGGCTGTCTTTTCACTTTCTTGACAAATTCCTTTGAGGTGCAAAAGTTTTAATTTTGATGAGGTCCCATTTGTCTATTTTTTCTTTCTCTGTGCTTTGGGTGTGAAGTTCATGAAATCATTTCCTATTACAAGGTGCAGTAGATGTTTCCCTACATTATCTTCCAAGGTTGTTATGGTCTTGGATCTTATATTTAGAATTTTGATCCATCTTGAGTTAAATTTTTGTATAAGGTGTGAGATGGTGTTCCTCTCTCATTCTTTTGGATATGGATATCCAGTTCTCCAAGCACCATTTGTTGAAGAGGCCATTTTCTCCCAGTTGAGTGGGCTTGGTGGCCTTGTCGATTATCAGTTGACTGTATATGTGAGGATCTATGTCAGAACTCTTGATTCAGTTCCATTGGTCAGTATGTCTATCCTTGTGCCAATACCATGCAGTTTGGACCACTATAGCTTTGTAGTATGTTTTAAAGTCAGGTAGTGTGATTCCTCTGATTTCATTTTTCTTTTCCAATATGTCTTTGGCTATTCAGGGCCTCATGCCCTTCCAATTCAGTAAAAAATGCTGTGTTGATTTTTATTGGGATTGCGTTAAATCTGCATATCAGTTTGGATAGGATAGACATCTTAATGATTTTTAGTCTTCCTATCCATGAACAGGGAATATTCTTTCATTTATTTAAGTCTCCTTTGATTTCCTTTAATAGTGTAATGTAATTTTTTGCATATAAATCATTTACATCTTTAGATAGATTTATTCCTAGGTATTTTGATTCTTTTAGTTGCTACTGTAAATGGTATTTTTTCCTGATTTCCTCCTCAGATTGCTCATTATTGGTGTACAGAAAAGCTACTGATTTTTGCACATTGATCTTATAACCTGCGATTTTACTGAACTCATTTATCAGTTCTAGAAGCTTTGTTGTAGATTTCTCAGGGCTTTCTATGTATAGGATCATGTCATCTGCAAATAGTGAAATTTTGACTTCTTCCTTTCCAATTTGGATGACTTTTATATCTTTTTCTTGCCTAAGTGCTCAAGCAAGTATTTCTAACACAATGTTAAATTGGAGCAGTGATAGTGGGCATCCTTGTGTAGTTCCCGATCTTAGAGGGAATGCTTTTAGGATTTCACCATTGTGTATGTTGTTTACTGTGGGTTTTTCATATATACCCTTTTTCATGCTGAGGAGGTTTCCTTCTATCCCTATCTTTCTAGTGTTTCTATCAGAAAACAGTGCTGTATTTTGTCAAATGCTTTTTCTGTATCTATAGAGATGATTATGTGATTTTTTTCTTTCAATCTGTTTATGTGGTGTATAACATTGATTGATTTAATCTATTAACATTCATTGTTATTATTGTCATGGAATTACTTAGATAAGCCACATTTTCTTTAGGTTATGTATGTCATATATTGTTTTTATTACTCTTTTTATCTTTTTAGTTGTTCTTACACTCTCCACCAGCTCTTTCTCTCCTGTTTTTTCCTTTCAACCTGCAGAACTCCCTTTAGTATTTCTTGAAGTGTAGGATTCCTATTAACATACTCTTTTAGATTCTGTTTGTCTGTGAATATTTTGAACTCTCCCTCATTTTTGAATGCCAGTTTTGCTGAATCAAGAATTCTTGGTTAGAAGTTTTTTCCTTTAGCACCTTAACTATGTCAATCACTGCCTTCTTGCCTCCATTGTTTCAAATGAGAGATCAGCACTTGATCTTATTGAACTTCCCTTGTACGTGATGGTTCTCTTTTTTCTTGCTGCTTTCAGTATTCTCTCTTTGTCTTGATCATTGGACAATTTGACAAGTATATGCCTTGGAATAGGCCTGTTGGGATTTATATTGTTTAGGGTGTGCTGCACTTCCCGAATATGTACATCAATCTCCTTCAATAGGGTTGAGAAGTTTTCAGCTATTATTTCCTTCAACACTCCTGCAGTCCCCTTTCCCTTCTCTTCTCCCTCTGGTATGCCTTTAATGTGTATGTTTGTGCCTTTCATGTTGTTCAAGTCCCTGAGTCTCTGCTGGATTTTTTCTATCTTTTTATCTATCTGTTCTATAATCTGTTTGATTTCAGATGTACTGTCTTCCACATTGCTAATTCTTTCCTCTGCCTGTTCAAAACTGTTGTTGTGTGCTTCCATTGTAATTTTCATTTCTTAGATTGTGCCATTCATCATGATCATATCCGTTATCTTTTTATGGATGTTTACAATTTCTTCAGTATGTTCTCCCAGTGTCTTCTTAATATCCTTAACCTCTTCCTTCCCTTCATTCAGTTGATTCATCATATTTATTTGGACAGCTCTCATTAGTTGTTCCATCTCCTCTTGGTTTTTTTTTGTTCATTAGACTTGGCCATGTTATCCTGTTTCTTAGTGGGCTTATGTTTTTTTGTTGATATCTAGTCATCTGTTTATCTTGGTGTGTTTATTCAGTTGATTGGCTTCTATCTCTGCTCTGTTTTGTGTGTGTGTGTGTGTGTGTGTGTGTGTGTATGATAAGGTTTCATTTTGACACTTTGTTCCTCTTATTCTATTTCCTTGCTGTTTTCTATGTTCCCTTGGGGGGAAAAATGTTAGTACCAGAGAAATAGGAATCACTAGGAAGAGAGAATGAGTAATAATAGTGATAATAGTGAAAGGTAGGAGAGGGACCATATAAGACATAGGCAATTGAATAATCGACCTGAGTAAGAAGTACAGAAGAATAAGATTAGAAAAGTGGAATAGAAACACTGAAACATGAAACAGAATGGAGAAAAATATAGAATGAATTAAAAGCCCAGAATGATGAGAAGATGGGGAAAAAGTAGAAGAGAGAAGGAAGGAAAGAAAAAAGAGAAAAAAAGAGAAAATAAAACACTGAGAAAGTAAGAGAGAGAGAGAAACGAGTATAAGAAAAATTGAGGACCAAGCCCACAGTTGTGGAATTAAAGAAAAACAACAGAAAACAGAAAATATAATGATGAAGGAGGGAAAAGATATAGCAAAGGTAGAGAAAATTGGGAAACAAAAGAAAGAGAGAAAAAACTAACAGAAAAACAGAGAAACAAAGGAAGGGGGAATACAACAAGAAGAAATCAAGGCAGCAGCTACACATTTTTTTTGTTTTTTGTTTTTTTAAAGAAAAAGAGAAAAAGGAAGAAGGCATGAAAAGCCTGTCCTATGCAGATTTTAAGCCAGGTTTTAGTGAGTAAAATAAGGAAAGTGAAAAAGGAACCTCTTTTTTTTTCTTCTTTTAAGTAAAAGATCCAATAAAAGCTAATACAAAGAGGATGTCAATATGTTCCCTATCATAAAGTTTCACTGGATGCCTGATAACCTTGTATCGCTTCTCAGACAGGAGCTGGAGATTAAACCAGGGAGGTTTAATCTCCAGCTCTTCCACTGATCTAATGTGCCTTCTTAGGTTAGCAAGACTTTTCAGAAACCGATCAGCCCCTCTTCCTTCTCTTTTATCTCTGCCTCCTTTCTGATGTAAATTCTTTCTTTACCTAGGCTGCAAGGTGTGGCAGCCTGTCTGAGGAGGTCCCTGTCTCCTCTCTCCTGTAATTCCTCTCTTTACCTGGGCTGCTGAGCATGGAAGCCTGAGGAGATCCCCCTCCCCTATCCTTGTAGTGTCAGGGTTCCTTCAGACACCAAGGGGGCTTGGCTGGCTAAAATAACCACAAAGAGACCACTCTCCACCCTCTCTGACCCTTTTTCCTCCCAGGGAAGTTGCCGCGATGCTCCTTTTGGAGGAGGAAGCTGATGGCTCCACTTAGGTGTTTGTCCTAATGGCAGGGTATAAGCCCCATTTCTAGCCACAGGCAGGAGAAACTCAAGAGTTTTCACCTGCTTCCTTTTCTTTCTAGCACCCTCCTAGATGACCCAGAGCATCCCTCTGCTCTCTCTCTATATCTAGAAGTGCTGGCAGGGAAGAAGAAGTCTATTCTCCTCTTAGTCAGATATTATTTGCCAGGAGTTTTAGCCTTGCCTGATATCTCAAGGATGGGGGAAGGGAGGCCTTCCAGGCTCCAGGAGGATCAATAACTCAGAGTTTGCTGTTTTGGCTTCCTCCTCTAAGTTCCCAACTCTTCTGTTAGTTGTGAACAGTGTCCTGGTCTGCTGTACCCCTTAGTAAGTTGCCAAGGCAGCCCTAGACTCCCTCTCAGTTGTTTTAGTAAGAGTTGAGCTTTATCTTTCTACCCTGTTGGCCATATTCTCACCATTATTTTTTAAAATATATTTTTATTACAGAAGTTGTGAACTTACAAAACAATCATGCACATGTGCAGAATTCCTATACAACACTTCTCTCAACACACCACACCGTGGTAGAACATTTGTTACAGATTTTGAAATAATATCAGACTATTACCACTAACTATGGTCCATAGCACACATTTGGCACATTTTTTCCATACTCCCCCATTATTGACACAGTATATCTTTGGCATAGATGCATGAATATTACAGTATTGCTGTTAACCACAGTCCATAGGTCACTCCAGTCGTATTTTTCCCATGCTTCTCCACAGTCCCACCACCATACAATAGTGACACTCTTGCATCTGTACAATCAACAACAATTCTCAAAAGGACACTCTTGCATCTGTAAAATCAACAACAATTCTCATCCACCTCTGGGTTTACTGTGTTATTCAGTCCCTAGACTATTCTCTAGATTTCTTTCAATTGACATTTACATCCCTAGACTACTTTCCAGCCACTTTCCCATTTATAAACCAGCAGTTACTCACTATAATGTGTTACCATCAACTCTATCCATTTCCACACTCTTACAGTAAAGTTAATTAAAATTTCTACATACATTAAGTATCAGTAGTCCATCTCAGTCCTCCTCTTATCTCCTTTAAGAATCCACCACCTACCACCAGGTCTTAAAGATGTTTTCCTAAATTTTCTTCTAGAAGCTTTATGGTTGCTTTTATATTTAGGTTTTTGATTCATTTTGAGTTAATTTTTGTATAAGGTATGAGATAGGGGTCCTCTTCTTTCTTTTGGCTATGGGTTTCCAGTTCTCCCAGCATTGTTTGTTGAATGGTCTGTTCTGCCTGAGCTGGGTGTGTATGTGTAAAAAATCACTTGACCATAGATGTGAGGTTCTGTTTCTGAACCATCAATTTGGTTCCATCAGTTTTGGTTCTATGTCTCTGTCTTTATGCCAGTACCGTGTTATTTTTAGCACAGTAGCTGGGTAATATGATTTAAAGTCCAGAAGTGAGAGTCCTCCAACTTTGCTTTTCCTTTCTAAGATGTTTCTGGCTATTAGAGACCCCTTACCCTTCCAAATTAATTTGATAATTGTGTTTTCAATTCATTTAAAAAATGCTGGTGGAATTTTTATCAGGATTGTATTGAATCTGTATATCAGTTTGGGTAGAATTAACATCTTAATGATATTTAGTTTTCCAATTCATGAGCATGGAATGTTCTTCCAATTACTTAGGTCTTTTTAAAATTTCTTTTAATGATGCATTGCAGTTTTCTGAATACAAGTGCTTTACATTCTTGGTTAAGTTTATTCCTAAATACTTGATTCTTTTAGTTGCTATTGTAAATGGAATTTTTTCCCTGACTTTCTCTTCAGAATGTCCATTACCAGTGTCTTCTAAAGTCTATTTAATCTCATATAAGTCTAGGTACTCTGGCTTTTTTCCCCCTTTTTTTCGTGGTTACTGCATGTGTGGAATATCTTTTTTTCAGCCTTTCACAATGTATTCCCATCCAAATAAATCAGAATAGACCAACTCCAAGACACGTACTAATCAGAATGTCAAATAACAAAGACAATTCTGAAAGCCGCAAGAGAAAAGCAATGCGTAACATATAAGGATACTCAATAAGATTAAGTGCCAATTTCTCATCAGTAACCATGGAGGCAAGAAGACAGTGTTATAATATACTTAAGATACTGCAAGAGAAAAACTTCCAGGCAAGAATCTTATATCCAACAAGATTGTCTTTCAAAAATAAGGGTGAGTTTAGAATATTCACAGATAAATATTAGGAGAGTTTGTAAAGAGACAGGCTTTGCAGGAAATACTGGTCTATTTGGATTTATTCAGACAGGAGTATGTTGTTCTTCTTGGACATGGATATCTATGCCTTGGGAAATTTTCTATCATTCTTTCTTTTTTTTTTTTTAATTAATTTATTTTTTATTGTGGGTAAAAATCAAAATTTTCACAATACATACCAATATTTGTAAAATGATATATAAATATATATGCATATATGTGCATTTGCTTACAAAAATGTTATATATATATATAAATATATTTTAAGAGGTGCTTAGATTACCCAAAATATTACACGGAACCCAGCAAAATGTAGCAACTAAACATTGTCAATGTATCATTATTTCTTCAAATATTCCTTCGGCCCCTTTTCCCTTCTCTTTCCTTCTCTTTTCCTTCTGGGACACCATGACACATATGCATGTCTCTTGATGTTGTTTAGTTCCCTGAGACCTTGTTCAACTTTTTCCATTCTTTTCTTCATCTGTTCTTTTGTATGTTTGCTTTTGGAGGCCATTTCTCCAAGCTCATCAATCTTTTCTTCTACTTCCTCAAATCTGCTGTTATATGATTCCAGCATATTTTTAATTTCATTTATTACACCTTTCATTCCTATAAGATCTATTTTCATATGTATGCTTTCAAATTCTTCATTGTGCTCATACAATGTTTTCTTAATATCTTTAATATCTTTAGCAATCTCAATGAATTTATTAAGGAGATTTTTTTGAACATCTATAATTAGTTGTCTCAACTACTTTATGTCATCTGGAACTTATCTTCTTCCTTTAACCGGGCCATGTCTTCCTATTTCTTGGTATGGATTGTAATTTTTTGTTGGTGTCTTGGCATCTGGCTTACTAGATGTATTTATTCTGGGTGCAGTTTCTCTCTTTAGTTTAGGGTTTTCTCGCCCTTTCTCCCTTGCTGGTTGTGTAGTAAGAGCCGAGGATGTAGTTGGTGCTGTAAGTTGTGCAGGCTCAAGCTGCCGGCATTGCCCCAAGGACCAATGAATCTCCTCCCAACTTTCTCCTCTGCCAGGGGTAGGGACAGAGCCACAGCCATGAGTAATAATCCAAGTCATGCAGGCCAAGACTGTAGTTGCCAGAGAGACTGATGAAGCTTCAGGCCCCTTCTCTTTCCTGTCACATGCTGGAGTTGTGGGCTTTGGAAAGCCATGTAACATGGTTTTATAATCTATATAATAGTCATAATAACCATGCCTACCATAGTTTTGTTGAAAGGCATTAACTGCTATTATTTTATCATTTCTATTATTATTATTAATTGGAAGTTTGGGCTGTTTCCATTAAATAGCTGGAGCTGGCAAAAATTACAGATCATCAGAGAGTCCTTTCAAGGCATGCAGAATCCACTGATGAGATGGAACACCCTGAGGGAAACCAGACAACCCACTTGGGTGAGTCAAGGGCAGAATCTAATGCTATTCCTGGTTGGTAGAGTTAGGTTACAGATAGTTGAGCACATACCTCTTTCAAAGCATCATTTGTTTATTAAAATCCCAGGACACATTACAGAGCACTGGGTCACTGTTGGGTCTTGCCAAGGTTTCCAGCTATCTTAGAGCACTAAGGTCCATTATTTAACCCTAACTCAAATTGGCTTAAGCAATACATGAAATTGATTCACTTACATAAATAAAGAGTTAAAAACAGGTGAAGATTTATCCCCTTGATGATTAAATGCCACTTAAAGCTCAGTTTCTTTCCATCTCCCTGCTTTGCACTCTGTAGTATTAACTTTTAAGTCCCTAAATGGATGCCAGTATCTCCCAGGGCTCCAGTTGTTCTTGTTTATGTCTAACATGAAAAAGAGTCTATGTCCAGTATTCTAAGTATAAATGGAGGCTTCCAGCTCTTGAGTCAAGCCCTATAGCCAGAGGAAAGAAATGTACTGAATTGGCTGATCTTAGGTCATATGCTCCGTCCTTAGACATGATGGTGAAGTCAGCTTCCTCAGAACCACATGGATCTGCACATTTAAATCAGAAACTGTACAAACAGGTGAAGAAAAGGAAAAAAAATTAGATGGCCGAACAAAATGTCCCCCACATCCTAGCTGAACAAAGCCAGAAGGAATGGCTTTCTAAGGATAGAATTTCCAGGATTAATGACAAGTGTGTCATAGCTTTGTTGTTGAGGACAGGTGAGGAAGGGATTTCTTGATGTTAAGATACCAACCAAGAAGATACCTATGTACTCTTGGAATATTAGTACAGTTACTTGTAGGCCTCAATTTCTTCGTCTGTAAAATTCAGGTAATAATAATAACTACAAAGCTATTTTGAGGATTAAATAAGGTAATCCAAATAAAGTATTTAGTGTAGTTCCTGGCGTACAGAGAGGTAGACAGTGAATTAATGTTAACTCTCACTAGAATTGTTTTTAGGCAATGTCTTTGTTCAAATCCCTGAATATACTCCAAGTCTGTATAATTTGTGACATTTTACCAAAATGTTTAGCCACAACATTCACAGGGTCATTTCCTCCCATTCTGGTATTGCTAATTTGTTCCCCAGAGACAGAGTCATGTTCCATTTTGGGATTAAGGACTTTATTCTATTTACCATTCATGAGAATTAATGAAATTCGTCATATTTACGATGGCCATATAATTCATGGTTCAAATTGGGACACCTTTGAAAGTGAAGGGAGGTACTTAAAACCATTAATGGGTAATTTATTTAGAAGAGGTAAAAGCTGGAAATTCTCCAGTTCAATGGTTCCAATCTAATGATATTTGATGTTTGCAGGTTAGACAGAACACTTTAGAGCAAGATTGCTTAGAGACCTAACAAATGCAACAGATTCTAAAAAGATGAAATGTTTTCTCTTCTCTTTCCTTCTACACCGTCAGTGAAAGTTATCCAAGCACTAAGTATTTTTGATTTGTTATTATATTCTATGTAAAATATTGTTATAGTGTTTCATATATCCATACAAATATTATGGCAGATATATTTTTCTCTCAATTTGAGAAACTGAACCAACGAAAATACATTGGTATGGTTATATTTAAATGTATCTACACTTTAAAATAATAAAACTGATTAATTTTAAATTTCATTCTATTTGATGAACAACTGACATGTTAGTCTGAACTTGGAGTCAGGAATAGGGCATTAGTATCAGATTTCTGAGCCATTAGGGTTATTTGCTTTTACATGTCTTTATTTCTCTATGAGTTAAATAGAATTTATACTATTGATAGCTAAGGACTCCATAAACATTCTTTAATTATTGATCTCGTAGAGGTAAGATAATATTATCATTATCATTCATATCCCATACTAATATACATATTACTTTAGGTGTTTTATATGGGCAACTAAAAATGCTAATGTTAACATAATTTACTAGTTAATTAATTTAGAATGTGTGTTCTTCCAAAATGATTTAAGACATAGGACAAAAATACCCACATTTAAAACGATGAATAATTTAAAATAATTTAAAAGCAAAAGAAAAACAAAATTAGAAAGAAAAGATGGATTCAGGAATGATATGAGAACATAAAACATGGGCCATGAATTTCCATTCACTTGCTGGAAGGGGGACATAATATGTCCCTAGGCTTTAGCAGGCCAAGAAAGAGGAAAACATAGTCATGTCCAACAGTCAGAGAGTCCATAAGCTAAAAACAAAGCCACTACTCATGAAAACCACAACTCTTCCTATACCTAAACTAGAGAAAATTTTCTTCTCTGAGAAATGTACACACTTTCTTTCCATGTCTGTAAGTAATGTTATTGTTCAATAATACTGTAGGACATTATTTTTCCTTCCTTAAGTTAGTGGCTCCAACACTAAAAAATCAACACTATCCCATATTTTTCTTTTCTTCAGTGGAATTTAATGAGCCCTAAAGGTTAGCCTTCAACTTTGTTAACAAACAAGTAACTTTCTTGTGTACTGTTTATGTATGGTTTGATGTTTTAATTGTACTCTTCCTATATCCTATATAAGAAAATGCATGTAGAGTGCAATGTGGAGTAAATATTTACGAATTTTCGTCAGATTGTTTGTTTAACATAATTGTACATGTGGAAGGTATAATGTTTTTAAGTTGTAGACTTTACTTCCCCTTCCCCTTACGAGTATCTTTTTTACTTATAGGTCATTCTAGCCTTCTTTCCTATAGCAAACACTTTTCTTCTTATCTCTATAGCCTTAAATTTAAGGAAGCTGGTCTAGGGAGCTGTGTTATATCTTAGGCGATTGTCTGAGGGGCCCAAAGGGGTAGAAATCTTGACCTGTGGAATTGCATTGATGAGTGTGTTATTTGTGCATGGGGTTACATTTCCCAGAACAAACCCGCTTCTGGGAAAGTGAGCATGCTATGTAATATGTACATGGAAATATCAAGACTGAACAGTTTTTTAAATTATATGCAACACAAATTGAATTGGAGCATTAGCTATCATCTGGAAATTTGAAATGAAAATAAATATTGAGGTTTAAGGACATCAATAAATATCATCCCTGTCCTCTGTGTTTGGGACTAGTTTATAGACTTATGTTTTGATACATGTAGATTTAAAATATTTGAGAATGCACCTTGTCCTGTGACCACGACTCAGGCTCCCAAAATGTAATACCATGAATTAAACTGTGACTTCTCCCTGGCTCTAGTAAGCTTGCTATAGAGGTAAGTAGCAGTGATCCTGAGAAGAGGATGCTCTAAAAAGGAGGCCCTGAAAGAATTGAGGCTAGATCAAGCTTCATATAACAAAAACTCAAAATGACAGAGGCTTTAAACAAATAGAAGTTTATTTCACTTTCACATAATAAAGCCTAGAGGAAGGCTGAACCAGGGTCAGTATCGTGGTGTTGTGTCTTCACTTTCTAGCTGTGGGACTCTTCATGATCTGAGAGTTATGAGTCTCAATTCCTCCTATGTAAAATAAGTGCAAAGGCGCTTGTATTGTAGAGATGTTGTTAAAATTAAACAAGGTAAGTTATATATGGTAACCATATAGGCTTAATAGGCTCAAGTGCATATTATTTGACTTTCAGTGTTACAGAGAAAGTAAGAAAGCTCAAAATGATTTGATTAAAAAAGAAACGTAAAGAAACAAAGGTAAAACTGCAGCAACAGAAAATAGGGTATTTGCCAGGGAATGGGAGTGGGGGTGGGGTTGATTATAAGAAGGCATGGGGGAATAGTTTGGGATGAGGGAACTGTTAAATACCTTGATTTTGTGGTGATTATACAACTGTATTTGTTTGTCAAAACTCACAGAATTGTGCACTTAAAAGGATGAATGCGACTGTATGTAAATAGCAGTTTAATAAAAAAAAGGAAAAAACATAAAGTTTAACGATAAAAATGAAATGTATGAAGATTCCACTGGTTTGTAGGCATATCCTAATTCATACATAAATATGTGCACAGAGATATAATAAATAAATACATTTTATTCTTTGAAGTATACTTTGGAGAGAACTAAAATTCACCTGAAAAAGAGAAGCATGGCTCTTGAGATTTGGAAGAAACTGTAGAAATCTTATAGACTAACCACATAAAAAAGCTAAGAAAGTTGAGGCCAAACAAGATGCAGTGACTGACAAAGAAAGAGCACACAGCTATTTGTTTGACAGCAGAGTGGTATTTGAATTCAGGTCTCCTAACTTGTAGTCCTGTGCTTTCTACAACATCATAATATCTTTTTAATAAAAAAGTTGCTCTTTCTAAAATAGAAAAATACTAACATCTTATTATTTTTATATATTAATTGCTGGACACACAGAGAGGATATTAAAACATTTACCAGTATTCTTAAATATAAGCTAAGTGGAAATTATAGAGATATTTAAAATTGAAGTTGAAACTCATATAGTCACATGGTCACCAGAGCAGCTATGTCCTTTGACCTCTGTGTGCGGCTTGGGGGTCCATATTGTATCAAATAAAATGTGTAGCGAGGGTTTGAAAATTCTTGAGCAGAGGTCAAAAGACAAGGATCCCATCTTAGCTTCACCACCAGTTAGTTCTCTGATTTTAGGTAAAACTCTTTTAATTACCTCATCTGGTTTGGACTAGATCAGTGCTTTTCAAATATTTATTAGGTGACCCTTTTTAAAAATGACATCTCAAACTTAGCTCTAACATATTAAAAGATAAAAGAGAAGCTGCTCCACTTGAAGCAGGGTGGAGAGACCCAGCTGCTCCCCTCAGACTCTTGCCGCCACTCCAGCCCTACACAGACCCTAAGCTACTTCTTCAGAGTCCTGGAGTGCTGAGAACACAATGTAAAGGCCTCTGGATCAGATAATCTTTAAGGTTCTTCTCTTTGAAAATACTCTGATTTGTGAGATCAAAGATGAAAGGAAAGGCATTTTTACTTCCAGCTATAAGGAAGTTGGAAATTAGAGATATTACATAGGACTTTTTGATGAAATTGTGCATTATTTCATTGAAACTTTGTTGCCTTTTTTAAAAAAGGAATTAAGGAACATAAGAGAAAAATTATCCCTTTGTCTGAAAAAATCCAGGTTGTATAGCATTGTCAACAAAGCTTAGCTTACATCAGTGGTAAATATGTATGTGTGTATTGGGGCTACAACAAATTTATGTGACACCTGCAGCAATGCTGGCAACCCACATCTCGCACTCCAGCATTATTTCAGTGGGACAGCTTGTGGATCTATCAAATGTCAGGTGGCAAAATAGGTGCAATTATTACTTTAACTATTTGGAACTATTCCATATATGGGCTTTACACCACCAGTTTAAATTCACTGTTTCCACTTCCAAAATCAGTGTAATAGGCAAAGTCCAACTAGTTGAGATGTCAAGTTTCTGGGGAGTCATTCCTGCCTCCTTTATACCACCTCTACCTGCCACAGTTCCAGCAATTCCATCATTATAAACATATTTTTGGGGTCTTTAAAGTTTTTAAAGGCCTCAATGATTTCCTCACCTCTGAGCAGTAATGGGGAGAATTGTAGTCTGTTGGATTGCTATTCAAGAACATGAATCTTTTTGACAGGGATATAAGGTACATTCCTAGGGGAGGCTTTGGGGAATAAAGAATAGGGTACTTGTGATGGCTAATTTTATGTGTCAACTTGACAGGGTTATGGTGTCTATTTTTGGTCCAGTACTGGCCTAGTTGTTGCTGTAGAGATATTTTATAGATATAATTAGCATCTACAATCAGTTGACTTTAAGTAAAGAAGATTATGCTCAATAATGTGGTGGATCTTCAATCAGTTGAAGATCTAAAGAGAAAATAATTGAGGTTTCTGAAGAAAGAAGAAATTCTGCCTCAAGATTGTACCATCTGCTTCTGCCTAAATTTCCAGTTGGCCAGCTTTCTCTACAGATTTTTAAAAAATCTGGATGATCCAAGACAGGGTTGCACTTGCAATGTTTAAATCCAATGGCTCAGGTCACATAGCACAAAATAGTTTTTGTTTGTCCAAAAATAGGAAAAACCTGACTCCATAATAGCCTTTCCCTACATACCTGGAAAGTACTTCATCAGTAGCAATGTTTTGAACATGTACAAAAGGGGTAGGATTGAGGTAGAGGGTGTTCCACTTTGATTAACTGTCTGTATTTTTGGGATATTGGATACAGGCTGTAACATACAGACATCAAAATATGATGGTTCAAATAAGATAGATGTTTCACATAGTAGTCCAGAATGAGATTGCCGGGTCATCCAGGACCCCAGGTTCCTCCTCTATTGCTGCTGTGCTCACACTTAAAGTGTCTCCAGTTGCCTGGTAGAGCCTGGCTCATCACCACCGTGGTTAATTTCTAGGATGTCAGATGGGAAAGGAGAAGCAGAAGGCAAGTGCTTTCCTTTTTAAAAGAGGAGAGACTAACATTGTACCATTAGCAAGAAGTCGATACATTGTCACGTATAGCTGCATAGAGATCTGGGAAATGTTGCCTCTAGTTGAGTAGCTTTGTGCCCTGCTTTATCTTGAGGAGAAAAAGGAGAGTGTCCCTGAAATGTGGGAAGAGAGAAAGAAACTAAGGGATACTTAAAAGTCTCTGCCACTGCATATAATAAAGTTTCATTTTGTAATACAAGATTTGCTTTTATGATACTTTAATGGCATAAGGGTTAGGGTGAGAGAAAATGGGAGAGAAATTTGTGAGAGGGGGAGGTAGGATTTTAAACTCAATTAACAGCTACGATTGTTATAAATGGAGAGTAATGCAGTCTTAATTCCGTCTTTCTTTAGAGTCCTTTTGAGTCAGGTTCAGAATGCGGTACCCACATCACCTGGAATTTGTGGGATTCAGCCTCCAATCCTTTTTTGTAAGAGGATAGTGAATAAATGGATAAATCCAATCTATCTAGGGAAATCTGTGTGTTATCAATATTTGCCCATAGGAATATCCCAGGTCCTATTGACTTTGGGTGAGAACCCGAGACACTGTATATACAACTTGGCACTAACATATGGCACCCCCTGAACAACTTGCTCTAAGCCGCTGAATTCATTTCTTTCACAGTATAACAATATTTATTTAGTATTGGAGAAATTAGATAAGCTTAGTATGTCAAAAGTCCTGTCTGAGACTTAAACACAGTCGTTTGCATGTGGATTTTAAATACTTTTTTTGGGTCAGATTTGCAGAGTCATAAATGTGGCATGGTTACCTCTCTCACTAAAGCTCTTTCTCAAATTCCTGGGCAACCACCCACAGTGTCACACTGTTTGTGTTTGAAGGTTCATATCCTGACTTCTATGGAAACTTTGCTCAAAGTTTAGAAAACTTTTGCAGCTGTGATGAACCTATAGCTTGCTGAGGAAAATCAACATGAAACAATTGATCACTCATCCAAAAAAAAGAATTTCCAAAGAAAGGGGGTGGGAATTGCTGAAAAAGCATTCTGGCACCTGATAAAAGATATGCAGGGAAAATAATTCTGCTGATATAGGTTTTTACAATGAATTCTTTGTGTTTGGAGATCATTTTTCTTTGCTTTTTATTAAACATATTAATTTTAATTAATATTAAACATATTAATTTGGTTTTCCTAAATAAAGATGAATCTCAATTTCTAAAGGGCTGATATTCTGCTGTTCATTCCCTCCTGAAATGATCATGTGGGATACCATGGTATCCTGCTCTGAAGATCACATATGGAATTTCTTAGCTTAAGATCAGAGTTCTGTGTCTGAATGTTAGAAAGAGTAATTCTCAAAAATTAAACATTATATATTCATAGAAAATTTCCTAGTAATTGAATAAAAGAATAATCACAACAGGAAATAATCAGTAATTTTCCTGCTGTTGAATGGCTTTCAAAATATCCTCCAAAGTTTGATCCCAATAGCTAGTCTGAAACCTACAAATTTAGATATTTTCACTTGAAGCAACTGATAATGTAATTTAGAAAATCTATTGAAAGCTGACTGAATTTATCCTTTTCTGTTCTAGTGTTGGGCATTATGGAAACTGTTTTAAGTTTAATTTTCATGAAGAAATATTAGTCTCCCATTGGTTCAGGTCAATACATGGTGGATGAGAATGTCTAGGGTAAAGCAGCAGTCAAGTGCTCAGGTTCTGGGGCTAGGTTTGACTTCATCATTTGTTAACTGTAAGACTTTGGACAAATTAACCATACTAAGCTTCAGTTTCCTCATCTTTGAAATGACAGTACCTAACTCTTAAGCTTATTGAACAAATTAAATAAAATGTAGTTGACCATTCAGCACAGTGTCTGCCACATAGTTGAATACTCCAATAGTGACTATTCTTATTATGGATCCATGAATTCCTGAAATTGTCACTACTCAAATAGTTTCATCAATCTGAAGTCTAATTCCCACTCTGTACATGATGTCTAGTTAAAAGCCAAAAACAAAAGCAAAGCACCATTATTCTGAAGATTGTTATTACCTTTAATTTAGCAAGTATGAAATTAATATATCTTTATAAAGCAAAGTTAGGTGGAAACTTGATTTTATCTTCATGTGGCACAGCTTTAGGCAAAAAGAATCCTTTTGCACAATTATTGCAGATAGGTAAAATCCCTTATGTAGTTTTTAAAATTTTGGTGTTATTTTCCTAAACACCTTTTTAAAAGTTCATCACTAATATATAGATGCATATGTTTTACAAAAGATGCTATTCTCTAAAGAAGAGAATTGAAGACTAAAATAATTCATACTAGGATTTCTAAGGCTCCTGACTGGAAGGTGTGAACTATTGTTAAGAGTTATTGGTATTTGTACAATTTGTACTTTGATGGGCAATACTGAATGACTAAAAGAAAGTAACTTATAAGGTACCCTTAAAAAGCCAGTTTTATTATGCTAGTAGCTAATTGAATCAAACCACTAAATTGCTATAGAAAATTTTAAATAAACTTTATATTTAGAGAAGTTTTAGATTACAGAAAAGTTACATCAAAGTATAGGGGATGCCCATATAACCCACCTACTCCCCCTCCCACATTTTCCCCTATTAATAACAACCTACATTAGTGTGGTACATTTGTTACAATTGGTGAACCAATATCGTAGCATTGCTACTACCCAAGGTCGATAGTTTACATTATGATTTACACTTTGCACTGTACAGTTTTATAGGTTTTGACAAAATATATCATGGCCTGTGTCAGTTTGATGTAATTATGAATTCCAAAAATATAATTGAATCATGCTTGTAAACTAATCTGTTAATCTGGGCATGATTAGGTTAGGATTAGGGCGTTGAGCCCCACCCCTTGGTGGGTGGGGAATTGAATATAAAAGGCAAGGCAAAGGACAGTTGAAGCAGTCTTTTGAGAAGCAGTTTTGATATTGGAAAGAAGGCCCCAGGAGAAGAGAAGCAAGCTGTTCACCTGATCATCTACAGCTAACCTTGTGGAGGAAACAGGAGCTAAGCCCGGAGAGAAACGCAGCCCTGGGAAGAGAGGAACCCCAGAAGTCTGAACCCTGGCAAACGCCGGCAGCTGTCTTGCTCTAACATGTGGCAATGGACGGTGGTGAGAGAAGAAACTTAACGCTTTATGGCCTAGTATCTGTGGACTTCTGCCCCAAATAAATACCCTTTATAAAAACCAACCCATTTTTGATATTTTACATTAGCACCCCTTTGGCTGACTAATACATGGCCTGTATTCACAATTGCAATATCATGCAGAACATTTTCAATGCCCTAATAATGCCCTATATTCCACTTATTCTTCCCTTACCTTCCCCACAGAATTTATGGTAAACACTATCTTTATATCAATGTTGCAATGTTGCTATAATACTAATCAGTCTACTTTCGTGTGTGGTTGAATTCCCCTCTTATGTTTGTTTATTCCTCAATTTTGAGGTTTTTTTGGTTGGTGGTACCCACTCTGCTTCACATTGGGAGTGTTTTGTTTATTATGGGGTAGATGGAAGGAACTGTTCTGCTCGTAGTTGTAGATACTCTTTGTTTTTGGGATGGGAGTTGTCCTTCATCAACATTTTGTTAGCTGTCATGGGCGAGTCTGATGGACTGGAGAGTTGGTGTTGGCTGCAACTCTGCTGAGATTCTGGGCTCAACCAGCATACAAACAGAATGAAGACTTAAATCTCTAGGACATAATGGGTATAATGCTAATTATAGGTTCAAATAAAAGGGGTAGAAGAATTATGGGTAAGGAAATTATAAATGAGTCTAACTCTATTATACTGGGGAGGCAGATTATTGTATATTCTGGAATAAGGCCCACGGACAAAGTGCTGATTCATGAAGCTGTGCCTTGCCTATAGTGTCAGGACATTTCTAGAGCCCTTGGAGCACCCTTGTCTGAGGTTTTGTTTACTGTGGCATGTCCTGAAACATGCATGAGTGTAATCTCTGAAACGACCTCCTGACTCACTTTGAAATCTTTTAGCCATATAAACTCTTTTGTATTTAATATTTCCCCCTATTGGTCAAGGTCCTTTTCCAAATGCATTGCTGGTTAACACCTGGTAATAATCCCACAGTGCCAATGGCACTCATCCCTGGCGGTCATGTTTCTTGTAGCGGGGAAGGTGGTGAGTTTATTAGCTAAATTTGGCTTAGAGAGAGGCCACATTTGAGGAAAAAGGAGGTTTTCATGAAATAAAAGACCAGAAAAATTAGAAGAGAAGAAAGAAATGAAGACAAAGAAGGAGACGGTGGAAAATAAAAAAAGAAAAGAAAAGGGAAAAAAATGAAAGAAAGAAAAGAAGAGAGAAAAATACAAAACAAAAACAAAACCTCCATCTAGGTTCCCCCTTGGCGAGGCTGCTTGCCCCGTGGTTCCCCTCTTGCAGGGATTCAGATGGGTGCTTGGCAGCTGCTGAATGGCTCTCCTAGGCTCGCCTCTTCCCTGGGCTAGTTGGGTAGCTGCTAGCCCACCCACTCACTCCCCTGGTTCCTCCCTCTCCTGGGGCTAGGTGGGTGTTTGTCAGCCCGCCTGATCAACTCCCCTCTCCCTTCTCCCTGGAGCTGCTTAGACGCCGGTCCATGGCTCTCCTCTTCTCTAGAACTGGCTGAGAGCCAGTCCACCTGTCCTATCTCACACCCTACTCTCCTCTCCCCTGAGCCAGCTGGGCGCCAGCCCGCCCTCCTGGTTAGCCCGCAGTTCCCCTCCTCAAGAGCACCAGCAGCACACCCATTTGCACCAAGGCTCTCCTCTCCCCCAGGCCAGCTGCGCACCGGTCCCTCTGCTTGATAATTCCCCCCAACCCCCTCTCCCCCTGAGCTGCTGGGTGCTGGCGCTCACACCTGATTGCCCCATAGCTTCCTATCCTTTGAGAGCCTGCTGGGCACCAACAAGCATGCCTGGTCGCTCAGTGGCTCTCCTCACTCTCAGAGTTGGTTGAGCACTGGTCTGCCAGCCAAATCACTTCCATAGCTTACTTCTCTCTCCCTTAGAGCCAGTTGCATGTTGGCTTACCTGCTCTATCTCCTATGGCTTCCATCTCCCCCAAAGCTGACTGGGTCTCCCCTCTCTAGCCACCCTTCCTGATTGTCCCACAGTCCCGTGGCTTCCCTTATGCCAGGCAAGCCTGCCTACCTTTTTGCAGTTTTTGGAGGAGGAGTTCAACCTGCCATTCCCTATTCTGCCATCTTGGATCCCCCTATTTTTCAAAAATTTATCATGGCAAAATATATAACACAAAATTTCTCATTTTATATTCCCACCAACAATGTATGAAGGTTCCAATTTTTCTACATCCTTTTCAACACCTGGTTTTTTTTTTTCTCTGCATGTGTGCATGTTTTATGTAATAGCCACCCTAGTTTTGTATATGGTGTGAGGCAGGGGACCATCTTTATTTTTTTCCATGTGGAAAAGAAGTCTAGTTTTCTCAGTATCATTTTGAAATATTTTTTTTCCCACTGAATGTACTTGGCACTCTTGTTGAAAATAAATTTTCCATAAATGTGTGGATTTATTTTTTGGCTCTCAATTCTCTTCCATTGTTCTATATGTCTATACGTATGTCAATACAATAGAGTTTTGATTTCTGTAGCTTTGCAGTTAGTTTTGAAATCAGGAAGTGTGAGAATTCAAGCTTTGTTCTTCTTTTGCAAGATTGATTTTTGCTATTTGGGGTTCCTTGCAATTCCTTATGAATTTGAGGATCAGGATTTCCATTTCTGCAAAAAAAAAATTCTGCTGGAATTTTGATAGGGATTGATTTGAAACTATAGATTGCTTTGGGAGGTTTTGATATCTTAATTTTATCACCTAATCCATGAACATGGGGTGTCTTGCCATTTATTTAGGTCTTTAATTTCTTTCAGCAGTGTTTTATAGTTTACAATGTACAAGTATTTCACTTCCTTGGTTAAATTTATTCAAAGGTATATCCTTCTTTTATATGCTGTTGTAAATGAAATTGTATTCTTATTTTCCATTTCAGACTGTTCATTGCTGGTGTATGGAAACACAACTGATTTTTACACATTAATCTTATACCCTGCAAATTTGCTGAATTTATTTACTTGCTCTAATTGTTTTCTTGTGGATTCTTTGGAATTTTCTATATATAAGATCATACCACCTGTGAATAGAGATAATGTTACTTCTTTTTTTGATTTGGATGCCTTTTATTGCTTCTTACCTAATTGCTCTGGTTAGAAGTTCCAGTACAGTGTCAAATAAGAGTGTCTTGTCTTGCTCCTGATCTTAAGGGAATGCTTTCAGTCTTTCACCATTGAGTATGTTAGCTGTTGGGTTTCAATAAAAGACCATTATTGTGCTAAGGAAGTTCCTGCTATTCCTAGTATCCTGAATTTTTTTTTTCATGAAGCCTGTTGGATTTTGTCAAATGCCTTTTCTGCATCAATTGAGATGATCATGTGCGTTTTTCCCTCATTCTGTTTTATTTGTATTCTGTTATTAATGTGTACTGTTATATTGTTTGATTTTTATATGTTGAACCTTGCATATCTGGGATAAATCCTACTTTGGCATTTGTATAATCCTTTTAATATACTGTTGAATTTGATTTATTAGTATTCTGTTAAGGATTTTTACATATATGTTCATAAGGGAAATTGCTCTATAATCTTCTTTTTTTGTGATATCTTTATCTGGCTTTGGTATCAGGGTAATGCTGGCCACATAGAATGAGTTAGGAGTTGTTACCTCCTCTTCAATTTTTAAGAAGAGTTTGAGAAGGATTGGTGTTATATTCCCACCAACAATGTATGAAGGTTCCAAAATTACTATTTTGATTCAGGCATTCTCTATCAGCAGAAAGAGTTGAGAGTCCTAAATAGAGAAATGGGACTCTATCTCCTAACAACCATAGAGCAAGTTTGTTGACATGAAAAGGTTAGACAATGTTATGCTCTGGCATAATGTTTAAGCTGCTCTGTGTTTGAAGACAATACTTGAATCTTTTTAGAGTTATTTCACCTTGATTTTGTTTTTGTTATTCATATGCTGAAATTTGACCTTGCTGTTGAATCAAATCTATTGCTCATTTAAGAGTGTTGTTAACTCTTCAGAGAACAGTTAACCCAGTTAATGGGTTCAGTGAACCCATTGTAAGAAGGACATTTTGATGAGGTTACTTCAGTTAAGAAAGCATGACCCACCTCAATCAGAATGGGTCTTAATCTTATTACTAGAGTCCTTTATAAGTGGAGTGAAATTCAGACAGGAAGAGAGAAAACCTTGGAATCAAGAAGCTGAAATTCAATGGAATCTGGAAGAGAAGAGAGGGACCAGAAGAGGCCACCATGTGCCTAGCCATGTGACAAGCTAAGTACCACATATTTCCAGCAACCAGCACCAGAAAGCCACAGTCTTCTGGGAGAAAGCATTGCCTTGATGATGCCTTGATTTGGATGTTCTTTTAGCCTCAAAACCATTAAGCCAATGCATTGCACATTATATGCTTGAACAGCCTAGGAAACTAAAACCATCAGTTAGCAAACAACTATGAAAATAAACCAGGGCTACCCTATAACTTCATTGCTGTCATTGATGTTTTTAGGGTTCAGAAAGTAAGTACTTTTAATATTGACTTCTAAATTTGTACTTAGGAAATAAAAGTTGATTTTGTGTTAGTCTACACTAAATTTTCTTTTAGATACCAAACAATATTCTCCTTTAATGAGGAGGACCTGGTAATTATCTAAATTAGTATTTTTCCCATGTAGTCTAAAAGAGAGGCACAGAAAACATAGACTTTGAAAATATTTTTTGCAGTATATATAAAATGAAACACTATACAGGTCTAGTGTGCAAAAGACTATTGATAAAAATTTGACTTTTTAGCATACACGGTTAAAGATCACAAACCATACAAAGTTATAAAAAATATCTTTAACAACTTCAAATTGTAAAACATTATTAAAAACAGGCTCTCTCTCTGCCTAGAGGGGCCCACACCAAATCTTGGTGTGTATTTCCTTCTTTTTCTCCGATTTCTTAGCAAGTTCTGTTCTTTCCCCCATTTCCCAATAAATTCTTTAAAAAAAATTATTAAAAACAAAACAAATTTTAATTGATTTTCACACAATGGGTATATACACCTTCACTTTCATGGGTTGGAGAGGTTGCTAAAATAAGGCACATGATAGGGCTTAGTGGTTCTTAAAAGTTTGGAACTTTGGTTTAAAGAAGTGATTTTATAACCTAAGACATGTATCTGATAGCATTATCTATAAGAATGAGTTATTTGAAGTACAGCTTGGTTCGTTCTTAATGATAGCAATGATTTTCATGAGGGAGAAAGAAGAGAAAAAAGTGTTTGAAAATTCAGTTTCAAAAATATGTAAATTTAAATAATCTCAAGTCTATGTGTACATTATAACATGACCTTTAATAGCATTCAAGATTTATCTAGCCCTTCATAGTATGGGTCTGAGGGGAGGATCTTTTTGATTACTTTCCTTAAAGATGACCTAATGTTTTATCTTGTTCCCAACAAATAGGTACAGAGCAAAAATTGAAAATCTCTCATAGCAGGTCTCACATGTAGATATTGCTTTAACTTCTTAAAATGAAACATTCATGTTTTATTATGAAATTATAGCATCATCTGATTAAGGAACTCAAAGCAAACATTTATTCTTTAACCTGATTCTCTAATTTCATATTGCTTGTTTCAGGGTGAAAATGAGCAGACTTCTAAGTTGATCAGTCACGATGAGAATAGAACAGCAGTAGCTCAACCTTGGACTCATTTCCAGGTGGTCAGTATGATTCAGGCACAGGATGGATTGCAAATGATTGCATCTTTCCATATATGTTATAATCATTTTTAAAAAATTCATGGACTTCAAATCACTTTGTAAAAGAGGAGATGAAAAACATGGAGTTCAATGAATGTGGTTTAGTAATGGGCCATGCTTTTTTTGGAGTTAAGTAATTAAAAAGGTACACAATAGAAAAATGAATTATTAAAACATTTCCCTGAAGGTTCGTATGCAATTCTTTTCTTATATAAGTGAGAGAACTGTATTGTTTTTTTTTTTTTTTCATAAAGTTCCCTGTTAATTTACACTGACACTGAATTCTGAATGTTAAGACATTTTCTTAACATTGTGAAGGCAAAATAGAAAATATTACTTCAATTAAGGATGAATTCTGACAGATCTCTGTAGCCTTCAAGTTTAGGAATTTAAATGGGTCTAAGACTTATAGATGCCTCATTAGAGAGGATCGAAGGTTGATATCATCTAATTAGTCCTGAAGGACTGCTGGATTTTGTTACCAAATGACAATGACATTTGTTGAAGCTTGTTTAGTTGGTCAATCGAAAATCCTTTTGATTCTGAAATGTTCTTCTTAAATACATTTGGAAGAATCGAGGCAGATGATGAGAAACTACTGTACACTTATTGATTGATTAGCCTTATGTGTGGTTATTTCTTCAGTTGAAGATAATTGATTCCTAGAAAATCCTGGAAACATTTTATTTCACTAACATTTATTAATGATTGCATTCAATCATATTTTACAGATTCAAATTATGGTAATTATCACCTTGATAATGTTAATTTCCCATGATTTGACCAGGAGCCCCTCAGAAATATTTTGAATCTGTTGAATATTCCAGAATGGCTTTTCTCTTTTTAAAGCCCCTTGGATATTGAACCTCCTGACAAATAATTAGGCCAGCATTGTGGTCTAATCTCCTGCCTTGCTAGTGCTCCTTGGGCAAAGTCCCCAGAATTCTATAATCAGTAAAAATATCAGATGTAGTGAGTCACACTGGCATTTGAAAATGACACGTGAATATCATTCATGGCAGCTGCCACTTTGAATCCCATGTGAAGGGTGAGAGAGTAGCAACCTGGGAAACACTCAGCCATATATTTTTAGACCATTCCTCCCCTTTCTTCAGAGTAATTCTATAATTTCCCTACAGTGACAAGTGTGACAGTTCATTTATGCTCTCTCCAAAAATTAAGTTGTAGGTTCTGGTACTTTATGAAATATATATTTTTTGAAATTGTAAGCCATTCTCAAACAGAGGTTACTATTATTATTTTCAATGTGTTAAGGTCTTTATTGAAACATTAAACTTAAACACTTAAGTAGTTTTTCTGTTGATATTTTTGAGTCAAATTCCTAAGTTAAATCTCAGATATTTGTTGAACCTCTTGACTTGATAGATATTCTTCTAGAAGACCTTTAACCCTGGTTTTGATTTAGAAATATCTGAATGTTTTCCCTTTATTTGATAGGCCTTGGTTTAGAAATTTTGAAAATTTATAATTGATAATTAATACTATAGTTATCCATCCTCTTAGATAAAAGGTTGAAAGACAAATGAAAGCAGTCATCTTTTGATCATGTTTAAAATTTTCCCTCTGGCAAAAAAAGTAGTATTGCTGTCATAGTGTGAATTTGGTGAATCCCAAAAAGAGATTATGTTTCTTGAACTAAACCATTGCTGTGGGTGTGAGTCCCTTTGATTGCATTAGATTCTTTGAAGGGACCTTGGTTATATCACCTGATTAGATGGCTTTTGATTGGCCTAAGTCACTGAGACGTGAGCTAGCTTGGGTCTTTGCCCTCTTGCTGAGTCTGATATAAATGGAGGCAGAGAGAGAGGGAGAGACACAGAGAGAAAGGAAGCTGCCATTTTTGACCCTGCTATGTGAGAAAAGACTCAAGGATAGCTTGTAGTCAAAGCTTAAGAATGAAGCCCCTAAGAAGCTAAGCCTATGGAACAGCTCAAGGCTGAGGTCATGAGCCCTGCCATATGCCTGATCGCCACATGGCAGAATGCCAGGAATACCAGTAGCTAACTTTGGAGAGAAAGCATCTCTGTTGGTGCTTTGATTTGGACGCTTTACGATCTTGGAACTGTAAGCTTTTATCCTAAAATAAAATCTCCATTATAAAAGCCAACCCATTTCTGGTACTTTGCATGGCATCCTTGTGACAAACTAAGACAATTGCATAGAGCAGGAAGTTTAGAGTGGACTGTTTGTACAGAGCCAATAGTTTAGCAATAGGTAGTGCTTTGTGTTAATGTCTGTAAGGCTAAAAAAAGGCCCACTGAGAAAACTCAGGCTTGATGATGCACCATCAATGTGCAACCCAGTGGAATATCATAGTTACAAACATAAAGCCTGAATGTTGGAGCAGGCATTATAACATTTGGTAAAATTGCCTTAGCGGAAATGATTAGAAGGGATTATGAGCAGTACAGAAAAATAGAATGAAAGGACCATAAACATTAGACTTGAATCCTGTGGTTCTAAGTATAAATCAAAACAGCAGTCAGGCAAAATTGTGGAAATATAGTGGGGAAAAATAATTTTTCTACAATGTGTTTTGCTCAGTAAAAACCCCAGCATAATGGATATTTCCCCTGTACTAGGAAAAAAAAAAACCTACCAAAGGAAAATTGTTGACTTGAAAAAAAGAGATACATACTGTATAATACATGAATATTTACAGATAATGTATATTTATGGAGTGATCATTAGCACAAGACAATATTTGAGTTAATCTATTTCAGGTAATGGGAAAGAATTTTATAATTTGCTTTTTTAAAGAACAGAAGTAGTCAGAGAAATTGAAGCCTAACCCATTTAATTTTAAGTTTAGTCAATTTTGAAAAGTGTTAAATATTAAGAAATGATATTTAAGATTATTTAAACCATTTAACTTAACTATAATTGTAACAGAATTGTATTTCTTATTTTTGTTGAGTATTTTAATTCTAACAAAATTCATAAAACCTGTGACCAAATAGCTGTTTGGAGTTATTTTCTTCACTATGTCCTCAAGCTTTCTTTTTGTAAAATTAAATTTTATTGAAATATATTTTTCATACATGAACATATATAATAAGTGTATAGTAAACGTTGTGAATTTACAAAACAAACATGCGTATCATCAGACAAAGTTCCCATACATCTCCCCACCACCAGCACCTTGCATTGTTGTGAAACGTTTGTTATAAACTATGAAAGAGCATCATCAAAATATTACTACTAATTATAGCCTATATCTTATATTTGGTGTAATTTATCCCCAACCCACCCAACTATTAATACTTTGTATTACATTATATATTTGTTATCATTCATGAAAGAACATTCTCATATTATCCTCACCACAGTCCATCTTCCACCACTGGATTCCCTGTGTTATTTATTTATTTTTTTTGTTGTTTATTTATTTATTTATTTATTTATTTTAATTTTTTTATTTTTTATTTTTTTCCTTTTTATTTTTTTATGTTTTTTGTTTTTTGTTTTTTTTTTCTTTTTTTTCTTTTTTCTTTTTTCTTTTTTCTTTTTTTCCTTTTTATTTCCCCTGTGTTATTTAGTCCCACGCTTTGTACAATCTGTTCAGACTGTACACTCAGTGGGTCTCATTTTCATCACAGAGTTGTGCTGTCATCATCTCAGTCAATTTTATAACATTTTTCCAAAAGGAAAAATCCCATACCCTCTTGTGCCCCCTATTGATATTCCTTAGAATTGATATAATATCTTCTTGCCATTGCTGCAAACTATTACACTGTTACTGTGAACTATCATCTGTAAGTTACATTAGTTGTAATTTTCCTGTGTATCACCATCTTCATGCTTTCTTAAGTGTAAAACACAGAGACACCTGTTGTACCGTAAGAAGTTTGGTGAATATGAACACTGCTAGGATTTTAGAGATCTATGTGTGAATTTGATATCTGCCATTGACTATGGGATCTTTGACAAGTCTCAGTTTACTCATTTGTGAGTGTTTTATTGTATATCTGAGGTCCATTTTACTTTGAAATTTCTGTTTAAATTTCTCATGATTTAAAATTGTTGACTTTTTGAAGGGTTGCAACTGTGGCAAGAGACGCTCATTGGCGCTGGGTGTCAGTGTTGAGGGGATGTGTTAAGGGTGGGTGTACCTGGGGCTTGGCTCTATGAAATATGAATGTGTTCCAGTGGTCATGGGGTGTTGTCTAGGTGGGTGGAGACCCACACAACAACCAAAAGAACATTCTCTAATAGAGTGGCAAGAATCCCTAGAGCACATGGGCAGTGCCTAGTGAAGGAGGACGGACCAATACACCAAGCCCTTGATAGTGATGCTTGTACTTATAAATCTTGTTCTTGTGAGATTGAAACTTAGCTTAGTATTATATATCGCCTAAGAGTTACCACCTGAAAGCCTCCCTGTTGCTCAAATGTGGCCTCTCTATAAGCCAAACTCAGCATATAAACTCACTACTCCCCCATCCCCATGCCCCAGGATGGGGCATGACTCTTGGTGATGAACTTCCCTGGTACCAAGGGATTATTACCAAGAGCCAAGTAGCAATGCATTTGGAAAACGACATTGACCAAAAGGGTGAAATATTAAATACAAATGAGTTTTTATGGCTAAGAGATTTCAAAGTGAGTCAGGAGGTCATTCCAGAGGTTATGCTTATGCACATCTCAGGATGATCTCACTGACTGCCATAGTAAACAGTACCTCAAGCAGGGAGCACTCCTGAGGGCTCTAGAGACATCTAGGCACTATAGAGAGGGCAGACAACCCCAGGAATTTGCCACATTGCCATTGGGCCTTACCTTGGATTATATGATAACCTATCCCCCAATGTATTGGAATTAGACTCATTCATAATTTTCCTACACATGGTTCTTATGCCCCTCTTATTCAAACCTATAAATAGCACTATACCAATTAAATGCTTCCCAGAGACTTAATCTTCCAGCTGTTCATATGCTGATTGAGCCCTGAATCTCAGCAGAGTTGCAGCCAACACCTACTCTCCAGTTCATCAGACTCACCCAGGAAAACCAACAAAAGGATGAGGCTGGACAACGCCTGTCCCCCAAAACAGAGAGTATCTACAATTGCAAGCAATACAGTGCCATCCATTTACCTCATGGGATCTAAGCCGCCTCTCAGTCGAAAGCAGAGCGGGCATCACCATCCCAAAATCCTCAAGATAACATAAAGGGTGAATGCAACTATGGAATAGAGTAGACTTTTATTGTTATTCTAGTAATGATAGAACTTGTAACATTGATATAAAAGCAGTGGTCAGCAGATATTCTGAGGGGAAGGAAAGGAAGAATAAGCATAACATGGGGCATTTTGGTGACATTGGATTTGTTCTGCTTAACACTGTAATAATGGATAAGAGTCATTACCTATTTTGTCAAAACCTATAAAGTTGTATGGGGTAAAGTATAAATAATAATGCAAACTATAGACCATGGTTGGCTGCAATGCTTCAATATTTGTTCATCAATTGTAACAAATATACCACACTAATGAAAGATGTTTTAATGGGGAAAAGTGTGGGAGGGGAAGGAGTAAGATATATGGGAATCCCCTATATTTTCTATGTAATATTTATGTAATTTAAAGCTTCTTTAATAATAAAATAAAAAAATGGAAATACAAAAAATAAAATAAAATAAATTGCTGATTTTTCAATATAATTATGGACATCAGGAGTATGGCATAAGAAAATGATTTTTAGTGATTTATAAGCTGATAAGAGAAAACTTTTGAATATTTGGACTTACTTAGCAAATTAGAGAGATAGTTTTTAATGATGTTTCATTTGCCTGCCTTTAGCTTTATGATCCTTAAGTGGACTTAGCAGAAGCAAAGAACTATTTATGAACTGTCTCATCTTCATTACTTTTTTTGAGGCAAATATAAAAACATTAAACTATGCATGAATTATCAGTTGAATGAATGGGCATCCTTTACTCTTACAAAGATCAGGATTATTTGGGTTTCTACTGTTTGTAATCTCCAACATAAATTGTAAGGAAGTCTAGTTTAACAGTGTTAAAAGGGCCTAGGGATAGATATGAGTTGAAGAAGGTGTAAAGGTCTAATGAATCAGAAACTTCAATTCCAGTGCAAGGTATGGGCACTTGTGCCCCTTATTTTCCTTGAGAAAAAGATTTATATTATCTTTGTGTCAAATTGGTTTGTAGGATTTTAAAGATTACAACTTTGTTTTTAATTGGATCAAGAACAGAGGTAAAGGAAATCAAAAGTCTAAGGTAGACTAGTGGGAAACAGACCTGGTTCTCAGTGACAGTTGGATCCAATGAGAGAAATGTAAGTATTTGTTTCAACCCTGATTTATAGATCACTAAAACTTGAAAGAATGACCAGTTGCTAGAAAGAAAAGATGGAGGAAGAAAAAAATCCAAGTTTCATAAATTTTGAAACTTATACTCTAATTGACTACATTTCTTAGTGTATAAAAAAGCCTGTTTAGAGAGAATGAAAACCAAGTGAATTCTTGCAAAATAATTGGTATATCATGATCCAGAAAATGAGTGCTATTGAGAATGAAGAACAAGACAAAAACACATTAAAAATGTGAGACCTAAAAAGAAGACAAGCCAGATCAAGAAAGAAAAATATTTCCAAACCACAAATAAAATGTTCAAGAGGAAAGTCTCAGCAATGCAGTGGGAATGATGAATCAAAAAATGGCTGGTAGACCTTTCTGTATTTTTTTTCCTTCAGTTAGATCTAAAGACAATGACCCATGTGGCTGTTAGAATATACTTACAAGCAAATATTTCCAGTGTTCTAAAACTGTGTCCAAGAGAGAGAGGAAGAAGCCAAAACAACAAACTGTGAGTTACTAAACCTCCCTGCTGCCCAGAAGGGCTCTCCCCACCCCTGGAGATATTCAGTGGGGGGTAAAACCCCTGGCTCATTTCAGCTGACTGAAAGGGGAGCAGACAGTTTTCTCCTGCTGTTTCAAAGGAAAAGGGAGGGGGAGTTGGGGGCTTTTCCTCAGTGAATTCAACCAGCAGAGCCCACTGACTCTTGGCTCTGGCCAGATGAAAATAAAGGAAAACTGAGAGAGATACACCTCCCAGGAAAAGTGCACCAACAAGTGCCATCTGCTGGCCTGTCCGGAAATTACATGGACAGAAACTGCTTTTAGAGCTCTCTTTACCCCACCCCTGGGAGAAAGATTGCACCCTATTAGTGACTCCCTGTCAAGATTTGGTAACTTAAGCTGGGAAATTTTAAGGACTTAGGATAAATTGAACCAAATATCAAAGAGCTGTGAAAAAATAATAACATTAGGCAAGAGAGAGAAATTGGCCATCAGAGTAAATTCACCAACATAACAGATGCCTAGACACCAGCCAAAAATTACAAGCCATTCTAGGAAACAGGAAGAGATGTCCCAGCTAAAAGGAAAAACCAAATATCCTAAAGAGATTCAGGATTCAAGACAATTAATCAATGATAATCACACAACTCTCTTAGATCATTTTAAAGAATTGAAAGAAAATATGACTAAAAACATAAAGGATATTAAGAAGACACTGGATGAGCATAAAGAGCAATTTGAAAGTCTGCAAAGAAACAAAACAGACCTTATGGGAATGAAAGTCATGAGAGATGAAATAAAAAATACATTAGAGGCAAATAAGAGCAGATTTGAATTGCTTGAAGACAGAATTTTTGAAGACAGAACACCTGAACTGGAAAAGACAGGAGAACAGAAAGAGAAGAGAATGGAAAAAATGGAACAGGGTCTAAGGGAATTGAATGACAACACAAAGCGCAAAGACATATGTATTATCGGCATCCCAGAAGAAGAAAATGGAAAGAGGCAGAAAGACTATTTGGGGAAATAATGACTAAAAACTTCCCTACCCTTGTGAAAGACATAAATATCAATATCTAAGAAGGACAATGCATCCCAAACAGAATAAACATGAACAGACCTACCCTGAGTCACCTCCTATTCAGAATGACACATATCAGAGATAAAGAGAAGATTTTGAAAGAAGCAAGAGAAAAGCAAAGCATCACAAACAAGGGAACCTTGATAAGAATAAGTGCTGAGTTCTCATCAGAAACTGTGGAGGAGAGAAGAAAGTGGTGTGATGTATTTAAGGTATTGAGAGAGAATAAACTGCCAGCCAAGAATGTTGTATCCAGCAAAGTTCTCCTTCAAAAATGAAAAGGAGTTCAAAGACTTCACAGACATACCAAAAGTGATAGAATATGTTACCAAAAGACCAGAATTACAAGAGATATTAAAGGGAGTGCTGCAGTCTGAAAGGAAAAAACAAGGGCGAGAGGCTTGAAGAGTGTAGAAATGAAGAATATTAGAAAATGTAAAAAGATAGATGATAGTATGATATGACAACAGAAAGCCAAAGGTCAAAATAGATGAAGTAATACCTTTACAGTTATAACGTTGAGTGTTAATGGCTTGAACTCCCCAACCAACAGACTGATAGAATGGAGCTATCTATATGTTTTCCATAAGAGACTCACTTCAGATATAAGAACACAACCAGATTAAAAGTGAAGGGTTGGAAAAAGAGATTCCAAGCAAATAGTAACCAAAAAAGAGCTGGAGTAGCGATACTAATATCTGACAAGATAGATTTTAAGTGCAAAACTATTATAACGGATAAAGAAGGTCATTATATATTAATAAAAGGGGCATTCATGAAGAAGAAATAACTATTCTAAATGTTTATGCACCTAACTTCAATGCCCCAAGATACATGAGGCACACACTGGCAAAGCTGAAGGGAGAAATAGATGTCTCTACAATAATAGTTGGAGACTTCAATACACCACTCTCAGCATTGGATAGAACATCTAGAGATAGGATAAATAAAGAAACAGAGAACTTGAATAATATGATAAATGAACTAGACCTAACAGACATCTATAGAGCATTGCACCTCCAAACAGCAGGATGTACATTCTTTTCAAGTACTCATGTATCCTTCTCCAAGATAGACCATATGCTGGGTCACAAGACAAGTCTCAATAAGTTTAAAATGATTGAAATTATACAAAACACTTTCTCTGATCATAACAGAATGAAGCTGGAAATCAACAATGGACAGAAAAAAGGAAAATTCGTAAATATATGGAGTTTAAACAACACACTCTTAAACAATCAGTGGGTCAAAGAAGAAATTGCAAGAGAATTCAGCCAATCTCGTGAGATGAATGAAAATGAAAACACAACATATCTAAACCTATGGGACACTGCAAAGGCAGTGATGCGAGGGTAATTTATAGCCCTCCATGCTTACATTAAAAAAGAAAAAAGAGCTAAAATTGATGATCCAACTGCACAACTGGAAGAATTAGAAAAACAACTGCAAACTAATTCCAAACCAAGCCAAAGGAAAGAAATAATAAAGATCAGAGCAGAAATAAATGAAATTGAGAACAACAACAACAACAACAACAACAACAAAAACAACTGAGAGAATCAGCAAACCCAAAAGTTGGTTCTTTGAGAAGATCAAAACAATTGACAAACCCCGTAGCTAGACTGACAAAGAAAAAAAAAAAAGAGAAGATGCAAGTAAATAAAATCAGAAATGAGAGGGGGAACATTATCACTGACCCTGTAGAAATAAAAGAGATCAGAAGAGGATATTTTGAACAACTGTATGCTAAAACTCTGTTCATGACTTGCAGCTATTAAAATTATGATTTAGAGAAAGACTCGTTATAAGTAATAAGAGTAATCAAACACCTTGAAATAAAGAAGTCTTGGCAGCTTCAATTTTATTTCCATTAGTTTTAGTATATCTTGTCAGGGTTTTCCTAGATGTTTTAAAAATCATTTGGACCTTTAAAGAGTCATCTTTGAGAAGACACATGAAATACCTCTTGGGATTTAAGTCACATGTTTTGTGCCCTATGTACTATACTATTTCCTCATGTAAGTGATATGAGCCAGGACAAAAGGAAGTAAAATTAAGGGATTTGTGAGAAAAAGGAAGAGACCTGTCTACCTTTGTCACACTATTCTTCTGTCATAATATTTAATCAACATTGTCTAGCCTATCTTAAAATTCCAAAACTGGAATGAAAGAGCAAAAAATGCTTTTAGCTGACTCTGGATGTGTAGAGTTTTTCCAAACTCTCTCCCCACTACCTACTTCTGTGTATTCATGATATAACAACAGATTAGTGGCTGTAGGAAGTTTCTTATACATATAATGTAATTCAGATAATTGAAAATTGACTAAATTTAAATCTGCAAATTTGTTGAATGAAAGTGATATTGGTGCCAATCCAAACATAGACTCTTTGAATCCTATTACTTGATAGCCACCCCTTCAAAAGGACAGAAATTTATTACCTGTAAGAATAGTTCTACAACATACTAAAACTTACAGGGTGCAGCTAAAGCAATTCTTAGAGGGAAATTTATAGCTGTAAACCACTATATTAAGAAAGAAGACATCTCAAAACCAATAATGTAAAGTTCCACTTTAAGAAACTATAAAAAGAAGAGCAAACTATACCAAAAGAGAAGAGGAGGGAAATAATAAAAAATTAGAGCAGAAATAAAAGAAATATAAAAACAATAGCTAAAATCAATAAAACCATAAGTTGATTCTTTGAAAAGATCAGAGAACTTGGCAAACCCTTAGGCAGAAAGATCAAGAAAAAAGAGAGATGACTCAAATTACTGAAATCAGGAATAAGAGGAGACATTACTTCTTAACTATAGAAATAAAAAGGATCATATGGAAATTCTATGAATATTTGTATGCCAAAAAATTGGGTAACCTATATGAAACAGACAATTCCAAGAAAGCCACAAATTAATGAACCTGATCCAAGAAAAAATAGAAAATCGAAATAGATTTATAACAAATAGATTGGATTAGTAACAAAACAAAACAAAACAAAAACTTCCCATAAAATAAAGCACAGGCCCAGACAATTTCATTGAATTCTACAAAACATTTAAAGGAAGCATAACACCAATTGTTCACAACATTCCAAAAATAGATGAGGAAAGAGCACTTCCAAACTCATTCTATAAGGCCAGTTTTACTCTTACTAAAACTATACAAAGATATAATATGAGACAAAATCTACAAACTCCTCAAGAAAATACTAGAAAATGGAATCCAGCAACATATAAAAAAGATTTTTGATACTATGACTCAAGAATGCAAGGTTGATACAACGTATGACTATCAATCAACGTATGACTATCAATCAAAATAATAGACCACGGTAATAGAATACAAGACAAAACTACATGATCATCTCAATATATGCAGAGAGAGCATTTGACTAAATCCAACAATATTTTGTGCTGAAAACATTCCACAAACTAACAATGGAAGGCAACTTCCTCAGCCCGATAAAAAGCATCTATGAAAAACCTATAGCTAACATCATAATTAATGGAGAAAGATGAGGAACAAGACAAGAATGTCTGTGTCACTACTTTTATTTAATAATGTACTGGAGGTTCTAGCCAAGGCAATTAGTTAAGAAAAAGAAATCAAAGGCCTCCAGATTGGAAAGGAAGAAAGAAATTTTTATTTTGAAAATGACATGATCATGTATTTAAAAATCATAAGTAACCTATGCACGCGCACACACATGCACACACACACACACACACTACTAGGGGAAATAATAATCTCATTAACAAATGGTTCTGGGACAAGTGGATTGCCACCTACAAAAGAATGAATTTGTATATGTGTGTGTATATATGTGTGTGTGTGTGTATATACACACACAATGACATTTAATTTAACTGATTGAATAATATTTATCTTTAATGATGTTTTGTATATTTACTCTGTGGTATTATGAAGAAGATCAAATATTTTCCTATACTTATGTTTTTTTCAAATTAATCCTTTTATTCTAGGAGTTCTTAATTTAAGAAAATTCACATTGGTGCTCAAAGGTTTATTACTATTATATCTTTTTTTATTATATCATTTGAAAAAATGTTGTAATGTCTGCCTTTTTCTATTTTAATGTTGTTAGCCTTAAGCTTTACTTATTTAATATTAATTATATAATTATTAATATCTAATATTAAATCTAAACTTTCTTCCATTTTGTTTACATTTATCCATACCTTTATTTTTTTATCTTCCTTCCACACTTTGTTTTGGGTATGGTTTTGATAACAAAAAAAGCTGCGTGAAAAAATACCTATAGATTGCCTGTCTTTTGATAGGAGAAAAAAAAAATCTTTTACAATAATTATTTTAGTTGAAACACAGGTTTTTATTCCATCTGTCTCCATTTTTTTTTTATTTGCTTATCTTATTTCTCTCATATTTAGAAGTTTGATGCTTCTCAGTTTGCTGATGGTTATTTATTTATTCATTCATTGCCAAATGGAAGGTCAAGTATTTGCCAGTCTTTGAGGATACTTGGTGAATAAGACAGGTGCTTGCTTTCATGAAAATTATATTCTAGTGGGCACTGATAGAAACCAAACAACCATTGATTAAATGATTATTTAAAATATTGGATAAATGCTTTGCAGAGAGTTAAAGTAGAAAGATACGAGTAATTTTCTTGAGTCCGCCGTCTTTTCTGCCCTTTTGGATACCTCTTGAAGTAGAAAAAGTCAGTCACATGGCTACTGTCTTTTCCAAGTTACCATGCTCTTCCCTTTGCCTTTCTAGATAAGATTACACATACACACACATGAATGGACTCTTTTACTTTCTTTCTCAATTTAAAATAATGCACATATTGACTTGCAAAGGGGGAAAAAGAGAACATGTATGTTTCAGTAAAACTGACTTTTTTCCCTTCAGTTAAACTAAATATTTTTCCTTTTGACATTTCATTAATTTTTTTTCAAAGAAAGATATGAGTTGATTAAAAGTGGAAAAAATGACACTTGTAGCACTTTGTGGTAATGTTTATTACATGTCAAATTAAATCAAATAAATTATATCAATAAAATATGTGAAGATTATTTTTAAATACTTTCATCATTTTGTTGAGATTTTTGAAGAATGTTATAAAGAAAATTAGCTGACAAGATGATTTATAACATGGTTACATAAAGATGATTTATAACACAGCTTCTATTATACCAAAATATTGTTATAAATCTATTTTAAGCAAAAAATTCAAAGTAATAGAATTAATTCATTTTAGGTTCAAAATTTTATCTACCTAGGCCTACAAAACATAACCTTGTACAATTGAGGCTTTCATTTCATCATCAGTTAACCTTAACTTTTTTATAGTGTGTTTGCACCAAGATGTTAGAGAATAATTGAAAAGTTTTTACATAAGTTTTCAGATAATGGTTATTAACATATAGCTTTTATGGAAAGCTAGTTTTATTAACCCTTTTTACATGTTGCTTAGATAATTTTTAGTGTGATAAAACATGAGTGTAATTAAGATTATCTTAATTTTTTACTTGGCCAGCATCACCTTAGACAAATGTTTGTGTGTTTGTGTGGGTCTAAGATAAAATCCAGATATGGCTTTCCTTGTTATATTGCATGATAGTTGGTCTGATGTTATTCAAAACTGTCTTAGATACTAAGTGCTTAGTGGGGATTTTGATTAGTAACTGGCAAACTTCAAAAGGCTGGATATTTGGTTTGGATAAAACTTGATTAGTTTGGATGGCAATTCACATTTTCACCAAAATCTCTGAGGGCCTCTTTCTAGGCCTTCCATGTCTAAATATTTCATTCATTATTCATCTTCCAAGAAACTGAGGGTTTTTTATGTTTTTTTTTTTTTTTTTTTTGAGGACTACATTCCTAGTTATATATTCTGAAAGCATGCCTTTACAAAGGCTGATGGGTCATACGTCTAATTATTATTGTAAGTTTTTATAGCCATCATTCTTACTTATATAGATGCTTTTCTTTTCTCATTATCAGAATTATGGGCTTTTAGAACTACATGAAAGCTTTGGGATCATCTAGTCAATCCTGGCTACACATCTTAGGAAAATGAGTTATCTAAGCTTGTTTAGTTATGCAAGCTTAGTTGTTAAGTGAAGATACAATGGTAGTTACCAAAAGGACTATAGTAATGGATAAATCATATAATATTTTATAATATCTGGCTGTACTAGGCTGCACACACACACACCTCACCTTTCTTACTTTTCATATAGGGTAAAATAGTGGCTGAGTCTGGACTGTAAGTAGAAATCCGGCCCCATGGGTCTTCTTTTGACTATACTCCTAAAAACTTACTTCCTTATCTCTTCCTTGATTTAGAATTATTTTCTCCTTTTTTCCTTCTGATATTTCTTTTTCTCTTGGCCTATTTAGTTATTGCTTTTCCTGTTTATGGATTTTCCCTCAAACATTGTTTTCTGGGATTAATTGCCAGAATTAATGGCAAGAATCTCATTAATATGCCACATTCCTTAATTACCCATCAGAAAGAGATGAACGTGATGGATGTAAATTATATGCTTATGTGATTTTTATGTTCAAAGATGGTAGATATTGGATTTATGTGTTATTAGGTGAATTGATAAGAGATTATTTCCATTTGATTAAGAGTTTGTGACTGTAGAATGTTTTCTATCCATCAGCCACTACACTAAACCTCTAGAATTATATTTCCTTTAGTCCTCATAGATATGTAGAGAAATGCATATTTCCTCACCTTGGAGCTTTCTGCCTCCTGATCTTCACATAGGCGGCTTCTCCTCTTATTTATATTTCACCTCAAATATCATCTCCTCTGAGAGGATTCCATACTTTCCAATCTAAAGAAGCTCCAACTTTCTCTCTTTAACAAATCATTCAGTTTTATTTATTATCACCTATCTTATCAATATATAAAATTATCTTGCTTATTTGCTTACTTGTCATTATTTTCCTTCCCTGTATCCTTGGAATTTAAGATCTTGCCTTTCTTGTTAATTGTTGGATTCATGGCACCTGTATACTGGTGCCTAGTACTGATGAGTGTTTGATAATTATCAAATGAATGAATATTACTTCCACTGAAGCAATTCCAATAAGTTTGACTAACTGGGCCCAAACCGCAGAGCTAGTGAGGGCCGGAACTGTCAGGCAAACTCATGTCTCCTCCACTTCAACACACATGCTCCTCACCATGACCCTCAATTGCTTTCATAGACTATTTTTGCGTCTTACTTAAAAAAGAAAAAGAAAATAAAAGCCTGTCAGTTCAGAGTCACATGCCTTCAAATATTTTACACAAAATTGTTGTCATCTCTAAGGCATGGATACACATTTTCAAGATTCTCAGATTTATTATGGATAACTTGTAACAATTTAATCAGCTATTAATGGGGAATAAAAAGAGGAAATTTGTTTCTTCCCTGTAGTTTGTAAGAATCTTCAAGGAGAGCCTTTGCTTTTTTTTTTCGTGATATGTGTGACCAGAGTTTGAAACCCTAAAATTCTTGTTTTTTCCTTCAGTACTCTGCAACCTTCAAAAGAACTCATGTATTTCATTGGTCGAAGTATATTTGCATTTGTGTGTTTATGGCATACTTTATCAGCTCTGACTCTGGCATTTGAGTAAATTGTGAAGTATCCATGCTTCCAGTTACAATTTTAAAAATTCTTGATTTTTTTATTATAGCAATCTGGGAACTGGAATTTACTGGCCTTTATCCCTATTCCTTATCCTCACCCTGTCCCCTGGTAAACTACATTCTAGAACCTGACCCTATGAGTTCATATATTCTAATTGTTTTATATCAGTGAGATAATACCATATTTGTCTTTTTGTATGTGGCTTATTTCATTAAATATGATATCATCAAGGTTCATCCATGTTGTCACATGTATCAGACCTTCACTCCTTTTTATGGCTGAATAATATTCTGTTGTATGTATATACCACATTTCGTTTATCCATTCATTGGTTGATGGATTTCCATGGCTGTTATGCTAAATACCACACCTGGTTGGCTTATAGCAGGACTTTATTGTCTCATGGTTTTGAGGCTAGCAGTCCAAAATCAGGGTGTCACTAAGGCTATGCTTTCTCCTGGAAGTCTGTAGCAATCCTTGGGGCTCTTGGCTTCCATCTCTGTCTCCCATAACTTGATGATGTCTCTTTCTTTGTGTCTGATCTTCTATTTTCTGCTGACTTTTTGGCTTCTTCTTGTGGCTTTCTCTGACTCACTGCATTTGGATTTCCTCGTTTTAAAAGGAGGGGTAAGGCCCACGGTGATTCAACATAAATTCCTGGCCAAAGTGTAAATATTATTACACAGGTAATTTGGTAAAGCTTTTCAAAGTCAAAAAGAATTCAAAATATAAATAGAAAGTTAAATTTATCAGAAAGTGAAATCATACAAATAGAACAAAGACCAGATAAACTACTGGAACTTTTTTTAGGGGGGCAAGGAAAGGCTTTGTATGAATAAAAGGCAGTGAGATAGAGAAAAGAAAAGTTTGAGTAGTTAAGAGCCTGTGTTAGTCAGCCAAAGGGGTGCTGATGCAAAAATACCAGAAATCTGTTGGCTTTTATAAAGGGTATTTATTTGGGGTAGAAGTTTACAGTTACCAGGACATAAAGCATAAGTTACTTCCCTCCCCAAAGTCTGTTGCTACATGTTGGAGCAAGATGGCGGCCTACGTTCAGCCTTCTTCTTTCTTTTAAGGTTCTGTGGTCCCAGCTTCTTCCAATATCAGTGGTAGGCTGGGATAAGTCTTGTCTCTCTCCCAGGGCTCATTTCTCTTTGGGCCCAGCTGTTCTGTTCTCTCTACAAGGTCAGCTGTAGACTCTCAGGCTCTTTAGATTTTGTCTCTCTTCCTGGGGCTTGTTTCTCTCCAGGCTCAGCTGCTTTACTCTCTCCTGTGTGTTTACTTCCTGGGCTCCAGCTCAAAACTCCAACCTCCCTTCTCTGTGCTGTGGTTTCTCTGTGAGTCCCTGCCCACCAAGGAGGCAGGGACTCAACGTCCTACTGATATAGCCCAATCAAAGCCCTAATCATAATTTAATCACACCCAGAGGAACAGACCAGTTTACAAACATAATCCAACATCTATTTTTGGAATTCATAAACAATATTAAACTGCCACAAAATCCAGATTTTAACATAATCTTTAAATTACTGGACATAGTACTCTTCATCTAATTAAGTATCTGCTGTACTTGATTTAGAGGACAGCCTTAACCTTTGAATAGTGGAATACTTTTTGTAATAAATTCTGTTCTGTTGGAAGAAGGTAAGCCATGTTATGCTCATTCTTAACCATTTGCACTTTTGGAATGAATAGATTCTGAAAGATGGTTTAATATAATATGACTTTTCATCATCTCTAGGCCATTATTTTATTTGTTGCTTTATTTATTTATTTATTTTTTCTTTGGGGGCAGATTAAAGTATTTCAAGGAAATATTTATTCTAATACATCCTGCATAAAATTAAGACAGCTATATTATGCAAATAAATCAATGAATTAAATCTCTTAAGATATAGCTTTTGCAATATTAGAGTTTGTTTTCTACTGAAACTTCTCCTATCAGGGTGAAAAATAAATATATTGTGTCTTGATTGAAAATGATGAAGACTAGAATTATGCAGTCTTGCTGTTGACCCCAAGGTTGAGAAGCAAATGCTAGTAATTTTCTAAGCCTGAAGGGTTTGTTCCCCAATGTTTGAGACTATGATTATTAGTTAACAGGTCATTGCTAGTATAATTATGAGGTCTTCACATTTGAAAGTTGCGTATCAAAATATGTATTTTCTTTTCTTCTGCTGTGTTTTTAATCCAAGGTTTAAATCTCTGTCTTACCAAAAACCTTAGTGAGTTTATCTTGACATTTTATCTTAACATCAGGAGCCAGTTTTCCCCACCATGAAGTCTGTTAGGCTCATAGGAGTGCCAGATATCATCAAAGCACAAGGTCGAGTAATGAACTGGCAGAAAGTATGTTGTGAAATACTTTTGTCAAATTCAGTAATAAAACAAGACTAGTACAAAAGAATTCATATTCTTTCTTCCTGTATTCTTACTTTGACTGTTACATTCTCTTTTTTATTTTTTTATTGTGGCTAAAAATAAAAAATTTCTCAATACAAACCAATATTTGAAAAATGATATATAAATATATATGTATATATGTGCACTTGCTTACATAAATGTTATTTTTTTAATATATATATTTTTGTCACATTCTCTTTTAAGCTTTACATCTAGGACAGAACAATCACACTTTTGAATTTTAGGACTTAAAAGCTGTTGTCCAAAGACGTGAAACTTAGAGCATGTATTTTCCCTGTTGTAGTTTGAGTTCTATTTGGTGGAGCAACAGAAACCAGAAGTTAACAAACTTGACCTTTATGTCTTTGACATGCCAAGACATGAACAAATTCATAGAACAAATCGCAATTCCCCATGAACAAATGATTTCTGTGGCATATTAAAAGATACTGATGAAAAAGTTAAAAACACAATGTAGTATATCAAACATGAAAGCTCAAATATTTACCAAAGACATTATTCGTTGAGAACCTGACCAGGTAAAATTTAAATTTTAAGCAATATTTATGGAAACTTCATTTGTTCTTTTAAAATATTGCCAATGATTGATTGTCCATGAAAACGGAGAACAAGTATGAAATATTAAATCAAATCATGCAGATTAGCCATCCAAATGGCATTCTGCCCAATTGGTTTAACTTATCTATTTTTTAAAACTGTGTCTGAAAAAATATCAGAATATCAGATTTAGCTTTGCTTTTCTCTGCAACCACACATCTTTTGAGGCTACAATAAGTATTGTCACTGTAAAACAGACAGAGGGAAAGAAGAAAAAGGAGATCTATGATCAACCCTGTCTAATTGCCATGGATATCTCAGTCATCCAATAGAGGATGACAAATAGGAATTGTAAAAAAAAAAAGGAAGGTAGTGGAAGAAGTCAGAAAGTCAAAACAATCTTCATGAAAAACAATCCAGTATCAACCTGCTCTTTCACTACTGATGGGTTCCCTTAGAGCTCTTGAGTTTGTTTGGTGATGTTTCCTGAGACATTATGGATTAACGACAATTTGAAAAATAAAACTATGCTTTTATCTGGCTCACCAATAAAGAAAAGAAAGGGCAGTGTAAAAGCCATGTAGCAAAATGTGTGATCTATTAGGTTATAAATCCATATACAGTGGGTCAGAACTGAAAAAGCATGTTGCAGATTGTACAAGCATATTAAATCATTTGGAAGCAAACGAAAGAGGAGTTAACTAATAATATGGGTACCTATATTTTATAACAAATTGTGAAAAAATATTTGGGGGGAATATTTTTTTGGAAAAGAATAACAAACCATAAAAGTACTATCTAGATCAGGAGTCCACAACCCTTTTCTGTAAAGGTCCAGGCAGTAATAGTTTGAGCTTTTGTGCCTCTTATGATTCTTGTCTCCTCCTCTTCTTCCTCTCCTTCTTGTTCTTTTTCATCTTGTTCTTTGTCTCCTGCTACATCTTCTTCTCCTCCTCATTATTCTCATCCTCCTCACTCTTCTTTAGTAATTCTTTAAAAATGTAAAAACCATTCTTAGCTCACTGGTCACACAAAGACAGGCCACAGGCAGGATATGGCCCATGGGCTATAATTTGCCTACCTCTGAGACAAATAAAACAAAGCTAGTGTCTTCACAGTTTTCTAATACATCATATTCTTTTTCTATTTTCATGTCTTTGAATTGGTTGTTTTCCTCCCTGGACTACCTTATCTCTCTTTCTTGGCTAATTTAGATCACATGCCCTTTAGACAAAATTTAAGTTCTACATTCACCAGGAAATTTATCTAACATAAGGTAAAACTAATATTTCTGTTATGAAAATCACAAGAGGAGTCTATGCAATACCACACAATTCACTATTTGCATACACATTACCAGGTATCAATATTCAGTTGCCTCATGTACAATTTCTCTACAGTTTTATTGATTATGTTTCAATATGTATTGTAACTCTTTTACAATCATGTTTACTACTCTTTGTCTTAAATTTAGTGAACACTATACACCCTGTTGTATTGTTTCTCTAAGATTAATTCTACTAAGGTAACACATTTCCCCCCTATTAATTAGCTGCTTTAAAACAAATGATTCACGGAGGTTCTATATCTGCTTAGGATACAGAAACCAAAAAAGAATGTTGTGCACATCCTAACAAGAAGAAGCCAGATAGTCTACAAAATCTTATATTTTCTTTAGCATATAGAGAGCTGAGGTTGCAAGGCACACAAGTGCACTGAATTCCAAAGAGAGACAAGCCCTCTGAGGGGAAACAGGACAGTCAAACTTTCATCTTTGGCAGGGCATGGAAGGAAGAGGTGACCACCAGAGAAGAAGGTATGAATATATCGCATTAAATTTTAACAAATTCTTAAAGGCTGAGAATCGCCCAGCTTAGTGCAGAAAAATGAAAAGCCCTAGGAACAAGAGGAAAACGATTTAATAAAAGAAACATGAAAGCATTATTTACTGAAATAATCATTTCATTCTAATATATCGATTCAGTATTTTTTAACTTTAAAAAAATATATATTTTAAAAGATGCTTAGATTGCATAAATGTTACACAAAAATTACAGGGATTCCCGTGTTCCCCACCTCCCACACCTCCTACAACCTCCCACATAAACATCTTTCATTAGTGTGGCACATCACCTGTAATGGATATACACATCCTGGGGCTTTGCCACTAAGCATGAACCATAGTTCACATTGTAGACGACACTCTTTCCCACACAGTAAGTGGCCTATATCTGTCATTGTAATGTCACTCAGAATAATTTCCAAGTCCCGAAAAAAACCCTGTATTACAACTGCTCTTCCCTTCCTGGCCCCAAAAGCGTCCAGTGGCCACTGGCTCCACCTCACTGTTGTTATTTCTTCCATTGCTTGAATCACAATATGTCTACAACAGAATAGCATTAAGTCCACTCTAGTCCATAGCTCTTTCCCCAATCCTGAGGAGTTTGGGTTGGTGATGTCCCCTCCACCTCCAAGTGAGAAGGGGCTTATATCCCATGGATATGGTGGATGGGATTATCCTGCCTGCAGCTGCAGGCTCTCTCCATTCCCTGGAATGGCCGTTGTCCAGCATCGTCTCCTCACCAGGTGACTTGGGTGAGTCCATTGAGCTGTAGAGTAGGAGTTGCAGCTCCACTGAGATTCCAGGCACAGGTGGCACGTGGGCAGGCCAGAGGCTTCAGTCTCTGGAGGTACACTTACAAACTCCAGCATCACACACAGGTTTGAATAGAAGGGACTGATGGACGATGTGCAGGGAGGACTTATTTGAGTCCAAATCTGTCACTCTCAGGAGCACAGATTCCAAAGTAGAGCACACTGATAAGACATCAATCTCTGGAGCTATCCCCCCTTATATAGGACCTGGATGTCTCCAGTGCCCTCAGGAGCCCCTCTGTGTGGGGTGATATCCACTTTGGTGTTCCATGAGATCCTACTGAGGTGTGCATAAACATTACCTCTGGGGTGACCTCCTGACTCTCTTTCAAGTCTCTTAGCCACATGAACTCATTTGTCTTTACCTTTTCGCCCTTTTATACAAGGTCTTTTTCCAGTCATATTGCCAGTTGGCACTCGGTATTACTCCCTCGTTGCCAGGGAGGCTCATCCCCAGGAGTCATGTCCCATGCTGGGGGAAAGGTAATGCATTCATATGCTGAGTTTGGAATCTGAGGCTCTCAGGTGGCAACCCTTAGGCACCCCATAACAGTAGGCCAAGTTTCAATTTCAAGAGCAAAGACTCATAAGGCTAGTCATCAATAACAAGAACCCATCAGTGGACCTTCCTCCTTTGCCAGACACTGCCCCTGTACTGGGGGAACTGTTGCTGCTCCCTTGGAGAATGTGGCAGAGCTCTCCAGGCTGGGAATTCAGTATTCCCTCATTTACTGAGTGATTATCTACCCACTGTGACCATGTCCCACCCCTTGATCATTTGAACAGCTTTTTATTTTGAAATAAATTCAGAAATTATTTTAGAATTATGATGTACAAATAACTCTAGAAAGCCCTTTGCTCAAATTTACCAATTTTTATATTTTGCCACATTTGCTTTATTCTCTCTCTAAATATATATATATATGAAAAATTTCTGGATATATATATTTCTAAACCATTTCATAGTAGATTGCCTACATCATGCCTCTTTATCTTTTTTTTGAGGTACTGGTGGCTGGGAAATGAACCTGGGACCTCGTATGTGGGAAGCTGGCACTCAACCATTGAGTCACATTGGCTTCCCTGAGTTGGCTTTTTCATTCGTTTTGCTTGTTGTTTTGTTTTTGTTTTTTTCAGAAGGCACAGGGAACCAAACCTGGGACCTTCCCTGTGGTAGGTGGGTACTCAATCACTTGAGCCACATCTGCTAACCCCTTTATCTTTTAATACGTCAATATGCACTTCTTAAGAAGAGTATATTTCTTATATGACCACAATATAGTTATCAAATTCAGGAAGTTTAATAGCAACACAATAGATTAATCTGTAGTACACATTTCAATTTTGTCAATTATCCCAATAAATTTCTTTATAGCAATTTTTCCTAGTTCAGGATCCAGTCTAGGATGACATTTCTCATTTAGTCATCATGTCTCTTTAGTCTTATTAAAACAGATGCAGTTTCTGGGCTATTTTTGTCTTCTTTGATGATGGCAATTTTTAATTTTAATTTTTCCCCTCATTTTGGATTTGTCTGATGAGTCCTCATGATTAATTTCAGGTGGTGCATTTTTGGCTGGACACCACATAAGTGACAATGTGTCGCTCAGGATCATATGTTTAGGCACATAAGTGGATCTGTTTGTTCCCTATTGAGGATGCTGGTTTTGACCACTTGGCTAAGATATTTCCATTTTCTCCACTAAATCGTCATTATTTTTCATTTTGTCATTAATAAGTGATTTGTAGGAAGGTATTCTGAGATTATGTAAATATCCTATTCCTCATCAAACTCATCCTCTTCCCACACTAAGTTTAGTAATAATTGATTATTTTTGCCTGAATATATTTTTACTCTGATAAAGTCGTGATTTTCTAAAGCCATCATTTCTTCTATATTTATTAGCTGCCAATTACTGCAAGGAAGAGTTTTCCCTTCTCTTTTATCAATCAATTTATCTAATCTATGTATTATCAAGATGGATTCATGATTCTTATTTTATTTAGTGGATTATAATCCATTGCTATCGTTATTTGTTTGACACTCAAACATCCATCTATTTGATATTTTAAAGTTTAAGAGATTGAAATTCTTCCATTAGCTGTGCAAATTTTAATTTTTTTTGTTAATTTCATAGGCCATAGAGGACTTAAAAATATATTCTTGACTGTACACTGGCTTTGCATCTTTTGTGGTATTGATCTTGAGACTTTATGGAAATTAATAAATAAAAACCATTTTTCCCATTCATGATCTAAACCAACTGGAACATAGAAACACAAGGCAGAGAGAGAATAAAATAATAGCTTTCTCCCTCAAAGCTGTTGGTGTTCTTGACATTAAGTCTGTTATCCCAAGAGGCTTTCTCAAACTTCACCCTATATGCAGTTACCTGGCTGCAGGGCAGCTGGACAAGAGGCTTCCTACGTGAGGGCCTGGACCTTTATACATATGGCATGGAAGAGCAGGTGAATGTTCAGTTTCTGCAGGCAGGCAGTGTAAGTAGTTTGTGTGTTTCTAAGAGTTAGTCCATATCATCTTGGTTATCTAATTTATTGATATACATTTGTTCATAGTATGTTATTCTAGTCTTTTTATTTCTTTGAGGTTGGTAATAATGTCCCCCTTCTATTTCTGATTATTGTTATGTTTCCTCCTTCTTTTTTACTTTCTCAGTCTAGCTAAAGGTTTATCAATTTTATTGATCTTTTCCAAGAACCAATTTTTTTGGGTTTGTTGATTCTATCATTTTTTCCCCCCTATTTCATTTATCTCCACTGTAATAATTGTTATTTCTTTCCTTCTGCTCACTTTAGGATTAGGTTGCTCTTGTTTTCCTGGTTCTTCCAGTTTTTGAGGTTAGATCTCTGATTTGAAGTCTCTTCTTTTTTAATGTAAGCATTTAGAGCTATACATTTCCCTCTCAGCACTGCCTTTGCTACATCCCATAACTTTTAGTGTGTTGTATTTTCAATTTCATTCACCTCAAGATATTTCCTAATTTTGTTCATGATCTCCTCTTTAATTCATTGATTGTTTAAGAGTATGTTGTTTATTTTCCACATATTTGTGAATTTTCCACATCTACCTCTGTTATTGATTTCTATCTTCATTCCATTGTGGTTGGAGAACATACATTGTTTGATTTCGATATTTTTGAATTTATTGCAACTTGTTTTGTGACCTAACATATGGTCTATCCTGGAGAATGATCCATGTGCACTCGAGAAGAATGTGTATTCTGTTGCTGTTGGGTGAAGTGTTGGGTAAATGTCAGGTCTAGTTAGTTTCAAGTATTGCTCAAGCCTTGTACTTCCTTACTGATCATCTGACTAAATGTTCTATCCTTTATTGAAATAGGTGTATTGAGGACTCTTACTATTAATGTAGAACTGTCAATTTCTCCCTTCAAAGCTGTCAATATTTGCTTCATATATTTTGGAGCTCTGCTGTTAGGTGCATATATATTTATAATTGTTATCTTCTTGTGAATTGTCTCCCTTATCAGTATGTAATGATTGTCTTTGTCCCTCATAACTGTTTTTGACTTAAAGCCTATTTTATCTGATATTAGTATAACTCCCCAAGTTCTCCTTTGGATACTACTTGCATAGTATATATTTTTTCCATCCATTCACTTTCAACCTACTTATATCTTTGAATTTAAGGTGAGTCTTTTACAGACAGCGTATAGTTGTATTGTGGTTTGTATTTTTTAAAATTCATTCTGCCAATCTCTGCCTTTAAACTGGGGAGTTTGATCCATTTACATTTAAAGTCACTACTGATAATGCAGGACTTTCTTCTGCCATTTTGTTATTTAGCCTTTGCATGTCTTATACCTTTTTTGTCCCTCAATGCTTTCATTAATGCCTACTTTATATTTATTTGATTTTTTGTATTATACTATGTTAGTGCCTTGTCTTTTCTATCTGGATATATTTTTCATCTATTTTCCTTGTGGTTACCATGGGGTTAAAATTTAACATCTTCGATATATAGCAATCATATTTGGTTTCATACCAAATTAACTTCAAAGCATATACACATACTTTTGCTATACCCCTCCGTCGCCCTACCATTTTGTTGCATTTACTACCAATTATGTCTTAGTACACTGTATGTCCAAAACCATAGCTTTATCATTGCTTCTTATGTAGGTACATTTTAGCACCTGTTGAAAGTAGGAAATGGAGTTACATACCAAACAATACACTGGCATTTATAATTAACAAAATGGTTACTTTTACCATAATTCTTTTTTTCTTTATGCCACTTTGAACCACTGTTCAATGTCATTTCCTTCTAGGCTGATTAACTCTCTTTAGCATTGCTTGTTGGGGAGAACTAGTGGTGATGAACTTCCTCAGCTTTTGTTTATATGTGAATGTCTCAATGTCCCCTGCATTTTTGACTTAAAGAATCACCAGATATAAAGTTCTTGGTTGGCAGTTGTTTGCTTTCAACACTTTGTTTCAACCCAGTGCTTTCTTGCCTCCAAGTTTCTGCTGAGAAATCAGCACACAATCCAATTTGTACTCCCTTGTGCATAACGTTGCTTTTTTCTTGCTTTCAAAACTCTTTCCTTGTCCTTTGCATTCGACAATGTGATCAATATGTGATCCTTTTTAGTGTTCTCTGGACTTCTTGGTTGTGCTTATTTATGTCTTTGGGGAAGTTCTCTGTCATTATTTCTTTGAATATTCCTGTTGCCCCTTTCTCTCTTTCTTCTTCTGGGACTCCCCAAATGTGTATATTTGTATGCTTGCTGGGGTCCCAGAGGTGTCATAGGCTATTTTCACATTTTATAATTTTTTTTCTTTCTGCTCCTCAACCTGACTCATTTCAAACATCTTGTCCTTGATTTCACTGATCCTTTTTTTCTGCCAGCTTCAATCTGATCTTGAAACCCTCCTGGGAATTTTTCATTTCATTTATTCCCTCTTCAACTCCACTAATTGTCTGGTTCCTTTTTTAAAGTTTCTACCTCTTTACTAAGTTTCTTATACTGCTCATGCATTATTTTCCTGATATCCTTTAGTTATTTTCTATGTATTTTCCTTTACCTCCTTGTGTAGTTTTAAGATTAGTTTTTTCCAAGGCTTTTTTGTTATGTCCACATTCTGTTTTTTTTTTTTTTTTTTTTTTTTTTTTTTTGGTATTTTTGCATTTTTATCATCTTCCTTTGGGTGGGCCATCATTTCCTGTTTCTTTGTACACCTTATATTCTTTTGTTGCACACTGAACATTTAAATATTTTAAAATGTTAACACTAGGATTTATTCACTGAGGTGTCTGTTTCTTTATTTTATAACCAGCTGGTGATAAGACAGATTTTCTTGAGCTTCATCCTTCTTATCAGGAAGGTTTACCTAAGGCAAATGCAGACTCCAGGGTTTTCCCTGTCTTTGTGATACTGTGTCTTGTCCTGGGCTTTTGCTTGTTGGTTGTTTTGGGGTTCCCATGTTTACAGATATTTGATTGTTTCCTTGTTTCCCAGGAGCCAGATCTCCCTCTCCCAGGTTTTTAAGCCAGCACACCTTTGCCCAGATTGTCTGCCTCTATACCCTCCTTTAATTGTCTCATGCTGCTTTTGGTTAGAGAAGACTTTCCCAAGTCGGTCTTTCCCAGCTGAAACAGGACCAAGGACCCATGAAGGAGGGCCAGACTAGCTCCAAAGTGCCTTGTGAAGGAGATCATGAAGGGCACGTATATCTTCTTCCATGCCTCCTCAAAGCTGAGCTTTCTTGGCCTGCCCAGCAAATACAGTCTGTATTAGTCAGCCAAAGGGGTGCTGATGCAAAATACCAGAAATCAATTGGTTTTTATAAAGGGTATTTATTTGGGGTAGAGGCTTACAGTTACCAGGCCATAAAGCGTAAGTTACTACCCTCACCAAAGTCTATGGCCATGTGTTGGAGCAAGATGGCTGCCAATGTCTGCCAGGGTTCTGGCTTCCTGGGTTCCTCTTTTCCCGGGGCTTGCCTCTCTTTGGACTCAGGCTTGCTTCTCTCCACAAGGCCAGCTGTAGACTATCAGGTGAACGGCTGTCTCTTTTCATGAGGGGGCCTTCTTTCCTTCCTCATGACCAAGCTCCTCTGTTTGTTTACTTCCCTGGGCTCCAGCATTAAAACTCCAAACTCCCTTCTCTACAGCACCGTTTCTCTGTGAGTCCCCACGCACCAAGGGGGCGGGGATGCAATGTTGTACTGACATGGCCCAATCAAAGCCTTAATCATTATTTAATCAAGTAAAAGTAAAACCTCTGAATCTAATACACTCTAATATGCCCAGAGGAAAAGACCAGTTTGCAAACATAATCCAATATTATATTTTGGAATTCATCAATAATATCAAACTGCTACACAGCCCTTCAACTAACTGTCCCCTACAGCCCTGAGGAAGTGTAGCATCTTTAAGTCACCTCCACCTTGGCCTTTGTCTGGGGTTGTTTGAAACCATGTCCATCCTCGGAGCAAGGCCCCCAGCTATTTGAAATCAGTAATCCAAAGCCATGATTCGTGATCAGACATGTCTACCACTTGCCTTGGAGAAGAGGATATTTACTTGCTTTTCTGTCTACTTACCAAAATCACTGGTAATCATTTCCCATCACATTTATTTAAAAAAAAAAAACAAACTTTTTTGAGATATGTCATAACCATACTCCAATCATGTTTTAAATAGTTGAAATGATGTCCAGCCTTACATTTTGTAAAAAAGGAAAACAAAACAATTTTAATATTAAAAGTAAACACTTTACTCTTTGGTGAATGGGATAGTTTTGAATTTTCTTTGGAATCTTTAAAACTCAGGAAGGAACAAAACTGCTTGCCAAAAGTATATTTTAATATTTTAAACAACTGAAATTATGCCAATACTTCATTGTTTTTAAGATCCTACCTTATTTTACACAAATATTTTAGTTTCCTGTAATTTTTGCTGAAATTATTGGAGCTTGAGACTTGATCCCTGAATTTCTCTTTGAAAAATGAGGAAGTAATAGTTTTCCATACCTAGATTGGAGGTTAGTTAGATTAGTGGGATAATTTTTCATGTTATTGGTTGTTTCTTTATGTAGGCCAAACTCTACTGATTTCAATTTTTCTTGTAATAACTGGGGATACTTAAGGATAACTCGAGTGATGATTGTTTCCAGAATTCTTTTTTCACTTACTTCAGACAGAGCTTTGTATGTTTTATTGCCCAGGGTGTAGGAACAGGTTTCTTTTTTTCTTGCTTACAGCATATTTAAAATATGATTGCAGATGTCTTTTTAGTGGGTTTCAGTTTGGCCTGCTGTTCTGTTTCTGCTCTATTTCCATATTATATTAAAGAAATTCTTGCCCAGGGACTTATGTAACCAATTTATTATAAAGTTATCAGGTCTTTATTTCTTCCTTTTTTTTTTTTTCCAGTTCCTAGCATCCTTAAATCATCATACGCTTAGCCTCCTATTACATTATTACTGGCAGGATTCTTTTCAAAGTGAACTGAAATATCCTAATAATTAGACCGCTCAAAGTTCAGATTTATTTTTTTTCTTCAAATTTGTTACTTGATAAAGAACAGTTCAAGATTTAGATCTTTAATTTTAATAAACTTGGCAATCTTTCCTTTGTTATAGTCTGTTTTGACTTACCTTCCACGGGTCCAATGAAGGGATTTGACAGTGCTGGCTCTCTCAGAGATGTCTTCTAGTGTTTGGTTTCTAGTTTGGTTTTGATTTAAAGTGTTCCAAAGTAGTTTTAAAATATTTGGGGTTCCCTCAATTCCCAAAAATATCTTGCATGTATCTTTCCTTTATAAAAGACACTTGTCATATGAGAGAAATTTTATCTCTTGAAATGTTTACTCTCCAAATAATACACTAAAACATGTTTTGGCTTTATTTAATGATTTACATTTTCAAAATCCTTGAAGTGTTTTAGCCCACATAGCACACAGACTTGTCAAAGTATGCTATTTACAGTGGGGACAGAAGTTTAATATTTTTGGAATCTGTCAGCTAATTCTCTCTCTCATGCAGTGGCTTTAGATTTCTTTTCATATTTAGAGTGGTTATGAATAGCTGTTAATGTTGTTTGTAATGGATTAGTTTTAATTATTCACAGGATATAAATGGTGTGTGTGTGTATCAAGTTTTGCTTTCTGGGTTAATATTCTTTGACACCTGCCAAGGTAATAGAGTTCTGTCTTATTCTGTGGTCTTATATCCCTTTGAAGACTTAAGAAATCAATTCAATTTCTCCCACTTGCAAATAAAGAAATATTTTAAATTTTTATTGTGTGGATTCTCTTTGTATTAAATGAGCTTATTTTTATTCGTGTTTGCTTAAATACTGCATCTTTTCAAAATGACCTGAGGCACAATGAATTGAGTTTAAAGAAACTTGAGAAAATAGGGTTTTAGCAGTAAGAAGCAGAACATAATTTATTACACTAAATAGAATCCTTACAATGCTAAAACATTTGTTTGAATGTTTTTTCTTTTTTAATCTGACCTGGAACTGACAAATAAAATTTCAACAAGACTGAAGTCATTCAGTGATAATTGAGTATACACCAATGAAGAAATATAATGCTAACTACAGACTTAATGGCAAGCAAGAGTGATTGAAAGACACACCATCCATCATATAGATTGAAGATTCAGACAGCTTCATCAATTGGAGAAATAGCCCACTTTATGAACTAGAACTTGTCACTAAGGGAATCATTAATTCATAGGCAATAACATCCGAACCCTAACAATTTTTCCAATCTGGAAAATAATATTGATATAAAATCATAAATAAAATAATAGGATGGGAAATACTTTTATATGATATTATCAAATAAAAATTCACTGAAATCCTATTAACTGAGCTTAATTTACTGCTTTGTGAGCTAACTTCTATTATTCTTTAATTGTTTCATATCTCTTAGTCTCTGGACTGGTTAAATTCATGTGTCAGCATGGCCAGGTTTTGGTGTCCAGTTGTTTGGTCACACAAGCACTGGCCTGACTGTTACTGAGAAGACATTTTGTGGACATAAATCATCAGTAAGTTGTTTGCTTCTATGGCTGATTACATTTACAATCAACTGAGGAGATTGCCTTCAACCATGAGAGACAGCTCATCCAATCAGTTGGAGGCCTTAAAAGGAGAAGTGGTGATTTCAGCAGTCAGAAGAGAGAATTTCCATCTCTCCTGCAGGCAGCAAGCTTCTCCTGGGGAATTCATCAAAAACCTTCATCAGCGTTCCCAGCTTGCAGCCTGCCCTAGGGAATTTGGTCTTGTGCATCCCCACAGTCAGGTGAGCCAATTCTTATAAAAATCTCATTATATATATATCTCCTGTCAGTTCTGTATCCCTAGAGAACCCTGACTAATACTGTTTCCTGAACTGTTAGGTTAGGTCTTTGAAAGCAGGAACTATATTATATGCATCTTTGTATTTCCTAAACTATTTAAAAGAGAATAGGTAATAGTTAATGATAGAAAAAATAATTTATTTAATAAGCATAATGAATTATGAGAATAAACGACTGCTTTCAGTTATTTTTCTGTTCCAAAGACAAAAGATTGTCTGTGATGCTGAGCTGGATGAATATATAAACATTTGCATGTTTAATCAAAAACTGTGATTCGATGCCACACAGGGCCTCTGATGAGAGCAGGCAGTCTCAATTACCATGGGGAGATCTAGCCTTTCTATCTAAAAAAGTGTATGCTTACTTCTTATCAAAACGCTCCTCACTGGATACTCAATAAATAATGGGCTGCTTTTTATATTTTTTATTCTTGCTCTTAATTTGCCAACTCATAGGTTGAAATAGAAATATATGATATATTAATCTCTGGTATTCTCTGTCACAGGAAGAGCCATTTAGGTGGCTCTGGAGTTATGTACCCCAGAAAAACACGTCCTTAAAATGAATCCATTCCTGTGGTTGGGAAGCCTTGTAAGTAGGACCTAGGACCTTTTGATAAGGTTACTTCAGTTAAGGTGGGGCCCAACTGAATCAGGATGGGTCTTAGTCCTATTACTGGAGTCCTTTATAAGCAGAATGAAATTCAAACATGCAGAGAGAAGGCCATGGGAAGAAGTTAGGAGTCAACAGAACCCAGAGAAGTCAGGAGAGGCCGCTATGTGTATTGCCATGTGTCAGAAAAGCCAAGGACCAAAGATCACTGGCAGTCAGCCCCAGAATGTCACAGTCTTCTGGGAGATAGCACCACTTTGCTGTTTCCTCAATTCTGGACTTTTCCTAGCCTCAAAACTACAAGTCAATCGATTTCCATTGTTTAAGACAATGGTATTTGTTTTAGCAGCAGAGAAACTAAAACAGGTATAAAAAGGCAAAAATCTTTGAAGTTATGCATTGTTCTATGATTTGCATTTCACTTTCTTGTACATGTCTAGTGTATACATATGTGCAGCATGTTACCCCTGTTTGTTTCCTTCATTTGCATAAATAAACATTAAGCACAGGAGAAGGTTAGGTATGGATATTTCTTTCAAAATGTAAACATAAATTAAGATGAAATATTTAGAAATGAAGTTACATTTATTTTTTATGCTTTATATTATTATTGTCAGTATACTATAATAACACATTTCAAATACATTTTATAGCCATCCACATGCTTATTTGATATACTTTTATTTCCTTAAAATATACAGAGAGAAGATAGAGCTTTTTCTTAAACACCACCATCAAGGTTTCTTCTCTCAGGTTGGATTCAGTCTTTTTTTTTTAGATTTTTAAAAAATATATATTTTTATTTTTTAAAAAAAGATATTTAGATTACATAAATGTTACATAAAAATGTAGGGGGTTTCCATATGTCACACTCCCTACACCTCCCACATTTTCTACATTAACAACATCCTTCGTTAGTGTGGTACGTTCATTACAATTGATAAACACATTTTGGAGCATTGCCACTGAGCATGGATTACAGTTTACATTGTAGTTTACGCTCTCTCCTACCCAACTGTAAGTTATGGCAAGATTTATAATGGCCTGTATCTGTCGTTGTAATGTTATTCAGGACAATTCCCAGTTCCAAAAATGCCCCCATGTTTCACCTGTTTTTCCCTCTCCCTGCCCTCAGAACCTCTAGTGGCCACTGCCTCCACATCAAAGATATAATTTCTTCCATTGCTAGAATCACAATAAGTCTACAGTAAAATACCAGTAAGTCTGCTTTAGTCCAGAGTTCATTCCCCAAGCCTGAGGTTTCTAGGATGGTGATGCCCACTCCACCTCTAATTGAGAAAGGTCTTCGATCCCATGAGGCAGATGGATGGGACTCTCTTACTTGCAGTTGTAGATTTTCTTGGTTCCTTGGGATGATCATCATCTCCTTGTTAGATGTCCTGGGTGAGTCTAATAAACTGGAGAGTAGGTGTTGCAATTCCGTTGAGATTCAGGGCCCAGCTGGCACATGGACATGGATTCATTCTTAATTTATGATTTCCATTCTTATCCTACCATAATAATAAGACCTTATTCCAGCATTAATGTTTTATGGCTGTATTTTACTGATGGTGCCATATTTTTAATAGCAATTTATAGATTACCACTGGAAGACATATTAATGATTAGGAAAACATAAATACAGTTATATTTTTTTTAAAGATTTATTTTATTTATTTATTTATTTAACCCCCCCTTGCTGCTTGTGCTGTGTCCATTTGCTGTGCATTTTTCAGTCTGCTTGTCTCCCTTTGTTGCGTCATCTTGCTGCGCCAGCTCAGTGCACCGTTTGGTGTGCTGCGGCCCGTGAGCTCAGCATGCCACACAGGCCAGCTTGCTTTCACCAGGAGGACCTGGGAATAGAACCAAGGACCTCCATATGATAAACGGGACTCCAATCACTTGAGCCACATCCGCTTCCCAGAATACCGTTATCTTGATGTATCTCTGTGTGGTGTTTTAAAAAGAAATATCCAATAAGTTGAGAGAGAATATTTTAGTGGTGGGAAACTAGAAATCATCTTGGAATTGAGTTCTTCAGTGTTAAGGAATTGTCTTCCAGGAAATAAGCTGGAAGACACTCACACCCTAACCCCATGTAAAGCCATAGAGGCTTTCACTTTCAATAATAATTGCCTTTTCTGAATTTTCAACATTTCATGTATTTATAGAGCAAAAAATATTAGGAAAAGAAATAGAGCAACAGAAACATTGTTGATAGAGTTTATGTAATTTTTTATCATCAAACTTTGAGAATTTTAACAGAGAAGCTAGAGTACAGGCTGCATTTAGAATATTAGCCTTTTATCAGGAAGTATTAAGATTAATATATACTAGAATGAAAGATTAGTCAATTCTGGGGTAATGAAAGAATGTGCAATGGATGAGGACATTTCCATTGATGCTCCTGGGGCTGTAGTTTTCAGAAGAAATAGTAATATGTCAGAATATTTTCATTGATTCTGTATATTATTTTTAGTTAATAATACATATGATGACAGTCGTTCATGAGTTGTCCATACTAAATATACTTTTTCTATACTGTTTTTCAATATACTTTCACTATATTTGTGAAGTCTCAAGTCAAAAGGGGTCCTTTAAGTAGTCTGAAAAAAAAAAAGAAACTGCACTAGTGACCTTCATGGATATTTATGGTATTTAAGAAGAAGTAGGGGGATGGATGTGGCTCAAATGGTTGGGCATCCGTCTCCCGTATGGAGGGACCCAGGTTCGATTCCTGGGACCTCCCAGTTTAAAAAAAAAAAATTGAAGAAGAAGTAGACCAGGGAGCATATGTAGCTCAAGCAGTTGAGCGCCTGCTTCCCATGTACGAGGTCCCGGTTCAATCCCTGGCCCCAGTACCTCAAAAAATAGATTGCTTTTACCAGAGGTTGGTGAAGAAGTCAAACAACTGGGGCTCTCATACACCACTGGTGTGAACATCAAATGGTGTAACCACTTTGTGAAACAGTTTGGCAGCTTCTTAAAAAAAAAAAAAAAAAAAAGAGGTAGACCATGTGGGTAACTTCTGTCTTCAAATATGCCAGATTGAAGACAAATCCCAAGACTTTACTCCTTTAAAGTAGATATAGTTGTAGGAAAACACCTCACCTACTAATCTTTTAAAGTGATTTTTCATGGGTCAGAAGATAAATTTATTAGATTTGCTACTGTGTTATTTTACTAGAAAACAAAATGAAAAAGGCATTGACAGGCATTAGGTAAAGTCTTCCTGTGATGAAATGCTATTACTCTCAATAAAGTAGATTAAGTAACTATTTTTATGAATATCCATTATACCTTGTAGTGCTTTATTCACCAATAGCAAACACTATCATATTATTCTTTAGTGCTTAAATTAAGGAATATTTAATTCATAATTTTCCAAGAATAAAATAGCTATCTTTTATTTACTATTTTTCTGTCGTAGAGTGAAGTACAGTTCTATTGCAAATAACTTTTTAAAAAGTATAAAAAGTATAAAATACTACCAGTGTTTATGTCCTTACCCTTCTATTTTTGTTGCATATGGAATTTTTAATGGACAGTTTTACTTTTTGCTTTCAGTACTTTGTGAAATACTGCTCCACTGTATTCTGGTTTGCATTGTTTCCAATGAGAAGTCTGCTATCATTTCTTATCTTTGGCCCTTAGTTGTTATGAGTCTTTTTTCTCTGAATGCTTTTACAATTTTCTCTGTATTATTTGTCATAGGTAATTTTTGATGAGGATTCAATTTAGTATAATTTTCTTAATGTTTCTTGTGCTTGGTTTCATTGTTTTCTTTGGGTTTCATTTATATTTTTTCCATCAAATTTGTAAAAATTTCACCCTTCTTTCCTTCCTGGACTTTAAGTACATGTATATTAGGGCATTGGAAATTATTTCATTGTCACTGGTGCTAAGTTTTTTTCCCTCAGATTTTTTTCTGGGTATCATTTTGGGAATTTACTACTGTTCTATTTTCAAGTTCACTCATTATTTCTTCTGTAATGTCACATCTGTTGTTTATCTCATCCAGTGTATTTTTTACTTTAGACATAATTTTCATCTCTTAGAAGTTTAACTTGTATCTTTTTCATATCTTCTATATCTGTACATAATATGCTTAATCTTTCCTAAAGCTTTCTGAAAACTTAGATTACAGTTATAATAACTTTTATTGTCCTTATCTACTAACTCTATCATGTGTTAGTTTCTGCATCAGTTTTGATTTATTGGTTTTTCTCTTTACAATGTTTTGTATTATACTGCTTCTTTCATGCCTGCTAATTTTCTGTTAGATGCTAGACATTATGAGTTTTAACTTGTGGTTTGGATATTTTATATTCCCAAAATATTTCTTACCTTTGTTCTGGGATGCAGTCATGTTACTTGGATATAGTTTAATCTTTTGAATTTCGCTTTAGCCTTTGTTAGGCAGGACAGAATAGTGTTAATCTAGGGTCGATTTTTCCCTACTAAAGAGGCAAAACCTTTCTGGATGCTCTGCTCAGGGCCCTGTGAATTATGAGACTTTTTACCGTGGCTGATGTGAACAGAAACTACTCTTGGCCCTGTGTGAGTATTAGGAATTTCTCTCCCTAGTCCTTTATAATGATTCATTCCAAGGCTTCAGGTAGTTTCATCTTATGCATGTGCTAATTGGTACTTAGGTTAAAAGTAAAGTTGGACTCTACAAATCTTAGAGTTCTCTCTCAGCACAGCTCTTCCACTCCTGTGGACTGTACTTGTGAAAGCTTCCGTGGAATGCCAGCTCCAACTCCTCAATTCAGAGAACCTGCAGGGCTCTATGTGGGATCCCCTTCTTGCATCACAGCTGAAAATTGTTTAAAAACTATAGGGAAGTGTCTTCCAGATCTCTAGTTAGGCAATGCTTTCTAATACTTAACACCCACTTTGGTGAATTTGTGTATTATCTCTTGGAGCTTTGTTGTGTATTTTTCAGGATTTTGCCCCAGACTGTCTCTATAATTTCTTACACTCCTTTCATTGTCTCAAGCTACTTTTGCCTGGAGGGCAAATTTTGAGAGGAAGAGCATGCCAGCAAGGACTTTCCCAAGTTAGTTTTTCTCAGCTGAAATAAGACCAGGGACCCTCAAAGGAGGCCCTGGGATCAGGAACAATAAGATCTTCTTCCATGGTCCCCCAAAGCTGCACTTTCTTGGCCTGCCTAGCAAATTCACCCCTTCAACTCACTGTTCCCTGTAGCCTTGAGGAAGTGTAGCATCTTTAAGTCTCCTTCACCCTGGTCAGGGTGGGTTGAAACAATGGCTGACATTGCCTTTGTCTGGGACATGTTGAAATAAGGGCTGCCTTCCAAGATGGCCCTTAGAGATCCAAAGTCACTAATCATAAGCCGTGATCAGTGAATGGGCATGCCCACCTGTGGTCTTGGGGAAGAGATTTTTTTTTAACAATTTATTGAAGTATATCATTCATACGTGAACATACATAAACTGTAAGTGTTCAGTAAACATCGTGAACTTATAAAACAAACATGCATAACATCATACAGGGTTCCCACACATCACTCCCCCCAAACACCCCGCATTACTGTGAAACATTTGTTAACAAATCATGAAAGAGCATCGTCAAAGTATTACTGCTAACTATAGTCCATATCTTCCTCCCCTATACATTTTTTTAAGGATTTATTTATTCATTTACTTTTATCCATCTCCCCCCCCCCCGCGTTATTGCTGTTTCTGTGTCCATTTACTGGACAACTCTCTGTGTCCTTTTCTGGCCCTCTCTTCTCATCCTTCTCCTCCTGTCTTCACTGGGATTCAATCCTCGGAATCTCTGATGTGGGAAAGAGGTGTCCTACCACCAGTGCCACCTTTTTCGATGCATCTTGTCTTGGGTCTCCCTTGTGTCACTCTCCTGTTATGTCATCATCTTGCTGTGTGGCACGTGGGGCCTGGTGGTGCACCTGCTCGTGGGGCCTGACGGCGTACCTGCGGATGAGGCCTGACAGTATACCTGTGGATGAGGCCTGACGGCTCACCCACTCACAGGGCCTAGTGGTGCACCTGCACACGGGGACTGGCAGCTCACCTGCTTTCAGGGCCTGGTGGCTCACCTGCGGATGGGGCCTGATGGCTTACACACTCGCGGGGTCTGGCGGCGCACCTGTGCATGGGGCCTGACGGCACACCTGCACATGGGACCTGGTGGCCCATGCACCTTCTGTATTTTTCTTTTTTTCATTTTTACTGGAGGTCCCAGGGATTGAAACCTGGTCCCTCCATATGGGACATGGATGCCCAACCACCTGGGCCCATCTGTCCCCCTGCTATATCTCTTAAGGTTGACCAAAGGTACTCCAAATTACAGTCTTTTCCCATACAGGATGGTCATATAATAAGTCAGGCTTAGTTTATCACCAGCATTCTAAAAACCAGACCTAGAAAGAAAAACTAGGTCCGTGGACACATGCGTGGTTTCTAATATAGCGAATGTTTAGCCTATCCTGATTATCACAAAATGAGATCAGCGAGAATATTCACAGGAAAGAGATTTTTTTATGTCCCTTTCTGTCACCAACAAGTGAATCAAGGGCTGGACCCCAAGGTGGACTTCCATGAGAGTGGAGAATGGTTGCTTGTAGCCACTGATCAGAGAGCAATTTTTTGTTCTTTAACATAATTTATCAGCCTCTTCTTCCCATTCTTCAGTGGAGGATGTAGAGTGTTCTGGTTTCTGGAGTTTCAAAATAGTTGTTTCAGACAGTTCATGCCTGTTTAATATTTGTTCTGGTAGAAGAACTGAGTCTTGGCTCTCCCTACTCCTCTATCTTCTCCTAATCCCTTAGTCTCCTCAGTTGCCATTCTTCAAACCTGTGCTTTTATTTCTAATGATCATTTGGTTCCATCTGTCTACCTTTCAGGAGGCAATGATTTTTACTGGTCATGGCAATGAAGTACTATCCCACTTTGTATAGCTAAAGTCATCTCATTTCTAACATATATAAAATACAATCAGGTTAGGTAGCTACAGTGTTGTAGAGGGTATTTATTTTTATTTTAAGATGTAAATTTCCTTTATATGGTAATAGAAAAAGCTCAACAAGTGAAACTTTCACTGTGAGGAAGAATTTACATGAGAATTTTAAAGACTGAATTTAGCATTAAAGAATTAATTTTCTAGGAAGAATAGTAGAAATATATTTCCTTGTATTATTTAAAAACCAGGAAAGGCAGACATTACAAAATCAGTGTTTGAAAATATGTAGGAATATGGATTGTACAACCTAAGATACCTATTTCAACCTTCATCAAGTTTTACTGCCTTTTATTCTTGTAGGAAGGAGATGAAGAATAACTATATCTCAAAAATTTCTTTTCAGTAATAAGTTTGACTTTTATAATGGAGCCAGGGTATATAGAACCACTTTTTTGTGGTATGGGGCGTGTTTCTGAGAATCACCAATGTTATTATATGCTTATACAACATACCATTTGCTGGAATAGGTATCTTATTTTAACCAATCATTTTTTAAAAAATATGCTCAATAGAAACAAAGTCCTGCCAATGGTTTATCCTAGTTTAAATCCACAGTGAAATTCCATGTCCCAATACTTATGTTTTTTTAACCAAATTAAGGTAGGTCATTCTTCTGTAAACTTAACTAGAGGTCAATCAAGCATTAATGTCAGGTTCTTCTATTGCTTTAGAGACTTTAAATGGCCAGAACAGAATTGTTAGCTAAGCAGCTGCTCAGATCATGGCAGTTGCAATTGACTAAATAAATATGAATAAAGTATGTGCATTAATTTGCTGGTAAGTTAAGGTAGATGTTATAATAGTGACCTCAAAGAACTTGTTGGTTGAGTGCAACATCTCAGAAAGTGGGGTTAAAAATGGTTAGTTTTTACAAGAATATACAAGGTCTGTCAAAATCCAAGTTCTAGCAGCAAAAATTTATTGTTGGAGTTCACACTGTCCAAATTATGCAATGGGGTGTGATCCTGCCAAGCCAGGTGATTTGTACTTCCTTCACTTTGGACTTTGTAGCTATTGAGCAGAAAATAAAATCCAGGCATAAAATTCATTATATCTAATAGAACTTCAAAAACAGATGAGAAGGGTTTTAAAGAATAAGAAATATATACTGTTGTGGACAATGGACTTGGAGTTAATAGTACAAGTATAAGAATGTTCTTTCATGAATTAAAACAAATGTATGACACTAGTACTAGGTGCTAATAATAGGGTGGAATATGGGACAAATATACACTTAATGTAAACTAAAAAAAAAGAAGAAAGATCTCAAATTAGATACCTAAAGTCACAACTGAAGGATCTAGAAAAATAAAAGCAAACTAAATCCAAAGTAAGCAGAAGGAAGGAAATAACAAAGATTAGAGTGGAGATAAATGAAAAAGAGAATAAAGAAATAATAGAATCAATGAAACCAAAAGGTAAAAAATGGGCAAAAGACTAGAATAGACATTTCTCCATAGAAAATAAACAAATGGCCAATAAGCACATGAAAAGATGCTCAACATCACTAGCCATTAAGGAAATGCGAATCAAAACTACAATGAGGTACCATTTCACACACACTTGAATAGCTACTATTAAAAACAGGGAAAATTACAAGTGCTGGAGAGGATGTGGAGAAATAGGAACAGTCCCTCATTATTGATGGGAATGTAAAATTGTGCAACAGTTGTGGAAAACTGTTTGGCAGTTCCTCAGGAAGCTAAGTGTTACCCTATGACCCGGCAATCCTGCTACTAGGTATATACCAAGAAGAGTTGAAAATATGGACATGAATGGATATCTGCACACCTATGTTCATAGTGCCATTATTTACAGTTGCAAAAAGAGGGAAGTAACCCAAGTGCCCATCAACAGATAAATGAATTAAAAAAACATGGTATACAAATACGGCAGACTATATTTCATCAGTAAAAAAGAATAAGGTTCTGATACATTCAACAAAATGGATGAACCTTGAAAACATCTTGTTGAGTGAAATAAGCCAGATGCAAAAAGAAATAATTTGAGTAAGAAAATCCATATAGTTAGAAACTAGGAACAGATTGACAGGGGTCAAGATAGGGCTAGGGAATGGGGAGTTAGTACTTAATTGCTATAAGGTTTCTTTTTGGGGTGACGGAAAAGTTTTGGTAATTGGATGGTGGTGATGGTAGCATAACATTGTGAATATGATTAACACCACTGAATTATATATTTGAATGTGGGTAAAAAGGGAAATTTTAGGTTGTGTATAGGTTACTTTAATAAAAATATCAAAAAAGCTTGTAAACTCGGTTGTAAACTCCGGTCTATAGTTAACAGTATAATTTAATAACATTGTTTCAATTGTAACAAAGGTACCACACTAATGCAAAATGTGAATAATAGTTTTCTGTGTGTGTGTATGTGGGGGGATATGAGAACTCTGCATTTTCTGCATGATTTTTTTGGTAAACCTAAGCTTTTCTAATTAAAAAAAAAAAAAAAAACACACAAAACAGATGTATCTGTCCACCCTTAATAAAATTCTCCAACATCAAAAAATTAAAAATTCTTTTTAAAATTTCATTAGTTTGATATAACAATAGTCAAGGGGGAACAAAGACTCATTCTATAAAGCTTTGTGCTTATGAGAGCTGAAATAATCTTTTATGAAGACTTTAGGGTGTCTGTAGAAATAACTAAGGTAAGCAAAAGAACATTGCTTCTAAGTATGCAAAAACACCATAAAACAGTTGCTTATGAGTTAGAGTTTGAGAAGCATAGCTCCCTGCCTTTAATCCATCTTTTCCTCTCACTTTGTCTCTTCACGACCTGCCATGTTTCCTCGTGGCCTCAACCTATCTTCTTTATCTTAGGTTAAGATTCCCTTCCTAGCTCTGTTTTCCTCTACCCCTTGTGCTTGCACCATCCTCACCCAATAGTTTGCTCACCACCTCCATGGAAAGCAGCCTCTGTCCATTCCTAATACTGTCTCAAAAACTGACTGGTGTTGGTGTGGAGTATTGTTTACCTAGACAGATTGGTGCCACCAGACAGTTCCAGTTTTCATTCATTTCTATTGCCCCTCAGTACTTCTCAGGATTCCTGCTACTTGCATCTAGTGATCCCTTTTTCCTTTCTTTCCTGAGGCAGTGGCGCGAAGTGGAAAAAGCATGGACTTTGGTACCACAATTCAAACCCCAGCTTTAAGCACTTAATATCTGTGCTGGGTTGAATAGTGATCTCCCCAAATTCATACCTACCCAGAATTTCAAACTATGATCTTATTTGGAAATAGGGTTTATGCCAATGTAATTAGTTAATATGAGGTCATACTAGATTAGGGTGGGCCCTAAATCCAATATAACTGGTGTCCTTATAAGAAAAGGGGAATTTGGACACAGAGACAGAGACACACAGGGAAGATGCCCAGGTGAAGACAAAGGCAGCGATTGGAGATCTGCCTCCACAAGCCAAGGAATGCCTGGGCTTACCAGAAGCTATAAGACGCAAAGAAGTTCCTTCTCTAGAGACTCCAAAGGGAGCATGGCCCTGTTGACATCTTTATTTCAGAATTTTGGATTTCAGAACTGTGAAGTAGAATTTATCTTGTTAGAAAGCCACTCAGTTTGTGGTATTTTGTTACCATGCTTCTCAAACTCTAACTCATAAGGGTTCCTTAGTTTTTAGGAGACTAAAACAATATCTGTGTGATCTTTAGCAAATTATTAACCTCTTTGATCCCCAGTTTTCATATATGTAAAATGGGAATATAATTTCTATCTAGTATAAGGATTTAAGGAGAAGTGCTTTGGTTAATAGGTTTGTAATAAATGGTCACAATTGTTCTTAAGCTGCCTGGTCTGGTATTTCCAATTGTTTACTATGGTCCTTAAACTTTCTACTCTGTCTCCAAGTATCTAATCATTAACAGGTGATATTGCTTCCTATTTATAGAGAAAATACAAATTATTAAGTGAATATTTACCCAGCTTCTCCCTCTTAACTTCTATACATACCTATCATGTCTCCCATCAGTGCCTTCTCTCCTATTTTAGAAAAATCTGTATTTCATGTTCTTTCAGAATCCCGTAGCATCAGTAGAGCACATTTTTGATGGGTTTTGTTGTGTCTTGTGAGCAAATTATTACTGTGTCTGATATTGGAATGGAATTCTCTTGACTTTATCATGAGTGGATATTTTGCTTATTGGAATGGAATTCTCTTTGCTTTATCATGAGTGGGTATTTTGATTCTAAGATTCTCTCAGTATTATTGCCTGACTCAACTATTTCTTGATATTTAATGTATAGGTTATTTATTCTACTCAATAAATATTTTTCAAAAAGGGAAAAAAAATTACAAGGACAGTTTTTGGTTCCTGACTATCTGGATTCTAATCCCCTCTCCACCACTTGAGCCAGATATTTAATCTCTCTGTTGGGGCCAGTTGCTTAAACTCTGTATCTCAGTTTCTTTATCTCTAAAATGGGGACAATGAAGACATGCACCTTAGAAGGTTATGAAACAGGTTGTGTTAATTAAAACAAGAAAAACAGGCAGAGCAGTGTCTGGCACAGAGCATGCACTTTTATTAGCTGTTACTATTACTACAATTTCTTAGGATCCCTGGAGTCTAACATAGCCTCTAAAATATAGCATAAACCTAAGTATATATATATATATATTTTTTTTTTTAATTTTTAATTTTTAAAAAAAGAAACTTAGATTACATAAATGTTACACAAAAAATATAGGGATTCCCATACATCCCACCTCCCACAACCTCCCACATAAACATCCTTCATTAGTGTGGCATATTAATTGCAATTGATAAACACATCCTGGGGTTTTGCCATTAAGCATGGACCATAGTTCACATTGTAGACCACACTCTTTGCCACACAGTTCTGCATGTTATATGATGACATAAAATGGCCTATATCTGTCATTACAATGTCATTCAGGACAATTCCCAAGTCCCGAAAAAGCCCCTGTATTACAACTGCTTTTCCCTCTCCTTGCCCCCAGAGCTTCCAGTGGCCACTGGCTCCACATCAATGTTGTAGTTTCTTCCATTGCTTGAATCGCAATATGTCTATAGCAGAATACCAGTAAGTCCACTCTAGTCCATAGCTCTTCTCCCCATCCTGAGGAGTCTGGGATGGTGATGTCCACTCCACCTCCAATTGAGAGGGGGTTTATATCCCATGGGGAAGATGGATGGGATTATCCTGTCTGCAGTTGCAGACTCTCTCCATTCCCTGGGATGACCGTTGTCCATCATCATCTCCCTGCCAGTTGTCCTGGGTGAGTCCAATGAACTGTAGAGTAGGAGTTGCTGCTCCACCGAGGTTCTGGGCCCAGCTGGCACATGGACAGTCCAAAGACTCAAGTGTCTGGATGTACACCTACAAACTCCAGCACCAAGTATAGGTTTGAATAGAAGGGACAGATGAGTCATGTGCAGGGAAGACATAGTTGAGTCCAACTCTGTCACTCCCAGGAGCACAAACTCCAAAGTAGGGCCCACTGGCAAGGCACCAAACTCTGGAGCTATCTGCTCTGACATAAGACCTGGGTGTCTCCAGAGCCCTCAGGAGCCCCACTATTTGGGATGATATCCACTTTGGAATTCTATGAGATCCTACTGAGATGTGGGTAAGCGTTACCTCTGGGATGACCTCCTGACTCATTTTGTAGTCTCCTAGCCGTATAAACTCATTTGTCTTTACCTTTTCCCCCTTTTATTCAAGGTCTTTTTCCTGTCGCATGGCCATTTGGCACTTGGCAGCAATTCCTTGGTGCCACGGAGGCTCATCTCCAGGAGTCATGTCCCACACTGGGAGGAAGGTAATGCATTCATATGCTGAGTTTGTCATCGAGAGAGGCCACATTTGAGCAACAAGGAGGCTCTCAAGAGGCAACCCTTAGGCACCCCAGTATATTTTTTAACAACTTTCTGTAAAACTAGGTAGTGTTTTGGGATATGTGTGATTTTAATTCTTTTCTATATTCATGTATATATACTCCAATTTAATTTTCTTTTGTATTAAACAAGTGATTTTTATGAAGCATAAAAATATTTTCTGAGACAAAGCAATATTTTTTTTTCTGAATTCTTACAAACCAATCCTCAAAACATAAAAGTGAAATATATGTAAATACCATATATGTGTACCAAAAACTTTCAGGAAATGGCCTAGTTCATAAGAATTCAGTGAGTTTACTATCTTCACAGCATGCTATCTGGCTATAAATATGCTGCTTGGATTTAGTCTCATTCATTGTGTACGCAGCACTAATTCTAGTGATATGATTAACTATTGAGAAGTTTTATTTCCATATTGCCTATTAGGAGCATATTCACTATTTTTAAGACCTAATCGTAGTATAAATATAATTAAACTTTCATTAAATGATAAAATCTTAAGCTTTGCACCTAATGAATTAAAATTGAATCAGGGTATTTTAACAATAAGAGCACTATTGGATTCTCATAAAAGAAATAACAAGGTTTTTAAAATCTGATGAAAAAAGTCATAGTACACAGTTAGAAAGATAGAAGTGAAATCAAAAATCAGTCCATGTCTGAATAACTCAGAAGTCTTTCCATGCATATCCCAAAACTGTGAGAAAAAACACTTAGAACGTTTCTGATACTGGCAAAAGGAGGTAGTTTTCAGCAATTTATGCACTCCTAAGACATTTTTTTCCTTTATCAGAATCGATTATTTTCCTCTACCATGTTGTCTAAGTAGACACATACTAAATTCAATGTTCTTTTTCATTTTAAGAGCCACTTGAGCATTAAAAAGTCTTTCTCAGTAACTGAAATCTATATTTCTGGACTATTGTTCCAATAAGGGTAATAAGGTTTTTTCACTAATATTTTAAATTTGAAGATTTTTCATAAAACGTGTGTTGATATCAGAGGATTTTCCTATTAATATAAATGTACTAGATCATTTAGTTGCATACTAGAATAGAGAATTACAAATAAATGATCATTATTTAAAATGTTCACCTTATCACTTCTCTGTCACAAACTTCATTTGAAATGGAGAATTAATATCAGCCAATATTAGTATAGTCAGAGCCCCTGTACTGGTGCAAAAAGAGATGAGATGCCACTTTCTATTCTTCAAAGGTGCTATCGCTGAATAAAAGCTCCTTGGACATCTAGTTAATTATATAACTGGCAGCAGTAACTTATAAGGAAATTATTTAGCTAGGAGTCAAAACTAACTATGATGGTTATGTATTTCAGGAGAAAAATTTACAATTGTGTTTTTAAAAAAGCCAAATCTTTCAAATTCATAAGAGCCTCCAATATAATCTGAACCAAATAAGTCTCTTTAGAGATGAGTTGTGAATTTGAATATTTTGAGGCAAAAATGGTAGGGTGATAAGAATACCTTTGACTGGGTTTTCAAGCCTCTCTACTACAGAAAGTATGCAAACAAGTCAAGTGTTAGCAGTCCAGCTGATGAAAAGAGCTTTACGACAGATTCTGATCAAATTTGTGCTCTGCTGCTGGGATCCTGTGTGGAGCATTGTTCTTAGTACAGTGGCTTGCAGACAGAAGATACTCAATGGAACTTAAGTATTATCAATAAAAATTAAAACAACCAATTGTTGGGATATCCAACTTATTTTTTAAATTACAATTTAAAAATAAGTAAAAATGGCTAATAACGGGGGTGCATTTACATTTCTTCCAAATTTTCCCCATACTAACAACTAAAAATCCCAAGATAGATAGTGGGTAAACCATAGTCAGTGCACATGGAATGTTCCAATCATACTATTGAAAAAGGTAAAATATTTTAAGAACCATACATATGTGTGTTAAGACAAGAAAGGGAAATATTATAGTTCAGGTGTTCGGCTCTGTAGTAAAACTGAGGAGATATTTGAAGCATCATTATAAAGCTAAAAAAAAATCTCCAAGCAAAACAAAGGATTGGCCATTTGGTGGAATGGATTCAAGGTCCAGCTTTTCCATAAACTATCTTTGTGAACTTGAACCACTTGGCATGTCTGTGCCTCACTTTTTCTGTTCTCTAACAAGGGTAGACTAGATCAAGGGGCCTCACCACAACCTTTTGTGGTGAAGAGTAATTTTTTATTTTCCTGACGCTTGAGTTGATCTTAGTCCCAGTTGTATCCTGGGATTGGGGAAGACCTAGAAATCCAGGGATTATTGGGTAGTGGCTGTCCACATCTCTGGGGAGTAGAGTTATCATTGGATCCTTTAACTGCATTCTCTTGGAAATGGAAGTGGGTAGGGGGGTGAGTGGAGAAACCATATGGATAAGAAGCAGAATGGTGGGAGCAATTTCTGCTGTAAGACCATCCAGCTGAAGACTATCAGATAAAATGAAGCCCAACTTTAAAATTAAACTAATTTTAAGTTTGGTGTTTTCCAAAAATACTTAGCATCTGAATTCATTTTATCATTGTTTTATACTATTATTGAACATACTTCATGGAAAGTATATCTAAAAAACAATATTTTATTTATAAAATTAAATTTTATAATTAAAAACTGGAGAGGAAAAATACTGTAATTTTCTTAATCATCTTTAAATTAACATCAAATGGCATTATTTACTGAAAAATAATCACTGTATAAAATTGAAAATATTTAAAGAAATTATCTTAGAGGTCAAATTAAAGCAATTAAAAGTTATCTTATACATCTGGGGAATCTCATTTTAGTATTCCTTATTGATGGTAAATACTAATCACTGCAAATAATGACACTTTCTTGCTTTTTAAAACTTATACTTTATTCTCTTTTAAACATATAAAAGAACATTCTGAGTGCTAGGAACCATTATATTCACTTTATAGTGAGGAAACTTGAGCTCAGGAAAATTACCTGTCCAAGGCCACTTGCTTACCAAGTGGTAGAGTCAGGATTCATGTCCAGGTCTCCCTGATTCTGAAGTCTGTCTCTTTGCCCTAGGACTCCACTCCTTAATTATACCATTTCACAAGTTTTTTTGAGCATTTACAATGTTTGAAGCAGATTTCTAGACCCTGGGTTGAAAGGAGTGAACAAAACATGCAAAAATCCCTGCCCTCTAGAGCTGGTATTCTAGTGGGGGCCAGGGGAGGGGAGAAAGAAATGAAACTATGTAAGTAAATTATGTAGTATGCTTTATTATAATGAATGTCAAAGAAAAATAAACCAGGAAATGAGGATAAGAGGGTTGCAATTTTAAATGGGGTGTTCAAGGACAATTGCTCTGTGAAGGTATTATACGAGTCAAACATGAGGGAGCTGCAGAAACTAGCCATGGGGATATTTAGGGGATAAAGAACCCAGGAGAGGAAACAGCAAGTGAGAAGGCACTGAGATGAAAGAATGTCCAGCAAGTTCAAGGCACATCAAAGAAGTTATGGGATTGTAGAAGAGGATGAGGTCAGAAAGGGTCAGGAAGCCAGACTGTATAGGGTCTAGGAGCCATCTCAATTACTTACCCATTTCTGAGTGAAAATAGGAGCCACTGGAGGATTTTGAGAGCAAAGCCATGATCTGATTGACATTTTACGAGGACCAATGGCCACTGCATTGATCAGAGAATGCAGGAGATAAAAGGTGGAAGCAGAGAAATGACTGAGGAAGCTACTGGCATTTATTCAGGAGAGTAATGGAAGAGGTGGTGGAAAGTGGATGGATTCTGGATACATTTTGAAGGTGAAACTAATGAGATTTGCTGTGAATTCAATTTAAATTGTGAGAGAAAAAGTTGTAAATTATGGCAAGGTTTTGGCTGAACAACTTCAAGGATGGAATTGCCTTTAATTAGATGGGGAAGAGTAGGTTTTGGTGTGTGTGTGGGGTTGGGGTGGGAAATAAAGATGAGGAGTGTATTTTAGACATGGTAAGATGAAATTGCTATTAGATGTCAAAGGGAAGATTTGTGTGTAATTGAGTCTGCAGTTTACAGGAGGGGTTAAGGCTGCTTTGAGAGGTATCAGTTTATAGAAGAGACTAGATGAAAGGGAGTTAGGATATAAAAGAAATACAGGAATTGAACTCTTGGGTATTTCAAGATTAGGAAGTTATTGGGGAGATAAAGAAGAAACATCAAAGGAGACTGAAAAGAATGGCCAATGAGGAAGGAGGACAACCAGGATGGTACTAATCTGGAAGCAAACATATTCACAGGACAGAGTGATGAATTCTGTCAAATGCTGCTGAGGGGACAAGTAATATAAGAACTGACAAATGGCTCCATTGGATTTAACAATATGGAGGTCATTGTTGACCTCAACAAGACGGATTTAGTGAAATGGTGGGCCAAAACTTGAGTAGAGTGGATTTAAGAGATAATTTGTAGGAACAATCTTCTGAGGAGTTTTACTCTAAAGGGAAGGGTATGTAAGGAGCGTTCACTAGATGGGGAAATGAAATCAAGAGGAAGGATTTTTTTTAAGATGAGAGAAATAACACCATTTTCATATGTTGATGGAACAATTCAGAAGAGGTAGAAAATTTAACAATGTAGGAGACAGAGGTGAAAATTTTTGGAGCAATGTTCATGTGTTGGAGAGAGTGGATGAGCTTAGAATGCAAGTGGAGAGGCTGGCCTTTGCTGGGGGCAAAGGATGAACAGAAAGTTCATCCATTTTAACGAGAGGGGATGCAGAGTAGGTGGGAACAGATACAAGAGTATGGGATATATAAATATATGGTGGTAACTTGGGAATATTTTCTTCTGATGTTCGTAATTGTTGGCTGAAAGTGAGATGTGGGTATATAATGCTACAGTGAATTATATAATATCCAAATTAGGTACATAAACCTCAGGTACCTTGTATTGGAAAATTTCTCCATTTAATATTTTAAATTAGGGGCAAGAATATGGAATAAACGTTTTGAGAATATAACCTTATGGAAATTGTAGCAGATTCACATCATGGTTGTTAAATAGCTACATTTTTATTACTATAATACAAATTTATGCTTATCCATGGAAAGAACTATTGTTCTCCTTTAGGGAATTTTCCTACAGAAACAAAGAGATGGTAATCATTACTATCAGCCTTGTTTTTGAAAACCAAGGGCAGCAATAAATATAATATTTTCTATGCGAAGGATAAAAGCGTCGTAGGGATAAATGAGTAATTTCTATTTTATGATAGAATATGTGACAAATTCAGCGACTATGAGTCTGTGGGAGAAAAATGAAATGCATGTTTTTGCATTAAAATTCTGGATTCCAACCTTCTGATAAAATTTCTTGTCAAATTGCTCTAACAGTTGCTATTACTTTGGGGATTATTTAAATAAAATTTTATTTATTCTTTTTAAATGAGCTTTTCTCTTTCTCTACATTTTATGCCAAACAGACAAAGGTCTATATTTTACCTTTCTGCTAGCAGATACCAAAAAAACTTAAAATGTGGATCTATTCAAGTGGAATATTCCCAAAGGTTGCAAAAAGAGTAATTAAAAATGTACATTTAAGCTGCATTTAGAACATTCTGCAAGCTTAAAAGGATGTTTGGAGTTAAGATTTTAAAACAGTGGGATTTAGTGTAATAGATCTGGCAACAAAATCTGTGCAGTTCATGCAACTGATGAATCGATGCAGACTCAGCTGACTAACATGGACCATGTGTTTGTTTTGGCAAAGAATTTGGAAAAATAATTTGGAGAAAAATTATATTATTCAATGGATTTCATTTTTGTTGTTGTTTTGTGGGACTAAAAAAAACTACTCAGTCTTGCAAAGGTAAAGTTTACCAAGATTGTCCCCTTGATTGGGACCATATTTGGACCTTTCAAAGAAAAGCCAAGATGGAAAGGAGAATTTTACTTCATATGTTTCACTCTCAATTATCCACTTCCCAAAATAGATTTATGACTAGCTGTTTCTCAATTGATACCATGTTTATGACTTTATTCTGTCTAAAACAATATTATGAAATGTCCCTTATAACATTTCTATTATAGTCCTGGTCTATAGAATCTTCTCTTTAAACATTAATAGCTAATAACAGCACTGTCTTTTGCAGTAATGATTAAATATATTATTCTACAATTTTGTTGTTTATATGTTAAATCACAGATTTACTTTTTGTTCATACATAAGATTAAAGTTTGTTTCTCATGTATAAGTATATTCGAATATTAGTACAAGATTACAAAAGCGTTTCTTAGTTTATTAAAGTCTTGGAGTTCTCACTGTTTACTAAAATCCAGACACATTAGTGACATGATGGTCCAAGGCTGGGAATACATCTGATCCCATTTTATGGGGCTGAAAGTTGCTTCCTAGACTATTCTACTACTGTAAAATCGATATGTTGAATATACTATTAATATATTGGCAGGAGCTAGATGCTATTTCCCACTACAGATTAGCTTAAACTTCTGTGCCATGTTGCTAAACCACGAAGTTAAGGAGATAATGGGGTGTTTTCATATTTTCATCAATGAAATATGAAAAATTCTTAAAGCTAGAGGCAGTTTAGTACAACATATATAAATATGTGATGCTGTTACATAGGAAAGAGCTTATTGGTGAAATAGACAACAGATTTTCTAAAATGAGCACAAAGATTATTTAAAGAGAACATTATCACTATTTTTGGAGACTTGGGCAAGTTATTAACCACTATGAGACTCAGTTGTGTAAAATGGAGATTCTGATATTTATTTACTTCAAAGGGCTTTTATAAAGCTAAATTAAGATACGTGCTATGCTATTGCACTGGGTATGCGGGATCCTTCCTTTTCTCCCACTAGACTGTAACCTTGGGAGTAGGCTTTTGAGAATCTTTCAATAACTGATCCATACTATGTGCTAATAAATGTTAGATGAACTGAACTCCCCACCTTCCTTAAAATTAAGGAAATATGCATTAATTTCATGCATATTTGTGCCTGGAAGAGCTGTGAAGTGAAACTCACCAGTGTTCTATTTACCATTTGAGGTTTAGAAGATCATTGGGTGTCAAAAAATCTCTAAGATAGAGGGACGAAGTCAGTAATAGCTGGTTAGTGCTTCCAAGTGAAGGGTGTTGAGTGAGAGTTGAAGATGGTGATGCAATCACCAGTAATGAAGAGGTTGGTCAGGGCTGAATGGAGAGGTTAAGTGCAGTTGTCAGCATACTCTCACAAGTGTTGATAGAATATTCAGGGGCAAGAGAACCCACGATTTCCACACAATGGGAAAGGTGCATTATATCTAATCCATACAAGTATCTGAGATTGTCTTATTATCCCCATTTTATTAATAACAAAAAGGGGATCAGAGAGTTAAGCCCAAGATCACATAGCTAGTATATGAAGAAGCAGGTGTGATTTTTTTTCCCAGAGCATTCTCAAAGAGTGGAAGGGGAGAACTAGGAGAACTAACTCTTTTTTTAAAAAGCATAAATGTATGCCATATCTTCTCAAGGAAAATTCTCTCATTTATTCTTTAGAACATCACTAATAATAAGGGGTCATATATGGGAACTCTGATTTTGTGCATAATTTCTTTCTAAACCTACAACTTTACTAATAAAAAAATATTTTAAAAGGCACTATCTTTCTAACTTTACATAGAAAGAAACTCAAACCCAGAGAGTAAGTAACCCTTAAGGTGGGATGACTACTAATTAAGCAGACAGTGATTCAATCCCATTTCTTTCCAATTGCAAAGCCATGCTTTTTCTAACACCGCATGCTGCCTGGAGACTCAGGGTCAGCAAGAGTGAAGGGTTAACAGCGGGGATAAAGATTTGGGGAAAGTGATTGAAATATATGTTGTGAAAGGGAGTGTGGGAGCAGAGTTGAAATTCCAAGATTAAGTTTTTGATGTGGAGGACTTATATTTCATCTTTCCCCACTCCTCTAGACTTCTACAGTATGCCAGAATTACTTTATTTTTCCTAAACTTCCCATGCTATTCTTCTGTACCTTTGAACATGCATTTTCCTCTGTCTACAATATCTACTCACCCTTCTCTTATTGGAAACATCTCTCTAATCTTGAAAAAGCAGTTCAAATTTTATTTCTTTTGTGAATCTTTCCCTGATCCTACTGATCCTACTGATGTTGAATTAGATGCTCTTCTTTTGAGATTCTATTTTCCAATATTGTCAACTGATTCCACAGACAGGCACTGTTTTTATGACTCTGGATGAATGAAACAGAGCTCTTGAGAACTGATGGTCCTGAATATTTTCCAACTCTATCTCTAAGTGTAGATTGATAATCTTGCAAGAGCATTCTAAAGTATAAGCTCCCTGGCTCCCAGGATGAGAAATAATTGAAAACTTAATGTGTGTGTATATATATATATATAAACAAGTTTTTGATTATTTGAAAATATTTTAAAAACCAGTCTTTTTCTCCCTAGCTCCTCCCTTTTCCCCTCCTTCCCCCCAACTACTCCCCTGACCCGACCCGCGGATCAGTCGAGAGAGGGAGTGGGAATGAAAAGGACAAGAGACACGAAGAATGGAGACAAGACGGGATTCTGATCAATCTCATTTATTGGGAATAAGTTGTGTGTATACATAATGTTTGAGGAAGCCTCCTGATTGGATGCTGAAAGTCAGAGCACAAAGGGCCAAGTATCCAAAAAGCATGCCTGCTAGAAAAGAAACATCAGCAAATGTTCCCAAGGACCCTGCACACTGCAGGTGCAAACGGGAGGAAGCAGAGCGGGATGAACCCACCGACAAGGAGTTATTGTATAAATCCCTAATCTGTAGATACAGGAACTGGCAGTGTTCCCACACACCATGCAGAGAAACTAACAAAAGATGTCCTACTTTTGTTATCTCAGTAAGTATAGAGACATAGAATTTTAGCACAGAATGGTGTTAGCACACAAGATGGCCATAATAATACTGGTGTCAGGGGCAGCTCCCCACACTCCCCCAACCAGGTACATACACCCATAGGTGTTACTACTGATCTGAAACCTTGCATAGGATTCTCAGAGATACCCATCTCTGCCTCCACGCTATATGGTCTTCACCTCAACATACCTACCTGATGTCTCTCACTGTTCTTTGTACATAATACGCACCATAATACACCAAAGTTCAGAGGAATTAGCACAATCATGTGCCTTAAGAGAAATATGATCAAGATTAGAATTAACTGGGATCTTGCATGTGGGCCTTTGATGGGAACTAGCACTTTTGTTAGATTGATTTTTGAGTCCCACATCCTGTTTCTGATGCATATCTATCAAAACCCTCACCATTGTCTTTTTTTTAATTTTTTTTATTTTAAAGAAGTACTTATTGTATCACAAATGTCTAAAAAATTCTGATTCAGCAGTAGAGTTAGAATTATGGAACAGAGAGCAAGGACTGTGTATTAGTCAGCCAAAAGGGGGTGCTGATGCAAAGTACCAGAAATCTGTTGGCTTTTACAAAGGCTATTTATTTGAGTTAGAAGCTTATAGTCACAAGGCCTTAAAGAGTCCAACTCAAGGTACCACAGAGGTAATTTCTCACCCAAAGTCTGTTGCCATGCTTTGAAGGAAGATGGTGGGCAATGTCTGTGAGGGTTCAGCCTTTCTTCTTCCTCTTAAGGTTCCGTGGTCCCAATTCTTCTGATCTCAGCTGTAGGCTGGCATAAAGTTCATCTCTCAGGGCTTCTCAGCTGCTCTGTTCTGTTTAGCTGCACACTATCAGGCTCATCTCTCTTCCCCAGGCCTCTGCCTTGTATATGGAGCTGTCTCTCTTCCTCTGTGTACTTACTTCCGTGTTCTTGATTGAGCATCCGTTTAAAAAGTCCACCAAAGGGGTGGGGACTCAACCTTGCATGTCCTAATGATGGGGTCAAATCAAAGCCCTAATCTTGATTTAATAAAGTAAAATAGAAACCTCTGAATTTAATACAATCAAATCCCAGAGGAACAGACCAGTTTATAAACATAATCAATATCTCTTTTTGGAATTCATAAATATCAAATTGCCACAGGCTTTTTACTTTTTTTCTCTGCTCTGTGCCAAGTCTACAGTGTGTGCTACAGTGGGCAGTAGATATTTATGTAAGTACACTTATTTTTCCAGTCACCCACCCATTGGGAGTCATGAGTTTTACAAGGAGATTTATCACTAGAACAAAATAGTGATAAATTCATTAACAATAATTTAATATTCGTGTCCCCCTGTTGAATTTCCCATATGCAAAGTTAGGTTCTGTTAAATTAGGGAAAAAAAAAGAAAGAAAAGAAAAAGAAGAAAGACTTTTTATGGGGAAGGCTGTGTCAGCAAAGCAAAATATGAAATGCAGAGTGAGCAATTAATTGGTAAATCTAGAATATGCAAGCCAGAAAAAAAGGCTTGTTTGGTCATGTTCATTGCCCATATTCTCATAGTTGCTGGCTTCTTTCTTTACTTCAGGCTACAGTGACCAAGGATAAAAGTGAAGCAGAGATCTATGATTTGATTTGGTCATTGGAAATAAATAATGTTTGTCTTTGAAATATAACTTGGGTCATGGTCTCATGGTTTTGTGGACCTGGTGCTAATGCTGAAAATTCAAAACTATTGCTTTTGTAATTCTTGGTCAGTCATCAGCACTTGGCTTAGGCCCTGAAGTCCTAAAAAGTGGGCTCATAAACTAACAAATACCTCCAAGTTGGATCAACAGAAGAGTTTCAAATTGTTATTTGGTCTGGCATTTCTGAATTATTTGTTTAAACCACAAAATGTAGATTTTTATCTCTAACTTCTGTTCATTCACTTGTGGCTACTTTAGGAAGGAGTTTTCCTTTTACTTCCACGGTGAAAACTGCAAGATCAGTGTTGGTACAACTAAGCCACTGCTTAACAGAAGCAGCTTGTTTATATTATCCTGTATTTTTGTAAGACCAGCATTTATAATCATTTAAGAAGGTCTTTAATGGTTTTCTTTCTTAGGGATTTTTTTTTTTTTCTGGAGAAATAAGTCACAGACTCAATTAAGGAAATAATTTCTCACCCATGAGGCCTTAATGAAATTATTCTCCAGTCAATAGCCTTTGTAGAATATTACTATGTATTTAAAGGGAGACAAAACAGGACATAGCAAACCTTTCTGAGGGCTACATATCCAAGATTCTTACTGCTTAAAAAACAAAAACAAAAACATTTATATTCATTTAAATATGCCTCTGTGTAAAGAAATTGAGGCCCTCTACTTGAATCTACTTACTCTTTTTAGGATGAAAGATACTGAAAATTCTATTCTGGCTGAGTAAAGAAATTTTAATGCCCTGTCTAGTGGTTGAATTTAAGCATACTAGCTTGTCACCAAGTTGCCAAAATAAATGAAAATTCATTGCTTGCTATTGCACCCAATGTAGTTATGTAACACTTTATTTTTTGGGCATCATCAGGGGAATGAGTTATTCCATTTAAGTGGATTTTCCACATAAATGCTTCAGAATTATCTTTTTAAAACAGAAATCAAGGCATGTTGGTCTCTTGCTGAAAACCTTTAGTGACTTCCCATTTTCTAAGGAATAATGCTAGACTTTATAATCTACCATTCAAGTTTCATCTCCCTTCAATTCTCTTACCACCTCCGACCCAGCTTAATTTGCTCTACATTCTCTGGACCTCTCATGTGCTCTTAATTCTGTAATTCCCAGATGCTGTTCCATGTGGCCAAGAATATCATGCTCCACCTTCTCTGCTTAACAGACTCTTAGTCCTCTTGCTTTAAGGGTGACTCACCTTCAAAGTCACCTTCTCTAATGCCTTACTTGGTTCCACCTCATTTTACTGGAGCTCTTCACTGTGTTTTCATAGTCCCAAAATACATTTCTAATGTAGAAAACATACTATTTCTATGTTAGTGTTTCTGACTAAATTGTGAGCTATTAATTGTCAGGGAACATGCTTTCTCCCAAAACAGTTTTTTAAAAAATCTGATGTCTTTAGAGACTCATGTGCCAAATACATGATGATTCTGTATTTGTTTCCTAGGGTTGCTATAACAAATACCACAAACTGGGTGGCTTAAAACAGGCATTTATTCTCACAGTTCCATATGCTAGCAGTCAAGCTTTCAGCAGGGCTGTGCTCCCTCTGGAGGGTATGGAAGAGTCAGTTTCGGTGCCACTTTTAGGTTCTGGAGGTTGCTGGCAATCCTTGGGGCTCTTTAGCTTGTAGCCAGATCACTCTATCTTCACGTCACCTACTTTCCTGTGCATCTGTCTCAAACTCCATCTGCCTTTCTCTTCTAAGGATACATATGATTGCATTTAAGGCCCAACTGGATAATTCAGGATAAGCTCCTCCTCTCAAGATGCTTAACTGGGTCATATCTTTTGCCATATAAGATAAATATTCATGGATTCTGGTGTTTAGGGCATGGGCATAACTTTGGGAGTCATGATCATCCTATCACTGATATTTAAAACATTTTTTAAAAACTGAATTGTCCATTTTAAGTACTAAAAATTTCAAAATAGTAAAACATATATGAAGACAATATCACTCCCTTGGAAGCCTGGAAAAATAGTAAGTCAGTTGTATTTTTGGCAATATTCCTTATGGTATAAACGATCTTTATTTAGCAAACTGTATATATGCTCAGAGGAAGTATAAATGAATTATAAATAACTGACAGGGATGCCATGGGTTTTTGCCTTCTCTGGGTGCCATAACTCTTGTCCCTACAGAGACCCTGAGAGTTAGAACTAGGATTTGTTTTAAGAGATATTGACTCCTGTCAAGGCTGAGGCTTCTGAGCCAGAACAGGCCCTACACCTTCTAAAGTGAGTAGTATTCCTTCGTAATCGAGCTGTCACCTAGGGGGACAAAGACAATATTTCTAGGATGCCTGTGTGGATTAATGCATAAACTGCTGTGCAGAACCCTAAGGATAAGGAATACTTGACACAGGCAGGTTGGAAAGAGGCAATTCCTGTCCTACAAACTTCTAGGAAGACTGTGCCAAGTGTGGTCTATGATAGCCTCGTCACTCTGAATGTTTAATTGAATTTAAGAAGAACCCGGGTACAACCTGGGAGGCAGTTATGAAAGGATTCTTAGAATAGGTGAAACTTAGTTGGGTCTGAAAGGATGAGTGGAATACATGTAGGTGAACTAGGAAGTCATTCTAGTCAAAGGAACAGCAGGCTATATAAGAAAAAAAAATACATGGTATATATTAGGAACGACACACAGTTTTGCACTGATGACATATAAAAGCCGAGGTGGATAATGGCAGGCAATAAGGATGGCTGTGTAAATAGAGGCCCAGTGATGGAAAAGTTTGAATGGACCCTGTAGCAGTTTGATATTATTTATGAATTCTAAAAAATATATTGATTATGTTTGTAGACTGGTCTGTTCCTCTGGGCGTGATACCCTTTGATTGTATTAAATTCAAAAGTTTTACCTTATTGATTAAATCAAGATTAGGGCTTTGATTTGACCATGTCAGTAGGCCATGACTCAGGGTTGAGTACCCACCCCCTTGGTGGGCTATAGAAACAACACTCACAGAAGAAGATACAGAAAAAGAAGGAAGAACTTTGTCAGTTTTGATCCTGGAGCCCTGGGAGAGATGAGTCATTTACCTGATAGCTTACAGTTGACCTTGTGAAGAGAGCAGAGCAGCTGAGAAACCCTGAGAGATGAGTCCCTTGCCAGCCTACAGCTGAGATCGGAAGTTGGGCGCATGGAGCCTTAAAAGGAAGAAGGAAGAAGAGACCAGGTGGAGGTCGCCTACCATCTTGCTTCAACATGTGGCAACAGACTTTGGTGAGGAGTAACCTTAAGTTGGACTTTTTAGGATGTTGTAACTGTAAGCTTTTACCCCAAATAAATACCCTTTATAAAAACTAACAGATTTCTGGTATTTTGCATTAGCACCTCTTTGGCTGACTAATACAGACCCTATGAAGAAGTTGGCTTTTATTCAATGTGTGAGCCGAACTTGTGAAGTGTTTAAAGTGAAGAGTGTCATGGTCACAGTTTGTTTACAATAGCTTGCTGTATGTGCACAGGAGAGAGAATGAGGGTCTGAACAATGTACTGAGAGACAGGCAGGTAGATATATAATCAGCAGGAAATTGGTTAAAATTCTGAAGTTCTAAAGGAAAAGTCAAGAACAGAGCTATAGAATGTAGGAATTACCAGCATTTTACTAATAAATAAAACCTGACTGTAAGTAGAGTGAAAAACTGATGATTGATCCTTGGAAAGTCAGAAGAAAAAAAGTTCACAAAGGAGACTGTGATGGAATACATGGAAAACAAGACATTAAAGATTTAGGGAAGTAGTCGTTTTACAAAAAAAAGGGATTGGTTAATAATCAAATGTGGGTCAGCAGCTCAGAGAAGAGTTTTGAAAAGTATCCATCATATTTAAAATTTAGATCATAAGTGATCATAACAAGAGAAGTTTCTGTGGACTCTTCATTGAAGATGTAAGCCAGATGGCAGTGGGAATTGTTCAAAATGAGAAAATATAACATTGAAACTGTGAGTGGGTAAGGAAGGAGAAAGGTGTGGCACTGGGTCAAGGGAGGATTGTTGTTTGTTTGGGTGAGTAGGAACATGCTGAACTTCTGAGGGTACAGAGTCATTGGAAAGGGACTGATGTAGAGAGCAGTAAGTGGTGGGAAAAGATACTGAAGGAGAGAGAAGATGGAATCAAGACTACATGTGGAAGGGTGACGGAATTCTTACTGAATGGTGTCAGTTTTTTATATGGTGTATTAGAGAGCTGGGGAAGGGACTATGAAGTTGTCACATAAGTACTGAGAGCAGCAGGAGGAAGTTGACTAAAGACCAGGTGAAGGATTGCTAGGCAGTGCTAAGAGACTGGCTGAGGTTGTAGGTGTGAATTCACGACAGATCCAGGCTATACAGTAATGTACTTTTTCTCTAGAAGGTCCTGGCCACCTAGGCTTAGGGATAGACAAGATGGATTGTAGCATTATTGAAGGCTAGAATTTTGCCTGGCTAGTCTCAGTGGATAATTAGGGTGTTAGGGACTTGAGGTGATGAACCATTGGCTCAAGGGAATGAAAAGTGGATAGAAGGAATTGATAGTATTGTGGGTTGAAGTGTTACCTTAGCAAAGATATGTTCAATTGCTAACCCCTTATGCATATGATCTTATTTGGAAATAGGGTTTTTGCAGATGTAATTAAAAGTTAGGACAAACTCATACTGCATTAAGTTGGGCCCTAAATCCAATATAGCTGGTGTCCTTATAAGAAGAGGGGAATTTGGACACAGAGACGGAGGCATCAGGAAGATGACCATGTGAGGACAGAGGCAGAGATTGGAGTTATGCTGTCATAAGACAAGGAAGCCCTGGAGTTATCAGAAGCTGGATAAAGCAAGGAAGGATTTTCCTCTAGAAACTTTGGAGGGAGAGTGTCCCTGATGACATATTGATTTCAGACTTCTTGCCTCTAGAGTTGCGAGAGAATAAATATTTGCTGTTTTAACCCACCCAGTTTGTGCTACTTTGTTATGGCAGTCCAGGAAACTACCACAGATAAGCTGGCAAGAACTGGAAGACTCGACCTTTGTCCTTGGTGGGAAAAGAGAGAACATGAGACGCTGAAAGGAAAGGAAATGGTAGTCGAAAAAGAGTTGTTCAAGTGAAAGAAAGCAAACATGAAACAATTCCCTGTGGAGTCAAGGGTGTGTCCTGGGAGGTGGGTGGGGTGAGCAGGGAGGGGGACTGAAGGAAAAGAGTATTGGAGGTGGCTGAAGATAAGGAGGTTCCGAAATAAGAATGCTATTGTGTGGGCTGGATCATCTGAGTAGATGTTGAGATCACTCAGGATAACAAAGCACTTGAGATGGAGACAGGACAATGACCCAAGTTGAAAATCTCCAAAGAATTTGTCTGAATTATTCAGAGGTCAGTAAATGATAGTAGCAAAGAGGGGGCAAGAAACTTGAAGAACAATGAGCTGTTACTCAAGGGGGAAAATAATTGAAGGGAATGCTCTCTCCAGGTTCTGATAAAGGGGGTGAGGAGAGATCATTTTTGAGTCAAGTAACTTTAGCTTCCTCCTGTTTAATAATGGTGCTTACATAGAAAGCATCTGTAAAAGTATGTAGAAATGGGTGGAAGAAGGGACTGTCTGTACTAGAGGCAACAGTGATATCAAAGAGAAAGACCCATTTTTGATGGTAAAGCAGAGAAAGCACTTTCAGAAGAGGTTGATGGCTATTTACAGTGGAATGGAACGGGGATTCCAAGAAGGCTCTGTAGCATGAATTGGAGTTGTAAGAGGAGAGTGCTGGGGGAAGAGGGAATTCATTATGCAAAAAAATGTGAAGGAAGGACAAGGTATTTAGGTGATGAGAGAGAAAGAAGTCAAGTCTAGCTCCAGGAAAAGGCAATGGTAAAGAAGTAAAAGAGATAAAATGCATGGATGGAATTGAATGGCCTCAAATATTCCAACTTTGAGGTCCATCATTTTGGCTGAGGGTCCTCAAAGGTAAATGGTTTGGTTTCAGCGATTAGAAGCATCACAGGTGGTGGAGGTTCAGCCTCAGTTGAGGGTGGCTGGTAAGGATTAGATGAGCAGTTACTTCTCATTGCTGTCAAGGTGTAAAAGGGTGTTTTCTTATTATAAACTGTGTCACCTTAGAAACCATTGACTTTAATCTATTTTGAGAATGGAATTGGATAAAATTTTTTTTTGCTAAAATCAGGGGCCTTCTGTTTAGGAAAATTATTTTTTAAAACAATCCTTTCCCTTTAATTCTTGTTTTCTATCTATGAATTTAGAATATTGGGTAGATGGAATATTTTTATACCAAGATTTTAAAAAGTAAAAGTCATTTTCTTTGTGACATCCTACCTAATTTTGCCCTTCTGCATTTGAGAATAAAGGTCTTCTTTATTAAATTGGTGGAGTAAATTGTTTAATGATTTAAAAAATATTAAAATTAGTGATTGCCTGTTCAAAGTAAAGTTTTAATATGTGAGAGGAAGTGGATTATCAAGCACTCATTAGTTTTATAGCTACAACCTAATTATTTATCCATATCTTATAGGTAATATACCCTTGAGTCTGAGGTTTTGCTTTTTTATTTGCTACTTTTCCAATCTTTTCAGCTAGGAAAAGCCGAGCCCAGGAATCATATATCTGTGACTCTGGCTGCTCTATTCTCATGTTCTAACTCAGAGACTCACAAGCACTTATCTCCCCTTGACATGTTTATGTTCTCACAGTTTGCAAGAGTGGTAATAACTTCTAGGTTCAACATTTCCAGCACTTTGAGATTTGATGGTTTAGAACATTTGCTTCAGACTTAAGGGTCTTTCCACTTTGCAGAGAAACTCTCTTTCTTATAGATCTTGAAAACTCTTTCTCTTTGAGCTGAGTTAATTTTCCCAGATAACCTTATTACATTCTTGGCACCATGAACTCATGACTTAAGTTGTGCTAAACTGAAAGTTGTGGCCTATTAATATTTTCAGTGGGCCTACTCAGTTTTATCTCCTGTACTCTTTCCATTGACGTTTCTCATTTCAGGTGCATTAAGAATAAATACTAAAAATAATACTGAGACTATAAAATATTTTCTAGCCTATAAAGATTTTTTCAAGAAACAGTCTTGAAGGCAAATACCACATTTCTTTTATGAACTATGGAATTCGTATTATATATTTTCTTACTGAAGATATACTCTTCGAAGCTGATTCTGAAATAAGTCACTAAAATCTGTCTTTTCTTTGAATTTGTGGATTTAGGCGGAATAGAGGGAACTCTGACAAACAAGCCCTAAGATGTTTTATAAAAATGTTTTTCCATATTTGATAAGTTTTATAATGAAATGTTTATATCTGTGATATTTAAGGCAGGCTCATGTAGGAAGTCTTTTTAATTCCACCAAAAGTTTTGGAAGAAACTATGAATAATTTTTAGATTCCTTTCCAGATTATATTAGTGCATTCAATTAAAATAATTTCAATTTTTCTTCAGGGCAACAATTCCTGGCTGAGAAAAAATATTCCCCATGATTTTTATATTCTTTTGTAGATGTTTTCTATGCATGCACTATTATTAAGCATGAGGAAGCTTAAAGTTGCTTGAATCAAAAGTTATCTTTCCTCACTCTATTGATCTATTCTATGAAGTTAAAATGAGAATGATACTTTATTCCACACATAATTTGAAGATAAGCCATTATTGATATTGTACCCTCAGCCCTGGGAAAAGTTTATTATGCTCAAAACTTTGAATTAAAGATAGAGAGCACAGAGACTCCTAACTAGATAAAAATAGCTTATTCTTAGAAATTTATTGAAATACACAGACACACATATACATACGTTCCTTTTAATTAGTGATGCTATCAGCATTAAATTCAACTTTTATTATGGAAATGACTACAATAGAATATGGCAGATGATATTACTTTTTACAAGAAATAATTACAGAATTGGGACATAACAGACATCGAGATGACTCACCAGAGTAAAAATTATGCAAAAAGATGATTTTCTCCCAAATGATACAGTGTTGTAAAGCAACATCCCTAAGAGCCTACTGGTATTTGGGTGTCTAGTAATTAGGGATTTAACAAGGGTAATATCTTGGATTTCAAAGAGGTATGAATCTAATTTAACTGAGCTGTTCAATATGTTTGATTTCAGATAACTAAGAGAGGGAACATTTTCTCTGCAAATTCTAATTCTTTGGCTGTGCTGTCAAGTAGGCTCTGTTACTGAGCTGACTTGACATTTTATTTTTAATTCTTGGATAAAGGTTGCTGTGGACTAGCTTTTGCAGAAAGGCACTAGGTTTGTGCTTTGGCATTTCACTTGGTCATTTCTATCTCTTTGACAAAATGACATCCAATTTGGCTTTTTATCTCTTTTCTCTGTCAAGTTCTATGATCCCCCAGTCTCTATTCCCAGGAAGTGCTGATGTCTTTTATCAACAAGTATAGACCTGTCCAGTTTGCAAGGTAGTTCTCACCTGAGCAAGAAATGTACCAATAGTTTATAAATCCACCAAATCTGGAATTGTTCTGGCTACAATGGTGTGAGTATCTGTTGCTGCAAGCTACCTACCCAACCTTTCCTTTACCCTGGAGAGATACATCATTTTTTATTATGCTGGCCAGTAAACAAATTTGCCTCTGCTCAGGAGTGAGACACTATCTCTAAATTCCTGAGAGCCCAGTAAATTGCATGGAGCCTGTCCTTGCCAGATCACCCAATGCAAACAACTGACATCCTGCTTAGATTTTCTTAAATAGGTTGACTCTCTGCCTCAAGCATAATCTGCTTCACTGGAGCCTTAGCATCCTGCCTAGTGTGCTAATCCTCTTGCTAAGGTGCTAGGCTTTTTCCTTGCTCCCAACCACCTTTCTTGTGTTCCTTTGTGAATGAGCTAATTGTGTAGACCCACATCCCAATAAGCTGAACTGTAATCAGATTTAGATATTAATGCATGCAAACATTTACCAAGTACAACTTAATCACACTGCTTTGAGCCTGTGCACTTGACTGTTAGACTGTCCAGTATACCTCACAGGGATCTGCTTCATTCAGATACCGTTGTTGGGGGGCAATTCTCCATGGCATTTCTACACGATGCTAGCAGCTTTTGTTTCAGGCTGTCTTTTCAAGGATGCTTGTATACTAAACAGATTTAAAAGATGGCATTTCCTCTGGGGAAGAAGGAAGATTTGTCTTTTGTCCAGGATAATAAAGATACTGTCTCCCTTGGGTGTCATTTATGCATCATTTAGCACCTAGGAAACTATGGCAAACAATTTCAGACAATTGTCCCACCCTCGTTTTTTGTGAAGTGGAAGGAATGCAGGCATTACAGTAACATGTCTCAGAATTCCATTTCATCCACTCACCTGCTTTCTGACCTCAGGTAAATTCCTTAACCTCTGTCTCAGTTTCCTCATTAAGAACATGAACTAACATTACTATCCAGGATTAGAAAATGCGGGTATATAAACTGCTTTTCATATTTCTTTGGTCAAAAAGATAAGGACTGAAGCCAGGACATCTGTTCCTGATAGCCATGTTCTTTCCACTGTACCCCATGGATGTGATAGAAAATACCATTGAATGCATTGACTCGTCTCTTCTTTATTCTGTTTCAGTAATTGCAGGTGTAGTAATTTTCAATGCCTCTAATTTTCCACTAAATATTTTTTAGGGAAAAAGGGTATTTGGTATGTATATTAATTTAGAAATATTGGTTGAAGAACATGCCTCCTTGATAATATGACCTATTTTGCATATATTATACATTTCTTCTTTTGAAAATCACCTCTTCTTCTTCGCATTTTGTATTTGATTTTCATTGCCTGAAACTCCTAAAATAGATATGATCCAGCTCCTGCCAAAACATTCCTATTCTGTAATCATTTACTTAGCCCTAAAACTTTCCTATCTACAGAAGAAGCTGATCAGATATCTTGTGTGACTAATTGAACCTCTTAAAACATAGTTATCTTGTTCACATATGGTGATTCTAGCAATGGAAGAAATTATAACAATGAGGTGGAGACAGTGGCCACTTGACACTTTTGGGGTAGGGAGGGGATGAGCAGTTGAAATACAGGGGCTTCTTTGGGAGTTAGAGGTTGTCCTGAGTACCGTTGTGGCAACGGATGTAGGCCATTTTAAATCAGCACACACCACTCAGAACTGTGTGGGAGAGAGTGTGGTCTACGATGTGAACTGTGGTCTATGGTTGGTAGCAAAGCCCCAGGATGTGTAAGTCCATTGAGGGTGGTGGGCCCACTTGTGGGAGATGTTTGTGTGGGATGTTGTGGGAGGTGTGGGAGGTGGGCAACATGGGAATCCCAGTAGGTTCCGTGTAATATTTTGGGTAATCTAAGCACCTCTTAAAATATATTTATATATATATATAAATAACATTTTTGTAAGCAAATACACATATATGCATATATATTTATTTATCATTTTGCAAATGTTTGTATGTATTGTGAGAATTTTTATTTTTACCCACAATAAAAATAAATAAAAAATTTAAAAAAAAATTAGGAAAAAAAAAATTAGGAAAACAAAACAAAACAAAACATAGTTACTAATGTTTTTGGAGCAAATTGTTTTGCACTTTTGGGAAGCTATGTGTTTTCACACAGTTACATATTATTAGTATGAAGCCATTTTTAGAGGCCTATGAAAGCAGTTTCATATGTTATTCATTCTACTTTAGGACACAACAAGTGTACAGTGAAGGTCAAATTGCAAAGTTTCCTTTGTCTTTATCCCCATATGAACTGTGTTTATATCATCTATTTTATTTAACTTGGATCTTCTTTAGAATCCTGTTCATATTACCCTCCTTGCCCCTCAGTTTTCTCTCTTATTGAAAGTTATGCAGGCAATACTTGCCTCCCCTTGAATTATTAAATCTTCTTACTTTATTCAAGAAGTTTTTGAAATCTCATTTCCTTGTCTGCTTAGTACTTAGAAAGTATTTTTAACAGTATTAAAAATCTGCTTTTTAAGAACCATTAGTGAGGTAGTGTGGTAGGTTCAATTATATACCCCAACAAACTCAAGTTCTTCATCTTAATCTGTGTCCCTGTGGGTGTGAAGACATAGTAAATAGGACATTTAAAAAAAAAAAAATTATTTATTTATTTATTTATTTGTCTCCCTAAATAGGACATTTTGAAGATGTTATCTTTAGTTAAGGAGTGAAGAACTGAACCAGGGTGGGATTTAATCCTGACTACTGGAGACCTTACAAAGAGAACCGAGAAGTCACAGGAGTAAGAAAGGAGAGGACGTCACCACGTAATGGGAGGTAGAACTGCCAGCCAAAAAACAGCTGGCAGCCAGCGCCAAAACACTAGACTCTGGGAGAAAGCAAGACTTGCTGATATCTTGATTTTGGATTTATAGCCTCAAAACTGTGAGCTGGTAAATTCCTGTTGGTATTTGTCATAGCAGCCTGGCAAACCAAGACAGGAAGATGGATAATCATGAAATCACTGTTAAGTTACAGGGCAAAGATACCAACTATGTCTGTCTCCAATGTCCTAATTGTACTAATATGTCTATGTAGGACATGCAAGATGAAAAAATGAACAGTGATTATCTCTAGGAAGAGGAACTTGGAGTGATTCTATTTTCTTCTTTATAATTTTCAAAAATTTCCATTTAAAATGATTAAGCATAATGCTTCTAGCCAGTAAGGAAAATCTCCGTGGATATTTAAAAAAATTCCTCTGACTCACTCCTGACCATGAAAGAAATCCAACTATGGCATGACGTTCAAGGTTCCATGACCTATTTCTAATCTTCCTTTCTGGCTTTACCTCCTCTTCACGGAGCCCAGGCCCTGGCCAAACGGAACCTCTTGCTGTTAGGTGAACAGGTATTCACGGGTCTCTAGCCCTGCATGCATGTTATCAGCTTTGCCTACTCCTATAACCCTGTCCATCCACTTCTAATTGTAAAATTTTCTTGGTTGGTGTGATGGTTAGGCTAATGTGTTGGTGTGCTTCTCATGTGCTCCACCATATTCATGCATCTTTCTTTGCTTCTCAACATTTCCCTTGAACACATCCCTCCAGAAACCCTAAGTAACTTTTGGCTTCCTTACAGCAGTCATCACCCTACAAGGAATTCATGTAAAATTCATTTCAGTGAACTTTTTCTCCCTGTGATCTCATTGCCTTATTTTTTAAACTCATAGACTTTTAAGAACAATCTTTTAATATTCACTTTATAGCCTTCATATTGCCCTGCAGAGATCTTTACATATAGCAGGTGCTATAGTTGTCTACTGCTGCGTAACAAATCATCTAGAACTTAGTAACTTAACATGCCACCTGTTTTATTATCTCTCTGGGTCTCAGCTGGGCAGTTCTTCTGCTCCATTTGATGTTGGCTGGGGCTTCAGTAACCTGGGGATTCAGTTGGGCTGGAACCTACGAGATGGCTCATGCAAATAGCTGGCTGTTGATCCTGGCTGTTGGCTGGCAGCTCGGCTAGCTGGGATCATCTACCAGAGTAACTTGGACTTCTCACAGCATGGTGGCTGGGTTGCAATAGGGATTATGCCAAGAGCAAGAATTTTCAGAGCCAGGGAGTAAATACTGCCAGCCCTCTTATAGGCTATGTGTGGAACAGTCAGGGCATCATTTCCACCACATTCTTTTGGTCAAGCAGCCAGAGAGCCAGCCTCGATTCAAGGGAAGGGAAAATAAGCTTCACCTCCTCCACTTAATGGTGAACTAATAAATCCCCACTGTTAAAAGCCAACCCATTTAATGGTATCTGCTTTGAGCAGCTAGGAAACTAAAACACCAGCAGTCTCCAGGCTACCAAGGGTTTCAAGGATGGTAAGGGCCTCAACAAGCTGGAAAACACATCTGCTGACAGGTGTGCCCACATGGACCTGTGGCAGCAGGTGGAGAAGAGGATGTGCACCTGCCACCTGCCCAGCCAGCCACTCAGCACAGAGGCCTCCCCCTGAAGAGGCCTGGAATGCTACCCCGGGGGGTGCTGCCTGACCTCACATTGACTCCACCACAGCAGGTAAACACGTTCATTAACTCAACCAGTATTACAGGGCATTGTTCTAGGCACTGGAATTATGGCAATGAGAAGAAAAAAGGAAGCAAATCTTGTTCCTTTTGAAGCTATCATTTTACTGAAAAAGAAAGAAAATGAAAAGTGAAATCTGTGCTGCACTATAAGGATACAGGTGCTATGGATGGGGTGGCCATGCCCCCGTGTCCCACTGAGTGTCATCCCCGTGTAATTACCAATAGCACCCCCTTTCATTCTCAAAATGTGTAGGTTTGGACAATAATGTATTTGATCATCCTAGCTACAGAAAAAGATGAGGCAGGAAAGGGGCATAAGGAGTGTAGGGGGTGGGGCCCACATTTATAAATAAGGCGATTAGGAAAAAAGTATCACTGAGAAGGCGATGCACCAGTAAAGGTCTATAAAAGTCAGGGAAGCAAGCTGTGGATATATTTGTGTACTTCAGCCCAGGGAAAATTTGAAATCTATACATGACAATGGAAGAAAAAAATTATTGGTGTACATTACTTTATAGGTTCAATTCATAGGTTTCTGCTTCTTTTAAATTAGTATTTCTGCAACTAATTTGAGTAATCCAAGATACTCAAATCTCCATATTCTTGTTTCTGGAAGAAGAATTTCAATGCACATTGGTAATGGGAGAGCTCCTGAGATGAAGTAAATTCAACCTTGGCATATGTTTACTTAAAAAAAAAAAAAGGTCAGAGAAATTACTTATAAGAGCTATTTGTAGATTTTGAAGCAGATCACCTATGTCATTTTGAAGAAAATTTCGAAATATAAATATTATTCACCAGAGGGCGCTATAGCCATCTGAAATGCAGGGTACAGCGGCACGGCCCAGTCTTTAGGCACCCTCAAGAGCTTAGAGTTTTGCTTTAGGAATCCAAACTTTTAAAGGGTTCTCCTGTCCCTGTTTTTCTCTCCCTCTTTTCCCTTTCCTCGTATTACCTCCAGTAGCTTCATGAAATGTATCACTTTAATGATGTTTTAGATCAACTGATATTAAAATCAGTTTAGATCGCTCAAATCATACTTTCTGCTGACAGTGCACCACGGATAATGAACATGGGGGCAATTCACAAAATGATGCCTGCATACAAAGCAAGTTTGATACGTGGAAACACATTTTCTGCCCTAAAGTTACCTTCATGTTTTTAATCATGGAAAACACTAACATGTGGTTATTTTACAATATCCTACGAATGAAGAAATGTATGCTTATATGAATAATAAATAGATTTATGACAATCATAATATGCCATTTGCTCATGGTGTTCAAAGCTTATATTCAAATGAGAGAATAAAAAGACCTTGGCACCGTAAGTGATGATAAAGTATGAACTAATAAGCTACTTCTCCCCACAAACCAGGATGACCTGTTTTTACTACCTGTCAATATAAGTAATAATAATAATACCTATTTTAGGGGGTTTTGTGTGATGGGTAATCCATGTGGGATCCCTAACCCAGTGCTTGATGTGTAGTAAGCTCTTGGTATTGTGGTTGTTTTTGAGGATCTAGAATTGTACTTCTTGTTCAAATCCTGGCTATGGGAAGCGGATGTGGCTCAATCGATGGGGCTCCCATTTACCATAGGGGAGGCCCCCGGTTTGTTTCCCGGGGACTCCTGGTGAAGGCAAGCCAGCCCATGTGGCACGGTGAGCTGACACAGAGGGACGGCCCAACAAAGGGAGACAAGCAGACACAGAAAAACGCACAGCAAATGGACACAGCGAGCACAAGCAGCAAGGGGGGATAAACAAACAAACAAACAAACAAACAAATAAATAAATAAAATCTTAAAAAAAAAAAAAAATCCTGGCTATGCCATATACTGAGTAACTTTGGTTAAGTTACTTAATCATTCTGTGCCTCAGTTTTCCCATATTTAAAGTGATGATAATCATAGCATTCATCTCAGGTTTATTGAGATATTTAAATTAAATACTATACTTAGAGCACTTATCACAGGGCATGTCTCAGTACACTCAATAATTACTAATTATTACCAAATGGTTATACCATTTGATCAACGGTTGCATCTTCTATCCTGTATTTACAAGATTTTCCTGTGTTCCTTTAAAATACCCCGCTATATCCTGTTTGATTTCTCTATTGTTGACTTTTCTTTCCTGGGCTCTAGATTGTCTTTTCTTTGCTTGCCCACTTTTGGGCTCCCTTTCTAACCAAATTATTCAATATCTGCCACTTAATCTGCAGGCATGGATGTTACCTAAGTGTCTTTGGACAGCTGATGACTGGTCCTTTTATGTGGGTACTGAAATGTCTTTATTTCAATGCTCTACTGCTATTTTTCCCAACTATCAAAGCAGTCATTTCCATTAGAGTACGATTTGGAAAGCTCAGAGATGCATAAACAAGTAGAAAAAAGGCATTATTAATAGCGTGAACTTTGCTCTGCCACTTGCTTGCTAGAGGGCCTTGGGTCATGTGCTCTGTTGAGAGTCTGGAGCCCTTCCCAAACGCCATGCTCACTTCTAGCTCCAACTTACTGCTTCTAAAATATTCTCATTTTCTGCTCTGCATCTTGGGGCTTTTTTTTAATCTAAATAAGCATTGACCGTCAGGTGAAATCAGTAACTGTCATTGATTTCCCCCTTAATACTCTTTTCTCACAAGGACTTTTCTGCATATAAGAGGCTCTGAGTTAAGGCTTTAGGAGGCCAGAAGGAGTTTATGTGGTCAAATGTGATCCTGAAATAGAATAGTAGGAATTCTTATTCTTTAGATTTGGTGACTTAAACACGGGGGGTTTCCTCAGGTTATTTGCCTAGCTCTCCTCCCTCCCTCTCCCCCGCCACCTTCTTGACCCCATTTCTCTCAGGAGAAAAAGAAAACAAATCCCCCCACTTTCTCTGGCAGAATAACTCAGCTATTTCCAAATATATTGTTTTTCCTACTTCAAATTACTTTTCTTATTCAACTTTATTTCATGAGTATTTTTCCATGCAAATCAAAACTTTGTGAACATTTTAATGACAGCCTATTATTCCATTTTATTGGGGTATATAATTTCCTTAATGAAAATTGGTTTGGACCTTTAAATTGTTTCTAGTTTTTACTATTATAAATTTCATCTGAAATTTCACATTTCTTTATGAATAAATTTTTGCTCACCGCTCAGATTATTTCAGGAATACTTTTTAAAATCTAGCATTTGCTCAATAATAGTTTGATAAAAATACTTAAGCTTTAATTGAAGAAATATTCTAAATTTATTTATTCTTATTATATATAGTCATCATAAATTTGGAAAAGTTTTGGAGCATTTAACCTGATTTTTTTTTCCCCTTTTCTTTTCAACATCAGAACCCAATTGTGTTGGCATTTCCTAAAATATCAACTCACCTGTAGAATTCCTTGGTGATCAAAAACCAGCAGGTAGTATTAGCATATTTAAAACATGGTATTAAGTGTTTTCCTCCCCTATTGGCCCCTATTCTCTACTCTTTTGGAGTAAAACATGTTTCACCTCACAACTCATTTAATCCCCTCTCAAGCATCCCTCAATACTCAACTTTGCCTCCAGGCAGGAGGAAAGCATTTTGCAGTATCCTCTACAAAGGGCAGCAGCAGCAGCGGCAGCAGCAGCAGCAGCAGCAGCAGCAGCAGGGGACTTACCTGACAAGATACCTCTCTTTTCTTTCCCACAGGAAGCAGCAGATAAGACATCTGGGCCCGGCAGGTGTTGAGGCTCATCACTTGGCTGGAGGAGGCTGTGAGTGGGGAGTTAGTAGATCACTTCCACTTGCTAACACTTCATGCATTTACTGCTCAGGGCAGACCAGGAGAGTGGCAGAGTTTTACTTGAAATTACTGGAAAGTTACTTATGCTTGTGGTGCAAGAGTTAGTAGAGCTGGATAACTTTGCACTTTCTTGGAGAAGCGCTTTCTCCTGCTTGGTGAAAGCCTGATGCCGAGAAGATGATTCTTTCCGACTGTCACAGTTTGGAGTTAAAAATGTCACTGGAATGGGGAAAAGCGTTAAGTTATGATGCAAGTTATTTCTATCCATTGGCAAATCACTTGTTTCACTTCTATGACCCTTTCTTTCCACTCTGTAAACTGAATTCAACAAACACATAGTAGGGTATTAGAAAAATAATACTAATTTCCAATTAGTGTTCCAATTAGTATTTCCAATTAGCCCCAGAAACTAATTCATTAGTCCCATGAATAAATGTTTTGCATGTTCCTTTAAAAATACAAAAGGGGAAAGCCAATCTTCCTTGTACCCCATTTTGCCTTAGATGTTGCACAAAATATTAAGAAGAAGCAGGGATTTTGATTCTTGAAGGCCTCATATATTAAATTAGATGTGCAAACTGGAATGGGTATGTGAGAAGAATAACATTTTTCACATCTTGCACAGTGGATGGTGTTGAATTTAGTAGGCAGTACTGCTAACTTCTCAGTAACTCCCTAACGGTCTCTTCTGTGTTGGCCTTTGCCATCTCTCAGAATCAATGTTATTGCTACACAAAGAACCATGGTTCATTAGGAGTCTACTGGTCACTCCTCATTATACTGACAAAAGAGACCTCTGGCTAGAAAGTTTATTAAATTTAGAGACTGATGCTTGCTGAGAGCTGGAGTCTGAGTTTTATGAAAACTTTGTAGGTCTCAGTTTTAATGACTAGCATTAAGAACTATTCCTTAGGTCCCTGCTGTTAGATGACCCAGGCATCAGGAAGAGACTCTCAATTAAAGTGAACAAAAAACATTTTTCCCTGTGTTCTAGGGATGAGTTCAAATAGTTTGGGGGTGAACAGACTTTTCTCTTACTAAATAATTCTGTTTAGATTTGGAAGAGCTCTGTTAGTCTCTCTTCTATTACCTTGTTGGCACCTTAGAAAAATCAGTACCATTTGTTCAGGGGAGCTTTTCCCTATTTGCTTAAGTACGGCTTCGTGCTGGGAGCCAGCCTGCAGTTAACCATATGGTTTGTGGTGAAGGTCACAGGTTGCCTGCCCACCCTTCAGGGGCTGGCATTCTTATCTGCTAAATCAGGATCAAATCTCCAACACTGGCTGCCAGGTCCTCAAGAGCTGCCCTATTTCATAATAAGAATAAGAGTAATGAAGATGCTGCAACAATGACCACCTACTGGGTGCAGGGCAATGTACTAAGTTCTTTACATATATGATCATACTTAATCTTCAAAACACCTCACAGGTAACTAGTATAATTTTTACAGATGAAGAAACAGATTTAGAGAGGTTAAACAATTTATTCCAAGTTACTTAACAAGAAGCAGAGTGAGGATTCCATTTTAAGTCTGTCTGATTCCAAAGTTTATGCTTTTAGCCCCTATATTAAATTACTTTAGCCAATCTGATTGTACGATGAACTATAGCAATTGATAGATTGAAATTCCTAAAACTTCACATTAGTTATGGATTTAAGTATTTGCCTTCATGTGAATTTTTTTCACCTGATGGTTTCATTTTTGTTGTTTAATTGGCTGAGTTTTTTTTTTTTTTTTAAGATTTACTTTATTTACTTTATCCATTTTAACCCCCCCCTTCCCCATTTGCTGTTTTGTGTCCATTCACTGGGTAATTTTCTGTATCTGTTTCCTGCCATCTCTTCTCATCCTCCTCCTCCAGTCTTCACCAGGATTCGATCCTGGAGACCTTTAATGTAGGAGAGAGGTGTTTTGCCACCTGCGCCACCTTGGTTCCTGGTTTTCAGAGCCTCGGATCATATCGTCTTTTCTCTCCCCTGTTACGGCATCATCTTGCTGCATGGCTCCCGGGGCCTGGCGGCTCACCGACACACAGAGCCTGGCAGCCCATGCGCCTTCTATATATATATTTTTTATTTTACCGGGAGGTCCCGGAGATCGAACCCAGGTCCCTCCATATGGCAGATGGACGCCCAACCATTTGAGCCACATCCGCCCCCCTAATTGGCTGAGTTTTAAATCCAGCTAGTGTGCAGTAGTTTCATAATTGTAATATGCATACCTTCAATAACATTGTGGCAGTTCCATACTGTATTAATCAGGGTTCTCTTGGGAAATAGAATCCACAGGAGATATCTGTCAATAGTATGAGATTTTATAAGAGTCACTCATGTGACCATGGGGATACACAAGTCCAGTTTCCGCAGGCAGGCTGCAAACCAGGGGCTCCGATGAAAGTCCAATGAAGATCCTTGGTGAGTTTCAGGAGATGTTGGCTGTCCAAAGAGGAGCTGGGAAATTCTCTCTGAATGTTGATATCCTTATAAGGCATTCAGCTGATTAGATAAAGTGTCACTCATTGCTGATGGCAATCTTCCTGGTTGATGTAGATGTAATCAGTTAGCTATGCAGTAAACTAACTGGTAACTAAGGTCCATAAATGTCCTTGTATAACAATTAACCCAGTGCTTGTTTGACCCAACAACTGGGTGCAATTACCTAGCTGAGTTGACACATTAGCCTAACCATCACAGTCTGCCCCTTGTCAACTCGGCAACCATACACATTACCTTAAACCATACTTAGTCTCTAATTAAAAACAATTACAGACATGCATATATATATTTTTTTGCCTAACTATGTTCAACTCTCCTGTGTAAAACCGGAAATGCATTAATTCCTTACAGAATAGGGTGCAAGTCCTTGGGTAATATTCACTCTTCAACTTGACATCCTTAAATATTATGACATGAAACTAATACAACTTGTCATATGATAAAGGAAAAGGTTGGGGCAGAAAACAAAGAAATTCGTTTTGTCTACATATACAATCATACTCCTAATGAAACAAGGAAGAAAGATTCACGACAATTACAGTCCTCATTTCTGTAACTGGTCACGTGGTCGAAGTTCATATTTATTACTACCTTCTTCCACTGCCCATTCCACGTTCCCATTACCCTCAGCAAGCACTTCAACCGGTCGTGGTTCTTTGCCTGGTGGGGTGACCCAAATTTCATTCCTGAAGATTCTGGGCCATTGTTAGTCTACTGGATTGGGTTGTTGCAATTTTCCATTGACTTTAATCACAGGGCATGGCAGTACTAGGAGACACCCTAGAGGATCTCCTGTATTCCTGGCAAACTCTCCTTTACCCCCATTATGTAGATGCAGTCCTAGTTCCCCTTGATAGTCAGGATCAATCACCCCAGCCAGTACAGTAATTATCTTCTTTGCCTGTTGATTCAGAGGTAAGAGGAGCCCAAAGTGGCCAGGTGGTAGGGATGGAGGCTATGCATGGGCTCAGCAACATGGACTTCCCCTCACCAAAGCTGACTTGGCTACAGCCACTGCTGAGTGCCCAATATACCAGCAGAGAGACCCACACTGAGCCCCCGAAATGGCACCATTGAGGTGACCAGCCTGCTACCTGGTGGCAGTTTGACTACCTTGGACCACTTCCACTATGGAAAGGGCAGTGATTTGTTTTAACTGGAATAGACACATACTCTGGCTATGGGTTTGCATTTCTTGCACGCAATGCTTCTTCCAAAACTACCATCCGTAGACTTACTGAATGTCTTATCTACTGCCATGGCATTCCACATAGCATTGCTTCTGATCAAGGAATCCATTTCACAGCACATGATGTGTGGGAATGGGCACATGCCCATGGAATTTGCTGTCTTACCATGTTTCCTATCACCCTGAAGCAGCTGGATTGATAGAACAGTGGAATGGCCTTTTGAAGACTTAATTACAGTGCCAACTAGGTGGCAATACCTTGCAGGGCTGGGGCAGTGTTCTCCAGGACGCTGTGAATGCTCTAAATCAGCATCCACTCTATGGTGCTGTTTCTCCCATAACCAGGATTCATGGGTCCAGGAATCAAGGGGTGGAAATGGGAGTGGCACCACTCACTATGACTGCCACACATACTGTGGACTGACACACAATACTTAGAACAGCTTTATCATATTTGGTTTTCAGGTAAATAATAAACGTTTTAAAATTCCCTAAATATGCCATTTTGAGCCATTTCATTCCACTAGGAAAAGACAGGTTTTTTCCTCTCTTTAAAAAAAAATTAAATACCAGAATAACTACATTTAAATAAATAACATTATGGTGATATTAAAAATTCACAGTATATCCCAAACCCAAAGCCCTCTTTCTATTGTCATGGATGCTCAGCCCTAACACCCGGGAACTCTCAGGAAAGGCGTTTTTCTTCCTGAGGTGTGAGGGCTGAAACCGTGCCAGGCCTTCCACTTCCTACTTACCTTTGTTTCCTTTCCTCTCGCTTTTATATTTTGGAGGAGAGAAGTCAGCCTTAGTATCAAATTCAGATTGGGAAGCCTGGGAAATTTCCTATTGCAAATGAGAAAACCACCTCGTTGTTTCAAATACTCAACTGCAGCGATCTTGGTTGCAAGGACCCGGCACTGGCATACAGCTTCTGCTCTGCCCCAGCGACAGGGGCTCTAGATGAAGGGAGTGATGAGGGGTGGTAAGGGGGACCCCCAGACACACTTGTTTGCGTGAGCTGCCGGATGGTCCCCGGAGCTGGGTGATTCCACCTAAAATAGCAAAAGACCCTGCAGAGGCCTTGGACCTGTGTTTGAAAAGGGTTTGTGATAAAAGATTGAGTCTTTTTTTCCAAATGAAGTAGTGATAGTTGTATCATTTTAAACATTTCATGTGAGTTTTCAACACCTCTAAAACCTTTGCTTGAGAGTCAGCATCTCTTGTCTCCACATTCCAAAGGTCCAAACGTGAGTACTGGGAGGCTGCATAAAACCTGTATCATGCTCAGGCTAGATAATCAAACCCTGCTTCATCGACCTCTGGCTTTTAGGATTGGAGAAATAACAGCATTGATAATTTTTGTTTTGTATTTGAATTAAATTTATATTTTTAATAAAATGCAAGTGATCAAAATATCTTTCCTAGAGTTCATAGCATTTTTGTGTTTTATGGTAAGAGAATTTCTGTTGCTTGGTCATATGGTGTTATTTTTTCCTTATTGTATGTCTTTTATGGTCACAGAAGTTACATTAACATAGTATCATTTTTAGGACAGAAGAGTTAAGAAGAGTTTAGTTTTTGGCATTGATGCCCATTTAGCCATATCATTCCATATCATTCCAAATATCTAGCCTATAAGTTTGAAAATATAAAATGACTGAAAACCTCATGGAAAGTGTAGTGTGGAAATACATCTAATTGTTGTGCATTTGTCTTTGATATACCTTGCTAGCAAAGTACAATGCATAAGGAAAGTCTTGGTCCTGGGAGGCTTCCAAGGATGTCATTGATTACCACTAATTTTTTAGACATTTACTAAACATTTAGGGAAAGGATTATCTAAAAGAAATGATGATTTCCTTCATGATTAAGTATAGTATTGCATGATGATTAGGAGCTACATATCCCAGAAAAACATTTTCTTATATTTAATCCATTTCTGTGTGTGTGGACCAATTGTAAGTAGAACCTTATAATGAGGTTACTTCAGTTAAGGTGTGGCTCATCTCAAGCAGGAGTCTTAATCTTATTACTGGAGTCCTTGATAAGCAGAATGAAATTCAGACACACACACACAGAGAAAGCCATGACAAGTAAGAAGCTGAAGGTCAATGGAAACCAAAAGAGAAAGGAGAGACCAGAACAGTCTGCCATGTGCAGTGCAATGTGACAATAAAAGCCAAGGACCAAGGATCAGCAGCAGCCAGAGCCAGACTGCCACAGTCTTCAGGGAGAAAACATCACCATGATGATGCCTTGATTTGGGACTACTCCTAGCCTCAGAATTCTTAGTGAATAATTTCTCATTGTTTAAGCCAACCCATTGCATGGTATTTACTCGAGGAGCCAAGGAAACTAAAACAGGTAGTTAGCTCACAAGGTATTAGAAATTTAAACTTAAAAGAAAGCCAGTTCCTAGACATATGAGGGAGGGAAATTATTATTACCCTCTGCTGTTCCCATCTACATTTTTGTTTTTAACTCTTTAGATGTTGCCATGTATGTTATTTTTATAAGGAACTAATTATGCCAAACCGCACAGTTAGAAGGCTCAGTTTTCCATAGGACTGACCTCACTTCAGATACCAGCTACAGGTTCAGGGATCCCCAGAACCACCCTCACTTCTGGATACAAATTTAGGATTCTTATAGCCTCCCTCATATTCGATTATTTCTTAGAATGACTGACAGAACTCAGGAAAACACCATACTCATGATTACAGTTATGTTATAGCAAAAAGATACAAATCAGAGCCAGTCAAATGAAGAGACACACAGAAGTGTCCAGGGATGTATCACCCTCCTGGCATATCAGCGAGTGATGATACTCAAAGACCTATCAGGGAAGGTTTTGGTTAGCAGAATTTCTATTGGGTACACATGACTGACTGAATCACTGGTCATGTGGTTGAACTATCCCCAGCCCCCCTCCCCTCATTGGAGCTCAAGCTGATATCATGTGATTCAAAGCCCCAACCCTCTAATCAAATGGATGGTCTTTCTGAAGTGGCCAGTCCCATCCTGAGTCATCTTGTTAGCACAAACCATCTAGTATGGGCCGGGGGTCCGGCATATATAACACAGACACTCCATCACTGGGGAAATTCCAATGGTTTGGAAGTTACCTCCTAGGAACCCAGGGACAAAGGCCATAAAATTTTTTATTACACAAGTTGTCATACCCTCAATTTCTCAGTGGCTACGCTTCCTTTCCATGAGTTGTCCCTTTTCTATGTGGGTTGCCCAACACTGGGGGCTTTACTCATTAACAGCCTCATACCTTCTTGTACAGATAATCCAGATTTGTGTGTCATTGTAAAAGGAACTCACATTTCTTTTGTTCCTTCTGCCCTTGGCTTCCCTCTTGGTTATGGATGTACTTTCTGGGTCCACACATCTAAGAGCCCAACACTATAAAAACATCCGTATTTGGTGCTGAGTCTTTATCCAGCAGTACAGAATACCTGGACTCCCAGACTTAGTTGTTCAATGTCTAAATTATGTCTCCTAAGCCCTTGCCATTTATAAAGATTTCTAATTAAAAAAAAAAAATCTGGCCTAAATGGCAAAATTTGTCCTTCTGTTAGATTTTAAATGATTTTTGGGTGATTCCATTTCTTTAGTTAATTTTTTGCTATTTTTGATGAAATGTCAATGGAAACACAGACTCTAAGCTATGTATTTATGTGTAATCATGAGAAAATCCTTTGGTTTTCATTATAATTTTTACAGCACTCTTCCTCAACATGAGGTAAATGAGTACTTTTGTATTCCTAATTAAGGCTTTAGGAAAAGTCTGTGTAAGAACCTAGGAATTATTTTGAATCTTAGTCCATCTGCTATCTAATCATCTTTTTCCTTAGTCATATTGTTGCTTCTGTGGTATTTTCTTATTACTTTGAATTTTCTGGAAAAACGAAAATCACTGTTCTGAGAGGATACCTGTTTGGTGGAAAGTTTCTTGAAAGGGTCCAATGACCAATTTTGGGTGGCATTGATTGCTTATATCTAAGGAATATAGAAGAAATGACCTCTAATTTTTTCTGGGGTTTCCGGTTGCAAGGCAATTGCTCAAGAGTGAGTTCATCTTACAGATATGGAGATTTAAAATTTAATGAAAATTTAAAAAACTTAACATTAAGTACATTCTGTACATTATTTGTAAGGATCTCTGTTAGAATAAAGGCAGATGAATGGCCTCTTATCTGCATACTTAACAGTAAAGTCAGTCCTTACCCTTTATTTGATTGCATTGTGAATTATATACCTATAAAAGGTCAGGTAAAACTGACATACCACTTAGCACATGGTGGTAGGAGAGGGCATTGTATTTCACATGAGGATGATGAAGCACACATGCTCAGTCCTGTGAACTCTTTCAATCACTCATGCAGTGCAACCTAAGTCAGTGATACAAATGTGATGAGCAACTGCTCATGTGCAACTGAATGTCCTGCTCTACATGCCCCGCATCATTTGTCTCATCCTTAAAGTCCTTCAATGCCAATACCTTATCCTAATGCCTCTTGTTCTTACCAGCGAAGTAACCTTAAGCACTCTGCAACTAAAATCAGATTTTTTTCTTCGTATTTAACAGTTTTTTTATAATTAAATAAAAAAAATTTTTTTTCAGTTTGAAAATACTTTCAAACCTACAGAAGAAACACTATACAGAGAAATGCAAACCTCATAGAAAGAATGCTAACAAAACGCATACCCCCATATACCATCAATTTTAATATTTTGCCAAATTGCTGTATCCTTCTATTTATCCATCTATCTATCCATTTATCTATCTTTCTATCTAACACTTTAGTATAGGTTGTATAAATCAGGGTCCTTGGACATATAATATTGCCATGCACACTTCCTAAGAACAAGGACATTCAATTATGTAATCACTTAGGTACAGTTATCAAGTTCAAGAAATTTAATGTTGTTATAAAGCATACAATCTATATTCCAATTTGTTCCCATATCCCAATAATGTCCTTTTGGACCTTTTTGTCCTCCCTTCTTAGATCCCGTCCAAGATCTTATATTGTATTTGTCATTGCCTCTTTAGTTGCTCTTTCTTTTTTTTCCTAATTGTGAGAACATGTATACAAAACAAACTTTCCATCTGAGCCACCCCCAAGCATGCCAGTCCTTGTCTTAATCACATTCACAGTGTTGTGGTAATATCGTTGTTTGCTAGAAAGAGCAAAGGCCTGAGGGAAGACCGAAGTTTGAACTCAAGTTCTTCTATCAGTTAAATGAATTTGGTGAATCATGTCTTTTTATCTTCCAAGGTTTCAGCTTTCTCATGTGTAAAATGGGAGGGATGGGGTTAGAGTCTCTTCCAGCTTAATTTTCTATGTTTTAAAGTGCATGTTTAAAATCATAATACACTTCTTCAAATGGATAATGAACCCCATGGGGATAGAATACATTTAGATAAAAGTTGAAATACTTTGGTTCTGCATTGAAGTAAAAATGGGAGTGTCCTTTAAATTGTTTTTAGACTGTGAGCCTTTTCTTAAATTCTCAATTAATTTTCTTGTTCTACCCTCAAAGATCTTCATGACATTATAAAACAATAAACAGCAATCATCCACAGACTTATAGGGAAGCAGACACGGTTTTTGTGTTTCTCCTTTTGAGAAATAAAAAAAACAAGATTGTTCCTGGTATCTTTAGGGCATTCTATGAGAAATAATGAAATATTTTGTGATGAGAACTTTGAAGATGAAAAGCACTAAGTAAATGCTAAATTTTATTATTATTCTCTGTCAACAATGCTTTTCCCAAGTGCTTTTCTGGACTCAAAACATATTTATTGCAATTCTCTTGTCCAGTTCCCTCTTTGAAAACCTATTATTTTTTGGCTGGCTAACAGCTTTTTATTCTTTAGGATAAAACTGTTTAGCTCAACAAAGGCTCAGCCAAGCAAACCGTGAAACAGCCAAATATTTCTAAGTGTGTGGCCTGTTACCATCTCTGCCATTAATTCTTCCCAATTTTTAGGATGAGTGATTTCATTGTTGTTTTAATAATGGTACATGAAAAATGTAAGAAAATAGAAAACAGCAAAGAAGAAAACAAAATATCATCCCAACTTTCATAATCTCAAAATAATTATCATTAACTTTAGGTCAAGATTATCCCAGAAATTCATTCCTCCATACTTCCATCCCAATAGAGAGACACACACTTGCCAGCACACATACACACTATTTTTATTTTATAAAATAGAATCATATAATAAATCATTAGTATGCACACCAGTATTAAAAATAACTGTTGAATTTAACATGAAGAACAAATTAAATAAGTGATTATTGTAGTTCAGATATACTTTACCACAAGAACTCCTAAAGATCCCTCTAAAGTTAAGAAAAAGATTACAAAATTTATGAAGGTTGGTGTTAAAAACCCCAAATTTAATTTTCATATAGTGCTACATGTTCCCCTGCTGTACTCATACTGCCTTCAAACCCACTTTATTTGACCTTCAGTTTTTTTCTTATATATATTATTTCTTTTATTTTGTCAAATATTCTAAGGCTCTCTTGACTATAGCATAAATCGCAGGAATGTTCAGTTTTATTTTTCATAAAATTAGGTGGATTCAGGGCCCATCAAACACCACAATCCTCTTTACCACTGTGTTGTAGTGAAGTCTTTATTTTTATCTATTTTGGGGTGCATTGTACTTTTTATTTTTTTGGAAGACCTCATAGATTTGTGATTCTAGGACTTCCTGAATGTTTCATTCTGCAATTTTACTTCTTCCATGACCCGAGGAAATCTTTATATGACATCTTTGAACAGATTTTCTGTGCCATTTGTTGCATGTGCCATACCACGTGGACTGCTTTCCTTTTCCTGGATCATCATTTTCTTCCACTTTTATCACATTTTCTCTACTTGATTCAACTCTTAATCCTTTTCCTTTACATGCACTGTGATCTCATGCTTTTTTGTATGTCTGTTGTTTGATGTTAATAATTTATTTATTGGTTTGCAATGCAAATGGTGTTTGGTTCTCTGTTTCCCTGGCTCTGCAGTTTCTCTTTTTATTTCTTTTGGCTGTTTATCTTAAATTTGAGCTTTTACATTATTGAATTTATGTTCTTTTTAAGTTCTTTTCCAGCATGATATATTTGTGCAGGTGATGTTCTCTTCATTGGGTTTGTTTGATTGTTAGTTTTTCCCAAAATAAGGTCTTCATCTGGGTTTGCATGCTATGATCTCCTCTGTTGTCTTTTTCCCTCTCTCTATATATTTTTTTTGGTGGTGTGTATGTATGTGTGCATATGCTCATATAGTTTTTTCACTGAGCTTGTGCTAAATATGTGCAGCTCTGAGCAAAACCTTCTACTGGCTGTGATTCAGACAGTTGATGACTCACTGCCATATCTGAGAAATGTCCCTCCTTCTGAGCCATTTTAGAGTCCTGGTCTGGGGGTTCTAGTCACTTTTTCAGCACCTGTTGGCAGGGATGGATCTGGAAAGGGGATCTTGTTGTTAGACCTGAGTGTAACCTGTGTTGGATGACACAGCCTCCATTTCCTCATCTGAGATTTTTGTCCTGTATCAAGTTGGAGTTGTACACTTAGTCCTGCAGCAATAAACTCTAGGCTTTCAATTGTTTTCTCAATTCAAGAAGAAGCCCTGTAAAATGGTGAGTCCTGAAGTTTCTCCTGCTTTTGCTGAGAGCCCAAGACCCAGTTTTTCATAATTGGGGCATCGACTCTTGAGGATTTTACCACCACTTTTTCCTCACTTCACTACAGATTATGTGGTATTGTTGGGATTCATCAGAATTTGATTGATTTTCTTTCTTACCCTGATACAGTTTCTGGGGCCCTGGGTAGAAGCCAGGCTCTGCTGAGCTGAATCTTGTTTTTTCCCTTGGCCATCATTTTTCAAAGTTCATAGGATGAAATTGGATTTATTTCTTTGTATTGTTGCTACTGGAGAATTTTAAGGTTTTCTGTTTTTCTTCCTCTTTTTTGTTGTGTCTTTCAACAGCTTTTAGCAGACTGTCAATTTGTAATGTGACTTCGTTTTCCCATCTATACCTCAGAGTCTCTGTTTTTTACACTTAAATCATCATTTAGTATCCTGAACAAACTGGCAAAAGCAAATCACAATTCTACCTATTTCTAGAGACAAAAGCTGGCTGCAGACCTTTCTACAAACCTCTCTCTAAAGTATTGGCAACTTTTAACCCTTACGTTCCCTGCTGTAGATTTTGTTCTCTAGGGTCTGCACCTTCTTTTATTTGGATAATGACTTTAGTCGTCCAGCTTGGAAACAATTACATTAGACATGAGATTAGTATACACACTAACTGTTCATAAGCACCTGTCTGATTGATTTGGCTAATATTTTAAACAATGCCAATAATCTAGGATTTGATTGGGCCGTACCTTAAAAAGTTATACTGTAGCAGGGGAAAGTTGTTTCTGTGATTGGTGTGGCTGCCGCTTGATTGAATTCAGAATTAAGATTAGAGATTCGATGTACTCCTTTAAATTATTATCCTCATTTATGCCGTATTTCTTTATTTTAATATTTCAGAGTGATGATATTGTTTTCATTTTTAACTTTTTAAGTATCAATTTAAAATAATGACAAAAAAATGTCCTTTTCTTAGTTAATATCTGGTATCCATGGTCTAGCAAGTTTGAAAGAGAAGCATTTTTCTACCAAAACGATATTGACTCCGTTTAGGAGTAGTAATGGTCCATGTATTGTTTGGTGAACTCTCATTTGGGCTGGCTCTCTGCTTTCGCTGTAGACGTCCGGTCACTCATACCCAGATTATAGGAGGAGAGCAGAGTTACAGCTGCCGTGTGCTTTGAGTTTTTGTTAATCTACCTATAGTACTGAGAATTTCCAGGGCTTGGAGATACCCACATATTGATATAAGTGCAAAGAAATACATTTAAAAGCCAGGCACAAGTTTGAACCCAATCAGTTGTATTTTAGAAAAACTGAGATTTATGACATGATAAAATAATTTTGTTGCTTTGAGGAGGAGTATGTCTACACAGGGAAACATTGTACCTGATAAGGAAACAAATAGCATGCCCAATGTCTTTATTTTCATGACTTACATTCTTTGTTGAAGGGTTTACACAACCCTCTCTTTTTAAAAAATATCTTTTTTATTATTATTTTTATTTATTTTTTTATTTTTGAAGAAGCTTTAGATTATATAAATATTACATTGAACACACACTTTCCCCCATTAACAACATCTTTCATTAGTGTGGTATATTTGTTACAATTGATGAAAACACATTCAAACATTGCTATTAACCACGGTCTATAGTATACATTATACTTTATACTTTGCACCACAGAATTTTACAGGATTTTACAAAATGTATGATGGTCTGTATCAATCATTGCAATGTCATGCAGAACAATTCCCATATCCCCCAAAAGCCCCATGTTACACCTATTCTTCAATCTCCCTCCCCTCAGAATCTCTGGTGACCACTGCCACTTTATACCAATGTTACAAGTTCTTCCATTACTAGAATAATATTAAGTCTACTTTAGTCTATGGTTGTACTTCACCTCCCTTATGTTTGTTCATTCCTCAGTCTTGAGGATTTGGGGATGATGATGCCCACTCTGCTTTTGATTGAGAGGGAGCTTAAATTCTAATGGGCCAGATGGATGGAACTGTCTTGCTTGCAATTGTAGATTCTCTCTGTTTTTTGGGATGGGTGTTGTCCATCATCATCCTTTTATTAGCTGTCCTGGTAAGTCCAATGAATTGGAGATAAGGTGTTGGCTGCAACTCTGCTGAGTTTCAGGGCTCAACCAGCATATGAACGGCTAGAAGATTTAAGTCTCTGAGACACATATTTAACAAGTGTAGTGCTAATTATAGGCTCAAATAAAAGGGGCAGAAGAACCATGTGTAGGAAAATTATAAATGAATCTATCTCTGTTACATTAGGGAGATAGGTTATCATATATTCCAAGGTAAGACCCACCAATGGGGTGCTGATTTCCTGCCTATAGTGTCCAGATGTCTCAAGCCCTCAGGAGCACCCCTGCTTGAGGCACTGTTTACTGTGGTAGTCAGTGAGATCCTTCTGAGATATGTATAAGTGTAAGCTCTGGAATGACCTCCCAACTCACTTTGAAATCTCTTAGCCATAAAAACTCATTTGTATTTAATATTCCCCCTTTTGGTCAAGGTCTTTTTCCAAATGTATCACCAGCTTGCGCTTGGTAATAATCCCACAGTGCCAGGAAGGCCTGTCCCCAGGAGTCATGTCCCACAGGGGGCAGAAAGGAAGTGAGTTTATATGCTGGGTTTTTACATAACCCTCTCTTTTATTTCTGCCACAATAGAACCTATGTGGATGCAACCCTGACATTGCTGACAAGTGCATTCCACCAACTCTTTACCTGCTGCCTGTTCTAATCTTATTAGCCAATATCATCTCTCTCCCTGCTGTACTCGCATCACTTGCTTCAAACTTGCTTCTTCCATTTTTGTCTTTGTAACTAGCATCCACTCACACTCTGCTCTCCACCTTTCCAAATAACCCCACATCTGTATTTGCTCATCTTAAAGGAACCATTTCCTCTTCTTTGTCATGCTTACTATTTTTTCAATCATCAGCATTTTTATACTGCAATTGAATTCTTTCAGTTAAAGTTCAGGTTTTAAAATGTTGAAAGTCATTATTTGTGCAGTTAATGTCTATCATATGAGGTTATCCCACAGTCATGGTATGATTATTGACTTTCTATTTTCTCCCATATCTTTGAGAGCTTGAGCAATATAAAAATGTTCCTTCTTTTGGCTCTGTTAGGTTTGGATACGATGTGTCTAAATATTTATAGTTAAAACCTTGCAGTGAAACCACAATTTCATTTTCTTAATCTTTTCCATTACCTAGTATTGATATTTCAACAGTGAATCATTCCCTGAGTGCTCTTTTTAACCTTTATGTTTCTTAGTACTGTTATGTAACAAGACAGGAACGACCATGGCAGCATTTGTGAGAGCAAAAAAATAAATCTCTATGCATGAGAAATTTAAGCAGTGTTTATATTAATCCCCATTCTGATTTTAAAATTAAAAGCAGTATCAACACAATTTTAAATGTCCACATGTAAACAAAGTCAGTTCTCTTAAGTCCAATGGAAACCCTTCTGAATGCAGATGGCTAGCCTTACTGTCTTAGAGACTGGGTTATACCTGCAAGTTATTATTTATATTTGACTTTTGCTTCTCATACATATTAGCATGTTAGTGGTTAGAATTGTTACATGTTACAAAATTCTTTATATCAAATTCAAGAAACCTGATCACTCCTGGGGAGAAGAGATACAATGGAAAAGAAGTAATTTCTTTCAGATTGTCCAAGTGAGACCAGAGATCATTATAAATAAGGGGCTGACTAGGTGAATCCAGGATGTTAGTTAGGTCTTCCTTGTTCCAGGCACTATTTTTTTCCACTTTCTGGAGAGCAGAATAATTGTATTATATATTACTGGATTAGTCAAGGGCTTTTCAGATTTACAAACACTTTGCTCCTTGCTCTTTTTGCTAATTTCCTAGTCTTTTGCACCCATGCTTTGAGGTTTGCCAACAGCCAAAAAAAGATTATAAATAGATATCTGTGAAAAATGGAGATGATCTTAGTTAATTTGTCATATCATAAACTCCTACTTTTGTAGTGACTCTTGAATTCGACATAGTTTAGTTGTCACTCATTAAATATTTGTTGGATAATTTATGTTCTTTTGATATATTCTGCTTCCCTGGCCTACTATAGTACTTTGCCTCCTTTACTACTGGGGGGGACTATCAAATCTGAAGCCTATCTCTAAGCAGGTGTATTTCAAAGGCAGTTCCTACATCTCAGTGCTCTGATTAGGAATTTAGGGGGGTTCACTCAGAAACATTTATGATTATGTGCTATTTGCCAAGCACTGTATGAGGTAGTAGCCTATAAAAAGTTGAAAATGCTGCCTTTGAGAAGGGAATATTCTAGTGTAATTTAGGATGGTACAGACAAACACATAGATACATAAGTACAATAAGGCATTACAGCAGTTAGAGCTCCTTAGAGAGTTTTGTGGGGAACTAAGGATGAGTGATGTGGCCCATGCTCTGATGTACCTTCCAAATCATCCTTCAGGAGTGAAGGATTTATTGCTTGAGCTACCTAGAGTGCTGCTAGTAGGTAGCCCTCAGCTGTCAGCCCCCTTTAGGGATTACCTCCAGTAAAAATTTGCCTTGCCCAAGATCATGTATAGGTATCCTACACACAATGACTGATTACCATGAAGTTATAAAGACTCCTTCCACTTGTTCAATTGTGCACAGCTCTGACTGGTCATCCCATCACCAGAACTCCCTGTGGGGTTGGCTGAAGCTTCCATTAAGACTACAGCACAGCTCAACTCTGCCAAATCTGCTTTTCTCCCCTTCACAGCTGTTGATTCCAAGAGCACTACCTAATAAAACTTTTGTAGGTTTAAATTCTTTAAGAATCTGTTCCCCGGGGAACTCAGCCTGCAACAGTTGGTCCAGAAGTGGTTCAAAAAGCAGATGTTTAGATAAATTTTTGAACCATACAACCTACGGCCTGGCTGAACATAAGGACCCCATTGCTGGTAGTAAGTGAGGCACAGAGAGTCCCTGGTACAAAGGGTCAGTGCAGTTGTTAAAACTCTCACCAATATTACTTTGTATAATTTCAGTCTTTCTGAATTTTTTGAGAGTTGTTCTGTGACCTAGCATGTGGTCTATACTGGAGAATGGTCCATTTGTGCTCAAGAAGAATGTATATCCTGCTATATTTGGGTGTAATATTCTGGGTATGTCTATTAGGTCCTGATCCTCTAAATAGTCAAGGTCTCTGTTTCTTTATTCATCCTCTGTTGAGATGTTCTGTCTAATGATGATAATGGTGTATTAAAGTCCCCCACTATATTTGTAATGGCATCTATTTCTCCACTTAGTTTATCCAATGTTTGCCTCGTATATTTTGAGGCACCCTAGTTAGGTGCATAAATGTTTATGATTGCTCTTTGTTCTTGATTTCCCCTTTAATGGTGAACTGGGATGGACTACAATCTAAAAGGGAATGCTTCACTGGTGAAATGTATTAAGCATTTGGAAATATGGGTGAAATAGTAAAGAGTCTTTTTTATTAACAACTTTATTTCAAATTCACAAAAATAAAAGAACAGAAAAAGGCAGCTCAACAAGTTGTGGATACATCACTCCTAAATTTTTTAGGCACTTTTATCTCATCTGATTCCACCTGCCAACTCAGTTGTTTCTCTAGTGTTCGGAAAGATACACAGATGAACACAGATTAGTTAAATGACATAGTCAAAGCCTCCTTATTAATGGAAGAAATGAAGATAAAAAATGCTTAATCGTATTCATATCTCACAAAACCAAACCCTTTATTACGTTTTTGACCCTCAGAATTAATATAGTACCAACTTAACACATTCTTAGCACCCTGTAGTAGTAGAACATTCCTGCATTTATATTATTAACAACAATCCTCATCTACTTCCAAAATCATTGTTATACATTCCCTATAATATCCTCTGGCTTTCTCCAACTAACATTAGTCCTCCTAGACTACTAGTTTCAGTCACAATCACATCCATAGTGTTTATTACATTCATTATAATGTGTTACCGTCAACTCCAACCATTACCACATATTTACATTTGACCTTATTAAGTATTCTACATATATCCAGCATCATCGCCCCTTCTGTCCTACATTCCATCTCTCACCAACCTACACTTCATAGTCCAACACCATAAGTTTGCTCATTGTTTTTAGTTCATATCAGTGAGACCATGCAATATTCATCCTTTTGTGTCTGGTTTATTTCACTCAACATAATATGCTCAAGATTCCTCCGTGTTGTCATGTGCTTCCCCAATTGATTTCTTCTTACACTCAGCTGTAATAAGCTGAGTATGAATATATCACATCCTTTTTATCCATTCATCGGTTGACAGACACTTAGGTTGTTTCCATCTTTTAGCAATTGTGAATAATACTGCTATAAACATGGGTGTGCAAATATCTGTTTGTGTCCTTGCTTTCAGTTCTTCTGAATATATTCCAAGTAACAAGATTTCTTGATCATATGGCAGTTCTATATTTAGTTTCATGAGGAACCATTAGATTGTCTTCCACAGAGGCTGCACTATTTTACAGTCCCACCAACAATGAAGGAGTGTTCCTATTTCTCCACATCCTCTCTAGCACTTGAAGTTTTCGGTTCTTTTAGCAATGGCCATTAACTATCATATGTCATTGTAGTTTTGAGCTGCATTTCCCTAACAGCTGGTGATGTTAATTTTGAGGCAGTCCCATTTATTTATTTTTTTCTTTTGTTGCTTGTGCTTTGGGTGTAAGGTCTAAGAAACCACCACCAAGTACAAGATCTTGAAGATGTTTCCCTACATTTTCTTCTAAGAGTTTTATGGTTCTAGTTTTTATATTTAAGTCCTTGATCCATTTTGAGTTAATTTTTGTATAAGGTATGAGATAAGGGTCCTATTTCTTTCTTGTAGATATGGATATCCAGTTTTCCCAGCACCATTTGTTGAATAGGCTCTTCTGACCAACCTAAGTGGGTTTGACAGCCTTATCAAAAATCACTTGACCATAGATGTGAGGGCCTATTTTGGAACTCTTGAGTCAATTCCATTGGTTCATCTGTCTATCTTTATGCCAGTAACATGCTGTTTTTACCATTGTAGCTAGATAATATGTTTTACAATCTGGAAGTGAGAGTCCTCCAACTTAGTTCTTTTTAAAGATATTTTTGGCCATTCAGGGGCCCTTACTCTTCCAGATAAATTTTATACTTGGCTGTAGCAGTTTGATATTGTTGATGAATTCTGAAAATAGATATTGGATTATGTTTGTAAACAGGTCTGTTCCTGTGGGTGTATTAGATTGTATTTACTTCAGAGGTTTCACTTTTACTTGATTAAATTTTGATTAGGGCTTTGATTGAACCAAGTTTGTAGGACTTTGAATTCCTGCCCCCTTGGTGGGTGGGGACTCACAGAAAAAAATGGCAAGGCAAAGGAGTTAGTAGGAGTTTTTTGGGTTCTGGAGCCCCAGGAAGTAAACACAAAGGAGAAGAACATAGAGGAATAGATATGGCTCCATAGACATGGCAGAGATCCTGGGAAGAGAGAGAACCTGATAGTCTACAGCTGACCCCATGGAGAGAACAGAGCAACTGAGCCTGGAGAGAGACATGCCCGGGGAGAGACAAGACTTATCCCAGCCTAGAGATAAGATTGGAAGAAGCTTGGATCACAGAGCTTTAAAAGGAAGAAGAAGGTTGAATCCTTGCAAGCATCGGCAGCCATCTTGCTCTAACACGTGGCAACAGGCTTCAGTGAGGGAAGTAACTTATGCTTTATGGTCTGGTAACTACAAGCTTCTACCCCAAATAAATAAACTTTATAAAAGCCAACAGATTCCTGGTATTTTGCATCAGCACCCCTTTGGCTAACTAATACATTGGCTTTTCCAAGTCTACAAAGAAAGCTATTGAAATTTTTATTGGGATTGTGTTAAATCTTTCAACCCATGGACATGGTATGTCCTTCCATTTATTTAGATCATCATTGGTTTCTTTTAGCAATGTTTTATAGTTTTTTGAATACAGGTCCTTAATGTCCTTGGTTAAATTTATTCCTAAATATTTGATTCTTTTAGTCACTATTGTAAATGGAATTTTTTTCTGACTTGATGCTCAATTGCTTATTAGCAGTGTATGGAAACACTATTGATTTTGCATATTAATCTTCCATCCTGTCACATTGCTGAAATTGTCAATAAGTTTGAATATTTGGTTGTGGATTTTTCAGGGTTTTCTAAGTATAGGATCATATCATCAGCAAATAGTGAAAATTTTACTTCTTCCTTTCCTATTTGGGTGCCTTTTATTTCTTTTTCCTGCCTATTTGCTCTAGCTGGAAATTATACCACAATATTGAATAACAATGGGAAGAGTGGCACCCTTGTCTTGTTCCAGAACTCAGTGGGAAAACTTTCAGTCTTTTACCATTAAGTACAATGTTAGCTGTGGGTTTTTCATATATGCACATTATCGTTTTGAGAAAATTTCCTTCTATTCCTAGCTTTTGGGGTGCTTTTATCAAGAAAGGATGTTGTATTTTGTCAAATGCCTTTCTGCATCAATTGAAATGATCATGTGATTTTTCTTCATCAGTTTATTAATGTGGTATAATACACTGACTGATTTTATGTTGAACCACCCTTGCATGTCTGGTATAAAGCCGACTTGATCATGATGTATAATTTTTTTATGTGTTTTTGGATTTGGTTAGGAAGTATATTGTTGAGGATTTTTGCATCCATATTCATTAAAGAACTTCATCTGTAATTTTCTTTTATTGCAATTATCTTTATTTGGCTTTGGTATTAGGGTATTAGCTTCATAGAATGCGTTTGATAGCATTCCTTCCCGTTCAAATTTTTGGAAGAGTTTGAGCAAGATTGGTATTAGCTCTTCTTTAAATGATTGGTAGAATTCACCTGTGAAGCCATCTGGTCCTGGACTTTTCATTTTGGGGAGGTTTTTGATGACTGTTTCAATTTCTTTACTTGTGATTGGTTTGTTGAGGTCTTCTATTTCTTCTAGGGTCAGTGTGGTTTGTTCATGTGTTTCCAGAAATTTGTCCATTTCATCAACATTGTCTAGTTTGTTGGCATACAGTTGTTCACAGTATCCTTTTATGGTCTTTTTTATTTCTGCTGGGTCAGTGGTAATGCCACCCTTCTCATTTCTGATTTTATTTATTTGCATCTTCTCTTTTTTTTCTTTGCCAATATAACTAAGGGTTTTTCAATTTTGTTGATCTTCTTAAAAAACCAACTTCTAGTTCTGTTGATTTTTTCTATCGTTTAAGGATAGTCTTAACTGATGTTCTAAACAGATAAAGAAAATCAGTGAATGAAGGGCAAGAGAGTCCCATCCATTGGCCCTATGGGATCACATCCCCCCCTCAATAAGAGGTGGGCATCACCACCCCGGAATCCTCAGGATTGTGGAAAGAACTAAGGACTAAAGTAGACTTACTGGTATTCTACTATAGACTTATTGTGATTCTAGCAATGGAAGAAATTATATAATTGATGTGGAGGCAGTGGCCATTGGAGGTTCTGAGGGCAGGGAGAGGGAAAAACAGGTATAATATGGGGGCATTTTTGGGATTTGGGAATCATCCTGCATGACATTGTAATGACAGATACAGGCCATTATAAATCTTGCCATAACCTACAGAATTGGGTAGGAGAGAGTGTAAACTGCAATATAAACTTTAATCCATGCTCAGTGGCAATGCTTCAAAATGCATTCATCAATTGCAATGAATGTACCTCACTAATGAAGGATGTTGTTAATGTGAGAAAATGTGGGAGGTGTGGGGTGTGGGGCATATGGGAATCCCCTATATTTTTACGTGACATTTGTATAATGTAAGTATCTTTAAAAAAATTAAATTTTAAAAAGTCAACAATTAAAAGCTAAATATGAAAGCTAGACAGTCTTTATGGAAGCTTATAAAGAGACTATCATCACCTCCACTGAGAGAGCAGAATAAGCTTAGAATCTGGACCAGGATTTAACTGCCAAGTAGCTGAGATCCAGTGATATCAAACTCCCAAGTAAGGTAGATCTATTATGTCAAGATGGAAGCACTGGTCGGGAAAGAATGGGAAATTGATACATAGGATGGTGAGATCTGGGTTGATACTTTCAAAAGTCTGAACAGTTCAGATTTAATTGAACCTCTGAGCCTGAATAAATGGCCAGCTTTCCCCATTAGAATATAGCATTACGCCCTTGCTTGAAAATGAAGCAGAGGCCTCTCCCTACAAGGTAATATGGGTTCCCCTTAGGATCTGCCCCTTCCTCCCCTTCTAGCTACTAAGCCAATAACTAAAGATAAGTTACAACATTACATGGTTAAGGAAATGCAGGGCCTTATAATGGAGGAAAGGATTATACCTTCAAAGAGTTGAAACACTTAATCAACATATGCTTGTAAAAGCTGGAAGACTGTACATGGGACTGGATTCTGAGAGTACTTGATCAAGGTGATTGAAAAATAAAATTGTATAAGGAAGAGCTTACTGATCTGGAATTAGTCTCTAAGTATACGGAATTTAACACTCAGGGAAATATACTTTTACTAGGATGGCTTCTTGACTCATAGAAAAAGCAATAACCTACACCACGGATGAGAAAACGTTTGCTACTAGGTACAGATAAAAGATATTTTAGGCTTTGTGGGCCAGATGGTTCCTCTTATAAGTTCATTCAGCTCTGCCATTGTTGCAGAAAAGGAACCATAAGCAATATGTAAATGAATCATACTGGTTGTGTTCCATTAACTTTTGGTTTACAAAGATAGGTAACAGGCTGGATTTGGCCCCTGGACTGTGGTTTGCTGATCTCTAGCCTACACTAAGTGATGTTGAAATGTCAGAATTTCCATGGAAGAAGGGATTATAAAAGATTCAGAGAAGGGCTCATGATAGAGTAGATAAATCATGTAAGGCCGGAAGATCCACCAGAGGATTATGATCCATGGGAGGGCCCAGAGGATACACAGTTCGCCAAGGCCATCAGGAATGCATAGGTGAGAGAGGCATCAACATCACTATTGGTGGCTCTCCTTTGCAGGTCAAGGATGATGATAGGAAATGCCATTGCAGAACTGGACTCCTTCATAAAATGTGGATGAGGGGATTGTATTCCCCAACCCCCCAACCTTCCCATCTCCTATGCCTCAACCATCAACACCCTCTTCCGCCACCCCCAATGGAGACCAGAGGGCAGAATTTAGGAGTTAGGAAGCAGGTAGATGTAATTATTGTAATGAGTGGGAAGGTCTAAGAAGCAGCTTGGGGACCTGACTGCAGAAAGTTATGGAGATGCTTAAGAGATTATGTTGTCTATAGCAGCAAAATAAATGAATAACCAAAGAGTTACTACTCAATCTGTACCAAGATTTCAGGAGTAGATGATCAGGAGACTGAGGGCAGTTACCCCAGTTAAAAGTCCACCATCTCTGGCCTCATTTCTGTTCCTCAACCAGTTTTAGACACAGATTCCATTGACTCAAAAAGAGTCAAGATCCCCATGAGAAAGGACCCTGCAATGTCATGGGAAGGGAATATGATAATGCATGCCCAAGTCTTTCCTCAAAGATACCTATGGTCATTTACTTGGGTAAATAAAATGTGGAAAGCCTAAACATGTTGAGAGCTGTTAGATATAGGGGTCCCGGTTGATGTTATTGCCTCTGTTAGAGTGGGAATATATAGGGGCCAGGCAATACAATGCACTGTGGGCTCTGGTCTGGTTCCACAGACCCACCCAGTGGCCATTACCCCAGTCTCTGATTGTATAATTGGAATATATGTCATTCATATTTGGATCAATCCTTGCATTGGCTCCTTGGCCTGTGGGAAAAGAGCTATTGCAGAAGAAAATATCAAATGGAAGTATCTGAACCCTCCCCCCCACCCCAACAAAACATAAAATCAATCACAATATTTCATCTGGAGAGGAATGGCAGTGATTAGTGCCACTTTTTTTTTTAGTGGGAAGTCCCGGGGATCGAAACCAGGTCCTTCCATATGGGAGACAGACGCCCAACCATTTGAGCCACATCCATCCCCCTATTAGTACCACTTTTAAAGGTGGTGGTTCCAACTTTATCTTCAGTTACTTCACTGGTCCTGTTGCTAAAAAGGTCTGATTGATTCTGAAGGATGGCAGCAGACTACCACAAACTCAACCACATGGCAGCACTAATTTCAGCTGTGTGTCATACCTGGTGTTGCTAGAGTAGATTAACATAACCTTAAGGTCAGATAAATTTTATAGGATCATTGGTCTAGGAAATGCATTCTTTTTTCAACCTGATTAGAAAAGAGGGTCAGAAATAGTTTGTGCCCACAGGGAACAGAATACTTTTTTCCAGGCTATTTAAATTCTTCTTCACTCAGTTATAGTGAAATCTGAGGAGCTTTGGACTGTCTGGACATCTTGCAGAACATCACACTGATCCACTGTACTGATGACATAATGTTAATTGGACCAGATGAGCAGGAAGTGTCTTGGACTTTAGAAGCCTTTATAAGACACATGTGCTCCATAGAGTGGGAGATAAACCTTATAAAGCTTCAGAAGTCTACCACATCAGTAAAAGTTTTAAGGGTCCAGCATTCTGCGGCATACTGGGATGTCTCCTTCAAAGTAAAAGATAAATTATTTTATCTTGTACTTTCCTCCACAAAAGAAGCATAATGCCTTGTCATTCTCTCTTGGGTCTGGAGGCAGCATATTCCACACCTGGGAATACTGTTCCAACCTATATATTAGATGACATGACAGAGCATGGAGCCCAGAGAGAGAAAGGGCTCAGAAGCATGTTCAGGCTGTGGTGAAAGCAAGCATGACATTTGGGGTGTATGACTTGGCAGATCCTATCGAGTTACATAGAGCTATAGTGGCGAAGATGCCATTTGGCATTTATGAAAACCTCAAAGGAAGAATAACAATTCAGATTCCTAATATTCTACAGTATGTCCATGCCATCTGTTGTGGCCAATTATATACCCTTTGGAAAAAAGTTCTTGGTTTGCTATTACAGGCCATGGGAGAGACAGAGTGCCTGACCATGGGACACTTAGGGATCATGGAGCCAGAACTGCCTATCTTACACCGGATTTGGTAGGATCCACTGAGTCATAATACAGGAAGGCCCAGGGCATGCCCATCTAAGATGGAAGTGGTACATTCAGAATTGGGCTCCAAGATTTGGCACATGCATGGCCAGAAAACACAAGTAAGTTGCAAGGGCAGGCGCTGAAAACCCCATGTCATCTATCACTCTTGCATTGGTGTCCTTCCCTCAGTTTGAACATATGGCCACTTGAGGGGGCTGGGATCTCTTACACTTTCTCACAGAGGAAGGAAAAGGTCAAACATGGTTCACTGATGAGTTGGCTTGGTAGATGGGTGCAAGACAGAAATGGGCTGCTTGCACTACAGCCTCACTCAAAAGTGGCCCTGAAAGTGGTTAAGAGAAATTCTCCCATTTTGTCAGAAATTTGGGCAACAAACATATTCATCCAAGTTGCATGGAAAGAGGAGTGGCCCAAGATTAGAATATATATGAATTTGTAAGCCATGATAAATGACTTGCTGACTAGCTAGATATCTTAAAGGAGAAAGATTGGAATATTAGTGACAAGGAGATCTATGGTAGAAGCATATGGTTGTATACATGAGAGTGGACATGTAGTGTGAAGATCTTCTTATCATCTGTTAATGCTATTAGAGAAAATATACCCCAAAAGAGGCACCAACCAAAATGTTAGACAAAATGACTCAGCCAATTGACATAAGCCTGCCTCATTCATTGGCCAATTCAATACTGGAAAAATGACACATAAACAAATTGGCCATGGCAGAAGCTTTAGACACTATATGCATTGGCACAATTGGCTGGACTCCAAATTACCAAGACTTATCTGTGTATTGCCATTGCCAAATGCCCAACCTGCTAGCAGCAGAGGCCAGTAGTGTGTTCCTGTTATGACTTTATCCCTCAAGGAGACAAAGTGGCTGAGAAGACGCAGTGACAATTTGACTACAGTGAACTCCTTCTACCATAGATAAGCAGGATATTCATTTTGAGAAAGACAGACACATATTACAGGTGTGGGTTTCCCTTTCCAGACAGGTGGGCCACATTCAGGACCACTGAGAGCTTATGGAGTTTTTGATCCACCAGCATAGAATCCCACAAAATTGTATAACAGATTACGGGACCCAATTGACAACAAAGGAGATGAAAGAGTGAGCCCACTGACCCCGAGATCCACTTTTATCACATACCACTCAACCCAGAAGCTGCTGGTATGATAGAAGCTTGGAACAACCTATTGAATTTATAGCTAAAGTGTCAAATCGGAGGATAATTTACAACAATGGGGCACCATCCTTCAAGATACAGTATACATTTAAAATTATATATATGTATAGCACGGTGTTCCCAATATGTAGACTTAATTGCTGCAGGACCCAAGATGTGAAGGAAGGATTAGTGTCACTTGCTGTAATTTCTAATGACTCCCTTGGGGAATTTGTGCTTATTCTCCCATCAACTCTGGACTCTGGATTTAGAAGTCCTGGTTCCCCAAAGATATATACTTCTGCAGGGCCCTAAGGAGGAGTCCCATTGAACTATAAATTTTGGCTTCTAACTGGGCACTTTGAGCTCTTTGTGAAAAGGGACCAGCAGGCAAGAAGAGGAAACACCATCTTGGCAGAGGTAATTGATTCTGATCATTGCCAGAGTGATAGAAATAGTCTATATATTAATTGTGGCGATGGTTACATGACTGCATATTTGTTAAAACTTATCTAATTATACACTTAAAATGAATGAACAATATTTTATATGTTATAAATCAATAAAGCTGGCCAAAAATAAAATGAAACAATTATACACATATATATCCTTTCCTTTTTTTCAAAAGTGGGAGGTTTTATTGATTCCTCAAACATTAAAACTCTTCTGTTCTCTAAATATGCTATCGTTTTTCAGTTCTCAGAAGCTCAGAAGATGGATTGCTATCTTGTGGGAGACTGCTTCTCTAAATCATTGTTTGGTGATATTAGAGAAATCAAAGTCCATGTTCTCTCAATTCACATTTAAAACTTGGGTTCTAACAATGGACACACACCAAAATGACTGAATAGATTTTTCACTTTTTGTCTAGCTTTTCACCATGAAAGCACAATTAGAGTAAATGCTTCACAGGAAACCTACTTCTAGCATTGACATCAGGTGAATTGATAATTTTCTTTAACAATGTAGGATGAATAAACTACCTTATTTCTAAATACCAAGGCAAGTTAGAGGGAAAATGACCCTTGCAAGGTCTCTGGAGTCCATATAAAAGGTTTGTTTCAAGAAATTATTTCAAGAATTCAAGAAACTGTATAACTCCATGACTTCCCTAGAGAGAAAACTTGAAGCTCTCTTGCCCCAAGTAGAAAAGTTGGACTTCTAAGTTATTCAAAATGACAAACACATTGAAAATCTGGAAGAACTAGTCAGGAGATTGAAACAAGCATCTCAGAGTACAGTGCACAGCAAAGCACTGATTAGCATCAATATCATTATGAAAAGATGGGTGGTACAATTCAAAAACCAAATAATGCTGTAGACTGACTGGAATTTGTGGAAACACTGCTTGACGGAATTTTGGCAAGACTGATGGAGGAGTTGATTACAGTTTAGTGTCATAAGAAAATTACTTTCAAATACCAGTACTAAAGATAAGATCTGCAATGCGGGATTAAAGAAACTCTATGACTAGAGAAAATCATCGTAGGGAGAGATTTGGACTCCTGATGTGGGAGAGGCTCTCTTGTCAGAAGGAAAATCCACGCCTCCTTGGAGCTAAGCCCAAGATGCAAAAGAGAGGGAGCTGCCTGAAATACCAAAGAGGGCATAGTTATTGTTTCCTGTCTAATTATCAGTAATACGACAAGATCAACTTATCTCTTTTGACATATTGAAGGCACACAAAGGCTGCTGGGGAGGAGGCCTGCTGACGTCACACAGTTCTGATTTTGCCTCTGAAATAAATTCAGAGGGACTTGTCTGCCTCCTAGAACTGAAGAATTGGTGTGAAGATGTGTGCTAACCTTACTTTATCTGCTTGGAATCATTACATCTTTGGGGAATCTTCATGCTCATCATAATTTATCTCAGTCATAATGGGTAGGATTAGCAGTTTGTATAATATATTTATAGGCATTTTAATTATATCATATGTTTTAATAAATATAAAGAGTGAGTTTCATGCATTGATTAATGATGCTTAATAAAATATTTTTATTGTACCTGATGGTGTTTGCATTATGAAAATATTCTCCAGTATGATTTTGGGATCTAAATATTGGATTTTAGGAGAAAAGTTGGTGCTTTGCCAATGGACTTTGAAGAACTTTGTTATAACACCAGGGTGGTAATACAATGGAGAGGTAAAATGTCATTTCTCAAGCTGCAATACAGAAACTAGATAGGCATGAAATTTTATCATCTTGAAATATGTATCTTTGGTTTTTCAGACTGTGACTTTAATCTAAGTGCCAGGACAGTAGAATTTTAAATCAATAAGTTACTTATCACTCACACTAGGTCCTACTGATTAGAGAAAACATTTAGGAAATTAATACATTGGATTCTTATTTCAAAGCCTTTTTTGGTCATTGAACTGTGATTTTAAGCATATTATGTTTTATGTCACTGTGTTCTATATCCACTGTTTTCTTCCATCACATAGATGTTGAAGGTGAGGCTATCAGAGTAAAAGGGGATGAATATTGGGGGATATTGGGGGAAACCTGTGCTGGGAAGCTGAACAGATACACAGAATGTGTTTTAATCCCTCAAGGCTCTTCAGATGTCAATTGGCTTCTGTTTCTTGACACTATCTGTCAGATCACATTGCACTATCTCAATTTTATATTCCTGAGGATTGATTTCATTAATACAAAACATGCCAGAACCCAGAATTATCTGCAATGAAATATGACTTTTCAAGCCTCGGCAGCTGAAAAATGGCTGGATGACTATTTCTTCTCAAATGGAAGAAATCAAAGCTTGGGGTCCTGGTGTGATGGCTCTTAACAGTAAGCTGAAAAAACAATTGGACACACTTTGGAACTCACTGGCAAGTGTTTACAATCAACTGGAACCATTTCAGGGCACATTAAGGAGGAAGAGGAGGCCTGGACTACTGCTGTGAGAACTTGGTGCAGCGAGTTCTCATTTTACAGCAAGTAAATGCCAGACATTCTCTGGTCTGCAAGGAGAATGATGTTGGGATAGGGTGAATGCATAGAATTAAAAAAAATGTACTGCAGAAATAACAAATAGGAAGCACGACTAAGAAGCTGAGACATAGTCTTACCTGGTTTGTGGACTCTGTTTAATCACTTTTATGTTCATACTCTTAGTGCCTGTTGTACTAACAGCAGTCCAGACTCGACTCGACTCGACTCGACTCTAATCTTCATGGTAGAATTTAATTTCCAGGTTTGTCACTCAAAACAACGGGCTCCTACAGATTTGAAATGGAAAACATCACTTAATTAGAAATCTAGAATGTCTGATATGTTGCTTAATTTCTAACTTTGCCTGACTCACAATTGTTAAAGTCTGTAACTACTTCTCTCTCTCTCTCTCTCTCTTTTTAAATGCTTTGGATGGGTCAAGATTGTCTTTTTGTTGGAGCAAACAACTTTTGATTTAATGATCTCCTGCTGCCATGTGTGCTCTGAGAGAATCCTTACAGAAACTCTAGGATCCCTGAAGTTCAGAAGAATGCAGTTTTGAAATACTTTTCCATAAATTATAAAATATCATTGTGGTAAGAGCCATTATTTTGTTATTTTCATTAAGGAAGTGTGGGTATTTCATTGACTCTAGAATGAAGACATAAACTACTATTTGCCATTCTTAAGGGTGAAGAAAGTTTATTTTAATTTTTCTTTTATCCTATTTTCTCATATAACTTAAGAATGCTACGTCTGTTTACCATACACTCAAAAGCTCTATTAAAAGTAGTTTGCTGCTTTTTCTAAAACTAACATTTTTATGGAAGTCAAGTTTTTGACAGTTTTTCCTTAAAATATCTTAGAAAATAAAATATGCTTTCCAAAACAAAAATTCTGCTCTTTAATTTGGAATTTATTTGCATGCTCATTTATAGATTGACTTTGTTCATTCTGGAGACACACTATTCCCATTCTATATCTTGTGTTTGCCTGAAATGGAAAATAAAACCTCCAAAACTTTGGAAATGTTTTTTTATTTGTATAAAAAATGAAAACAGCTTTCATAAGCCTCAAATATTTTACAAAATATTATGTATACTTAGGTCATTATGTATTTAATTTGTTGAATGGTCTGAACTGTGAGCAACAGCCATGACTCTTTCATTTGCTTCCCAATCTCTGAACTTCCGCTATGTTCTGTTTACTCTCCCAGCCTCTCTTTAAGGACACCTTGGCAGATTCTGTGTCATTATCATCCCTTTCAAATATAAAAATCTCTCTATTCTAAAACATCAGTCGCATCAATGCTCATCGTTTCTCTTTTATACTCTTCTTACCTCTAGTGGCTTTTCCCAAGGGACTTATGGTGTTTTGATATTCTTCTGGCTAAGACTAAAAGACCATTGATGCTGATTCTCCTTTAGGCTCCATGTATGAGTTATTTGGGGTGTCTTGTGTGTGGGGAGTGGGGTTTCTGCATTTCAAGGTTCCCTGGTATGAGGGATCAAGTCCAAGGTGACTTCTTCCTAATCACTAGTCAGTCCACCCCTGATTATTCACTCCAAAGCCTCACTGCTGGTATAGCCAGGTGGCCATATTGCACTTGGAACTGGCAATAGGGTTCTCTTCCATGGATACACTTGACCCACCTCCTTTTGGATTCTCATGATGGGAGAGCAGGCTTTCCACAGCTATTCCCTGTTTCAATTCTATACCCTTTATCCTATACACTTTCTTCCCTGTTATAAACAATGCTGAGGAAGATTACCAGGTTTACTTCATAAGCTGATAATTAGGAATGAAATACCAATTTCCTTTTTTTTCATATACTCCTCTGTGATTAATTGTCGTGAGGCCCACCCTCCAACTTGGCTTTGGGGAAAGGAGAGAAAAACAATAATTCTTCCTACAACGTCAACAATTTTGTTCTAATCCCCCTTTTCTCCCTATTGCTCATCTGCTTATAGCTAGAGGGAAGGGCTTGTGGTGATTACTTAGCTTAGCAGTGGGTTCAGTCACCACTTAAGACCTGGAGGAGGAATTCCAGTTGTCTGCAGTTCTCTTTAGCTTGTGCAGTACAGGACATCTCTTTGTCCACAAATTTGGATCTTAGTCACCAATTCAAGGACTATGAGAAAACATCCCATTTGTCATGCTGCTCTATATTATATTATGGCCCCAACAAATTTATAATATAACTGTATATATGTTATTATAAGTGTGCCTGTGAGTGGCTCTGCTTGTGTTCACCTGCAATCTGTCTTGTTATTGAGAGAATGATAGTGAATTTAAGATTATCCAGGGATGTGATTTATTTAATTTTAGCACCTCTGGCTTTTTCTCCCTCAGTCCACAGTCTCCTTCACATCTGACACTATCAACTGTTGGTAACGTTCTCCACAAAGCTCTTTCTCTTTCACTGTACTGGCCACCCAGATGCAATACCTTCCAAACTCTTTAAATTGTTCTCCCTTCCCATATGGTACCTGTTCTTCTTCAAAAAATCAGGAAGCCTTCTAAATTCACTCACCTGCCCCAAAGCTGAGTTTTAAATATAACCCACCACCATGCAGTGTTTCTGGAATGCTTGAGCTCACATAGATCCCTTCTTAAGTTCTATATATAGTAGGTGGAGTTTGTTTTGTGTAACTTCTCATTCAATATGGACTCTGCTATGTTTGTTCCTCCTTGGATTCAGGTGTTTTGACTCACTAATTTAGTAATACTTATTAAGGCTGGTGACCATATTGTAACTTTCTTTGTATGCCCTGAAACAGCTTGCATAATGTTTGACAAGTAGACAATGTTTTTTAAAATGTGTGGTTTATTGGTCAGCATATAGCACAGTGATGCGCTACACATCAGAAGAGTGATGTGGCCTTGGGAAATATTACTTAACTTCTTAAGCCTCCGTTCTCGTCTATAAAAGAGGCAAGTAATACCTTTTCTGTCTACTTTGAAAGATTGTTAGGAGTTGCAAATAGGAAGTGAAGAGTTTTTAATCTGGAAAACTCTTAGTTATTATTTTGGATTAATTTAGGAAAGTTAGTTTGTTCTTACTTTAAGTCCAATACAAAGGCAGCTTCAGGAGTTGGATGGAAAGGAGATTCTTGGTTGTTCACATTCAGGAGGGCAGATTACTTTTCAATGGAAAAGTCTTCAAATTTGTTTTGGGGAAATAAAATCATTTCACCTATTTAGTAGATAAAGGCGATGAGGCACTTAGAAATATTTTGTGTTTGGCATAAGATTAATGGCAGAACTAGAAATATAGATATAAATCTCATAATTTTTGGAGTTTTGAATATCTGGTAATGATTCTATAGCATTGTAAAATGAAGAAAGCATAGAAAATTGTTGAAGAAAAATTGGTTTTGAAAGGTGGGGTTTTGTACTTCATTAAATCTAAAATCTGTAAGTTTTCTGAATTTCAAAATACATGGCATCTCCTCTAGTTTTACCTCCCATGATTTGAGGACAAAGAGTCAGTTAAATGAACAGCAAAAAAGGAATGCAGGATATTCTGCTGAGGTTTCTCCTTATAGATTCTCACTTGCCTGGCATCGTTCAAGGATGTTCCAAAGCTTCCATTTGGGGAAATCAACTTCCAATGTGCCTTCCAGAGTTATGACTTTATGAAAATTAACCAAAACATTTGAATTAGGTACACTCTCCTCTCCTGAGACTAACAATTCAGCTTAAAATGTGAAGAGTAGTGCACACTCAGAACTGGAACTACATAAATTAGATCAAGTTGAAGTTTTATTTTCTCAACATTCTGCCTTTTTCTGTTGAGGCATGTGGTGCAATTCTCCACAGAGAAAAAAACTAAATGCCAACATATCCGTGCAGCATCATATCAAAATGGAAAAGAATGCGCTTTGTTTCACAATCCCGTCATCGTGGTAAAGCAGCACTTTGGCCAGTATAAGGAAATGCCAACCCACTGTTTCCTCATCCTAGAATTGTAACAGCAATGCCACCGACCTTCCTGTACCTTTGCCAGGGAAACTCGCATGTATCAGGCATAAATAATTAAATTACTACTCACTCCTAGATTCTTGGACGTGTTTACCACAAACACTTTGCTCCCTCCAGCTTAAATAATATATTACTTTTAGGACTAACTCTCTGGCTTTCATGTAGGAAATACATTCCCAGCAGTCCCCTCTAAGATACAAATTAATTTTATTCTAATCCCATCATTTTTCTCCCCCAAATTCTGGTGCTGTTCTCAGACTATGTTAATAATAAGGTATGCTGGAAGGGAACTGACAGGCAAATATTGTTATTATTTTTGAAATGGGATTTAGAATTTAGTTCACTAGCATAACTTTTGGACTAATTTTCTAGATATATCCTTCTCAACACCTTTTTTAAACAGAAAAAAATGTTCTTACAATAACTGACTTTTTATTTATATCTAGGAAAGATATAAAGCTTTTGGATGAATGATTCATTTTCCCTGCTTTAATGTGAATAATTTAATTATTTTTCAGGCTAAAAAGTTAGATAAAACCATTTTCTATTAAAAAAAAAAAAATCAAAGCTTTAATCACACCATAGTTGAATAGGTGATCTTTGTGTTTTGTGCTTTTCTTTTCTCTATGGTACCCAAGCAATTTCCATACCCTGTAACTTACTGACTTGACTGTCATCTCTTGTATCCCCATCATTCTTTCTCTTCCCTCAGCTACTGCCTCACTCACACCCTCATCGTTTCTTTCAGGTTGAATTTCAACAGTGGCTGGACTAATTTTCCTATGTCTAGTCTCATTTTCTTTCTAGATATTCGTGGTTGATATTCATGCTCTTCGTCAACATTTGCAGTTCTCCTCCTTCCTACGTGTGGTCAGGGCGCCACGTTCTGTCCCTATGTGAGGTGTGAGGAGGTGTGAGGAGGTGTGAGGAGGTGTGAGATGTTGCTTCCTGAGGGGACCCTGTCTGGTTAATTGCACAAGTCACCATGCCCCCTGGCATTGGTATTGTGGCTTAGGCTCCCTAAGTGAGGAGGACAAAATGAAGCAGCAACACTCTGCCCCCACCCTAAACCCTAAACCCTAAACCCTAAACCCTAAACCTCAAACCCTAAACCAAGGCAACTGGGAAATAAACTGTTGTTAAGCCACTGGGATTTAATTTTTTTTTTTTTTACTATAGCATACCACAAACTTACTTCACCAGCATCCCATTTTACTCACAAAACAAATCTTTCTAGCACGTTGGTATTTTTAATATGCATACCATGATGTCAGTACTGTGCTCAAAATTCTTGGGTGGAGGGCCAGTCCAGATAAATAAAAACTAAATTCCTAACCCTGGCACACAAGGCCTTTATGAATTGGCTCCTAGCTATTAGAACTGATATAAGAGTTCAATAATATGACCAAGTTAAAAAATATGAAAATATGAAAATTTCCTAAGTATGTAATAAGCAGAATGAAGGATTTCAGTTTTAGTAGCAACCACTTTTCCCCTTCCACATTATACTCCAAATGTATGTCATTTATAGGGTACATTCAAATCATGCCAGTTTCTAGGGCTTTGGCAAATTTCACTCAGCATGGATTTTCCCTTAACAGATTATAATTTGTTTTCATGTGAGACAACATGTTAAAAAACACATTAAAATTTTTTAAAAAAAGATACTTTAGATTACAGACAACATTTTTTGAGGTAAAATGAATGGCATTTCAACCTTTACTGTTTATAGCAACCCGGTGAGTTAAAAGTCCTTGCTGAGACAAATGGAAAGATCATGTGTTGGGGGTCACAGAGAACTGGGTGGGGAACCTGTCTTGGGCACTTACTAATTGCACCACTCTGGACATGATTCCTAACCTGCTGCCTCTCAAACCCTTCATTCAGAGTGAGGATAAACCCCTCTCACAGACAGTTGGGGGTTTAAATTAAAGCACTTGACATACAAGTGAAGCTCTTGATTGCCTTCAGTCCTTTTGCAGATGAGAAAAGAGAGGCCCAGATCTGAACACTGTTTGGCTCTCTACACTTCTTGAATCTTTGGTCTACCCATAGGACATTTCAGGCTGATGTAAAGGTCCTATTTCCTTCCAGATTATTTCCTTCATTTCCTTTCCTTTACTCTTCGATATGTGTGAATGATTGTGAGCTTGTTATGTTTAGGAGAGGGAGGCTGTGAGGAGGTAGGTACTGAGCTACTGAGGGACTTCAAAGCTTTCTCTGGGTCCTACTAAAAGATTAGGTGATGATTTGGAAAGTCCCGCTAGCTGGTAACATCCTGCCCACATCTGAAAGAAGTCTATCCTACTGTCTATCCCTGAAAAGTGCTTTTGGAAGCAGTTTCTTGTGACTAAAAAGTAAAAAGCTCTGTGGATAAAGGCTTATAAACATGTGGGTGATTCTTTCTCATAATGGTAATGTCTCAAGGCAATATCTCAGGGCAGCTGGGAGTTTGTTGGTAGTTCAGAAATATAAGGAATCCAGATGATTCTTAATGTTTCTGCCATTATGTTGTCAGTTATCTTTTCTTAACACCAGAGATTTTTAAAAGAGAGGAATTAGTGTCTGTTAGTGGCATTTAATTTTTGGAATGTGGGATGTATTCTTGCTGCTTGGAGAATTATTTATTCTTCATGAAGTAAGAAATTTTAGCACATTTGGTGGTAAAACCCCAAACTCTCATTCAATTCTTTGCTATTTATAAACTACTATGAAATTATAAAAATCATGTTTTTTAAAAATAATGTAGAAGCTTAAGAAAGTGCTAATCTTATTCAATGTGAAAAGAAAGTTAAAAATGCATATACAATATAAGCATGATTGTAAAAAAATATCTGTAAACATTTCCATGGAATAAGTCTGTAAGGAAATACAGCAAGGTGTTAATAGTGGATATCCTATAGAGTATAGTTGCATATTGAAGGATAGGACAGATGGGTAGTGATATTACTGGGTTTGGTGGTGCAGCATTCACAGGTGGGTAGATTAGGAAGGGCAGGTTCAAATACCCCGGGGCATGTAACTATGAATCTTGACATTCCATGAGTCAAGACAGGGTAGTGTCATATGCCCCAGGGGGATGGGGAGGAAGGAACAGTTAAGATCTAATGGGGTATTTATTGGTCATGGGAAAGGTTTTTCATTACCTTACAGTAATGGACACAGGACATGGTAAATATCATCAAAACTTATTAAGCTGTATCATCTAAATTGTAAACTATACTGTAAATCATTGACAATGTTTAGTTGCTATATTTTGCTATCTGTATAACAGTTATAACAATGCTAACATCCAAAAAAAAGGGGGGGGTTAATATAGGGTGGGGAAGGGGGGGTGGTTTGGTATGTGGGTGTCTCTGGTACTCCGTGTGTGACTTTTCTGTGACCTAAAACTTCTTTGAAAATTAAATGAAAAATTGGGAGACAATGGGGATTGAGAGGGGGAAGGTGTCACAGCACACTAGACATCCGATAACACAGTGATAAAAGGAAAAATATATATATATATTTTTAAAGGCATTTCTTTTGCTTTTTTCCCCATTTTTTTGAATGTCCCAATCTGCTAATTATATTTTGTTTTGTTTTGTTTTTTGTTTGATTTTTTTTTTCCCTGAGTTTCCTTATGTTTGTCTCTTGCATGTAAGCTTATCATTGTTGTTTCTTTTTCCTATTAAGTGTATTTGATTATTTTATGGACTACATGTTCATGGAAGATTTGGATCACAGAAGGGTTACAATGGGTACTGCAGGGGATTATTGGTAGGGGGTGTCTGGGAGGGGGGATTCATGGGAGTTAGTTCATCTGAATATACATGAAAGATATACAAAATTGTTCAAAAGATCAAAAGATTGGGCATGGTCACGGTGGGTGGACAATCACACAATAAATGAGGATATCTGAATTCCTAGCCTGGAAAGCTCTGTCACATTCTCCAAGGGAGCAGCAACAGTCTTCTGAGTGCAGGGACAGTGTCTGTCAAAAGTGGATGACCTAATGATGAGTTCTTTTTATTGATGACTACCTTTATGAGTCTTTGTTCTTGTAACTGAAACTTAGCTTTCTGTTATGGGGTGCCTAAGGGTTGCCACCTGAGAGCCTCCTTGTTGCTCAAATGTGGCCTCTCTCTAAGCCAAACTCAGCATATGAATGCATTACCTTCCCCCCAACGTGGGACATGACTCCCGGGGATGAGCCTCCCTGGCAATGAGGGATAAATACCAAGTGCCAACTGGCAGCATAACTGGAAAAAGACCTTGAATAAAAGGGGGAAAAGGTAAAGACAAATGAGTTCAAGTGGCTAAGAGACTTCAAAGAAAGTCGGGAGGTCATCCCAGAGGTAACACTTACACACACCTCAGTAGGAGCTCATAGAACATCAAAGTGCAGATCACCCCACATAGAGGGGCTCCTGAGAGCTCTGGAGACACCCAGGTCCTATATAAGGGGGGATAGCCCCAGAGACTGATGCCTTATCAGTGGGCTCTATTTTGGAATCTGTGCTCCTGAGAGTGACAGAATGGGACTCAAATAAGTCCTCCCTGCACATGGTTCATCAGTCCCTTCTATTCAAACCTATATGTGATGCTGGAGTTTTTAGGTATACTTCCAGAGACTGGAGCGTCTGGCCTACCTATGTGCCAGGTGTGCGTGGAATCTCGGTGGAGCTGCAACTCCTACCCTACAGCTCAATGGACTCATCCAAGTCACCTGGCGAGGAGACTGATGGGCAACGGCCAGCCCAGGGAATGGAGAGGGCCTGCATCTGCAGGTAGGATCATCCCACCCACCATATCCATGGAATATAAGCCCTCTCTCACTTGGAGGTCTAGTGGACATCACCATCCCAGTCCCCTCAGGATTGGGGGAAGAACTATGGACTAGAGTGGATTTGATGGTATTCTGTTGTACACATATGGTGATTCTAGCAATGGAAGAAATTATAACAGTGAGGTGGAGCCAGTGGCCACTGGACACTGTTGGGGCAGGGAGGGGAAGTGCAGTTGAAATACAGGGGCTTTTTCGGGATTTGGAGGTTGTCCTGAGTGCCGTTGTGGCAACGGATGTAGGCCATTTTAAATCAGCACACACCATTCAGAACTGTGTGGGAGAGAGTGTGGTCTACGATGTGAACTGTGGTCTATGGTTGATGGCAGGCCTCAGTATGTGTAAGTCCATTGAGGGTGATGGGCCACACTTGTGGGAGATGTTTGTGTGGGATGTGGTGGGAGGTGTGGGAGGTGGGGAACATGGGAATCCTGGTAGGCTCCATGTAATATTTTAGGTAATCTAAGCACCTCTTAAAAAAAATATATATATATATATATATATATATATATATATATAACATTTTTATAAGCAAATGCACATATATGCATATATATTTATATATCATTTTACAAATATTGGTATGTATTGTGAAAATTTTGATTTTTACCCACAATAAAAAATAAATAAAGTATATATATATAAAAAAATAGTGGATATCCCAGAAGAGTGGCATTAGGTGACCTTTATTTTCTACATTCTAATATACTGTAGTTTCAACTTTCTACAGTGAACCACATATTTTTATTGCTATTATAAATGAAATTAATTCTTCATATACATGTGTATATATGAAACATCTATTTTGAACATTTTTTAACTTGGTCACATTTTGCACTCTTATTGTTATTAGTACTAATAATTTCTCAACTGACTTATTTAAAATCCCAGAAACATGTCAAATAATAGCCAATAACCTTGCTTTAGTTCTGATTTTAATAGAAATTCTATAATATTTCGCTATGCATATGTTAGCTGTCATTTTACATATGTATCATTTATTAAGTCAGAGAAACCATTTTTAGGCTTGTATATTGAATGCCTATTTGGCATCTTACTTGAATGTAATTATCATGCCAGAAACTGTTGATTCTTCTTTCCTATGATTTCTCCCCTTCTTCCTTTTAATCATCAAACCACCTGAGTGCAGTTGCACACATGTCTGTCCAACTAGAGGCCATGATTGGTATGAGTAAGTTTTGTCCAGTGTGATGGAAAGAGAAGTGATGTCGACAATTTCTGGATCATGTAATAACAAAGAAGTAGTTTGTCATCTACTATCTCTTTCCCCTTTCTGCTGGCTGGGATGGGACAACACCAGAGTCTACTGCCTCAGATCCAAGATGGCAGCCACTTCTGAGGATGCAGTTACATCTAATACCAATATAAGTGTCTAACTTATATGTCCAGAGAAACATACTTCATTCCTTAATCTCCACTGCCCTCTTTCCTGCATCTTCTCTTCCTCAGAACTCCCCGTTGTTATGAAGTGGCCTTCATTCATCATTCTTCATCTACCAGCAAATCTGCTCTCATATTTTCAAAAGATATTTCCATTTCATCCACCTCTACTCTAATCACTTCTCTCCCTAGACTGAATTAGTTTGATATCCTCTTTAAAACTGCTCCTCTATTTCTACTCCTGTGGCTTATAATGTGTTTCCCACACAGCAGTCAGAGTGCTTTTTTTTAAATGGTAAACAGATTCCATCACTTCCCTGCTAAAATTCTCCAATTTGCATTCTTTAACACTTAAAATAAAAGTTTTTTTTGGCCAAAAAGAGTCCCTAGGGATTCGTCCCTTACAGTCTTCTCTGGCTACTTCTTGTACTCTTTTCTTCCTATCCCTCTCCTGTCTACCATTACTTACTCTCCTACTGCCCCTAACACACATTGTCATTCTCACCCAGGGGTCTTTATATTTACTAATTCTCTTCCTGGAGAGCTCTTTTTTCAAATAATATCTTGGCAAGCTCCTTTGCATCATCCAAAGTCCCATTAAAGATTACCCAATTTGATAAGCCTTTTCTCATCCACCTTCCAAAATAGCTGCCCCTTTCTTTGACGCTCCGTTCCTTTATCCTGCTATATTTTTCATCATAACAATATAGTTATCTTTAACTTTCTCCACCACTTTGTCTTTCTCCACCACTGTAACATAAATTCTTCCATGATGGCAGGGATGTTATACTGCTTATCCTATATCCCTTGAATTTGACCAGTGCTCCAAAAATATTTGTTCAATAAATTAATAAATCCTTTTTTAGTATTATATAACATTATTAAATGAGTTTATGTTTTTTATTGGAGAAGTTGTAGGTTTACAGAAAAATCATGCAGAAAAAGTTTCCATATTAACCACTTCCATTAGTAATACCTTGCATTAGTGTGGTACATTTGTTACAATTGATGAAAGAATATTAGTATAATTGTATTAATTATATTAAAATATTTGCTAATATTAAGCCATCTGTGTATTCGTAAAATAAACTCTTCTTGGTTATGTTCCATTTAATTTGATTTTAGATAATTATTTTAGTATTTCTTGATATTTATAGTTGAGATTAGCCTATGGATTTTTATTTTTATTTTTTTATCTCCCCCCACCCCCCAACCGAAGGCTGTCTTGTCTGTCTGCTCGTTGTCTGCTTGTCTTCTTTAGGAGGCACCGGGAACTGAACCTGGGACCTCCCACGGGAGAGGTGAGTGCCCAACCACTTGAGCCACCTCTGCTCCCTGCTGTCCCTGCTGGTTGTGGCATCTGCTCTTCTTCTTTAGGAGGTGCCGGGAACCCATGCCTCAGTATTATCTATAAGAAAAAAAAAGATGTGTTCCTTGAAAAATCTGAAAGAAAGCACCAATGAAATTGCTGAGTACAGTATACATTGTTGAAATAATATTTTTATGACTTTTAAAATCTTTAAAAAATTAAGTTTAGACAGGTGTTTCATTTGTTCTTTTTCAATAAAAACAATTCACATATTCTTAGAAAAATATAAGTTTTATTGTAATTTTCAAGTTTAATAGTAATGACATTTTATACAGTTTTATGATGATTTTAATATTTATTTTCTGCAATCTTATTCTTGATTCATTTCCAGTTATGTGTTTGATAGTTTAGATTAGCCCAAAGTTATTTTGCCTGGAAAACCACAAGTTTTCTTAAACTACCTTCTCTTCTCATCCTTAACTGGATACCACTTACTCATTCTTTATGTCCTAGCTTAAATAGCACTTCCTTAGGGAAGTCACTCCTAATTGCCTCAGTTCAGTGAGATTTCTATTGCAATCCAACAAACTTCACTGTGTTTTCCATATTAATATCACACACTTCAGCTAACTATAAGCAATTACTGAGGAAAAGAAGCAAGACAAAAGGTAGCACATACACATAGATGTGGTTTGGAAGGAACTTGTGGCAGGCTTCTAGGGAGCTGGCAGTATTCTATTTCTTAATCTGTAGTATTAAATGGAATTTTATTTAGTGAACATTTATTGAACTGAATATCTTTGCTTATACATATGGAAGATGTTTTATGCTATATTTCACAATAAAATGTTTTTAAAAGCACAATATACTTTTCTTATTTTTCTTATTTTGCCGGTAAGAATGTCACCACAGACTTGGTACCTGACCAAAGATAGAAATCTGGGCACTATTGCTGTGGTGATTGGTAACCACAGCAAGATTTTAAGCAAGAAATTAACAGGATAAGATTTAAAAGGGTGAATCTTAAATCAGGGAAACCAATTACGAAGCTTTTTCAATAGCTCCCTTGAGATTTCCACTTCTGGCCAAGATAAAGTCACAGGGACCAAATTTATCCTCATGCCCAAATCAACTAAAAAAGCCGACAAAATTCATGAGACAACAGTTTTTAAGTCACTGCACATCATGCAATGAAGAACAGTGATTCCTGAGAGAATGGAAGCAAATGGGGTGAGATCTACAATTTCCCCAGTTTATTTCCTTGATAAGAATTCTAGGCCCTAGTTCAAGGAGGAAGAACCCAGGCAGAGTCCAGCCTACTCCTTAAGTTGAGGAAATGTAGCTAACCATCTGGGGGGATCGGGGCAGTTAGAATTTGTAGGACAGAGTCCTGGAGAGGAAAAAACTGCACAGAGAGAGAACTTCAGAGTTATGTAGAGTTCCCCTCTAGCATTCAGTTAAATACTGGTCAGCTCATGCATGTAGGGAAGCTATGAAGTTGGAGAAAGAACAACCCAAAAGGATCAGGAAGAACAGTGGCCCACATTCACATAGGTCACAGAGAAATGCTTATATGTATCAGCAATACTGGAAAACCTTATGATACACAAGGCTTTGAGTAGAGTGCCCAGACGGGTCTTGGCTCAATAGTAGGTAATAGTTAGCACTAGAGTGATTGCACTGGTCTCACCTAACAAAACTTTAAAAGCAAGACACAATCGGATCTGTTCCAAGTAACTTAACTGCATCCCAGGAAAAAGTCTTAAAATTATTTATAGTAATGCAAAAATATTCTGCACCTAACAAGGTTAAATTCATAATGTCTGGCCTCCAATCAAAGATGATCAGATATACAGAGAAGCAGGAAAATATGACTCATAATAAGGAGAAAAGCAATCAATGAGAATCTACCCAAAACTTACAGAGATGTTAGAATGAGCAGACAAGGACCTTAAAAGTTATTATAACTCTTTGCCATATGTTCAAAAATTTATATAGAGATATGAAAGATATATTAAAAAAAGATCCAAACCAAACTTCTAGAGGTGAACATTATAATGTTTGAGATACGTGGGATGGTATTAATAGCATATTAGATATTGTAGAAGAAAAGATCAAGAAAAAATTGAATTTGAAGATATAGCCATACAAGCAATATAAATCCAGAGAGAAAAAAAGGAAAAAAGATCTGAACAGAACATCTGTGATCTGTGGGAAAACTTCAGGTGGGCCTACTTCATGTGTAATTGGAATCCCCCAAAGGAGAAGAGAGAGCAGGAGAGAAAAAAGTTGAAGAAATAATGTCTGAAAATTTTCAGTTTTTTATGAAAATTATACACCCACAGATCCAAGAAACTCATTAAATCCCCAGCACAAGAAACATGAAGAAAAGTATAGCAAGGCAAATCACAATCAAATTAGTCAAAATCAGTCATAAAGAAAAAATCTTAAGAGGAGCCAGTGGGAAAAAAGACATATTCTGTATAGAGGAATGAAGCTAAGATGATAATAGACTTTTGGCCAGAATGGTGTAAGCAAGAAGATAGGAAAAAACATCTTTGAAGTACTAAAAGAAAATAAATAAACCCTTAGACTAAAACTCTATACCAAATGAAAATTTCATCCAAAAAAAGAAGGTGAAATAAAGGCTCTTATACATATAAAAGCTGGTAGAATTCAATAAGAGCAGACCCCCATTAAATGAAACATTAAAAGAAGTTGTTCAAGTGCATACCAAAACCACTATGAGATATCATTTCACATCCACCAGAATGGCCACTATTAAAAAAATGGAAAATTGCAAGTGTTGGAGAGGAGGTCGAGAAATTGTTGGTGGGAATGTGAAATGGTGCAGCCACTGTGGAAGACAGTTTGGCTGTTCAACAGAAAATTAAGTATAGAATTACCATATGACTCAGCAATCCCACTGCTAGATATATACCTCCAAAATTAAAAGCAGGAATTTGAACAGATATTTGCACACTGATGTTCATGGTGACATTATTCATAATTGTCGAAAGATAGAAGCAACCTAAGTGTCCATAAACAGATGAATGGATAAAGAAAATGTGGTATGTACATACACTGGAATATTATTCAGCTACAAAAAAAGAATCAAGTACTGATACCTGCAACAATATGGATGAACCTTGAAGACATCATGTTGAGTGAAATAAGCCAGACAAAAAAGGACAAATATATCTCACCGATATGAAATAATTGGAATAGGAAGATTCATGGATTCAGAGGCTGGAGTAGTTTGCTGGGGGGCTGAGGTGAGGTGCAAAGTGGGGATTTGGTGCTTGGGTTGTGCGGTGTGTGTTTTTGGGGGTGATGGAGGGTTTTGATGGTGGACGGTGGTGATGATGACACAGTGTTGTGAATGTAATTAGCAATACTGAATTGACTCTACTTCAGCATATAGATCTTTCATGTATTTTGTTATACTTATACCTAATTATTCATGTTTTTGGTGCTATTATAAAATTTAAATTTCTAATTTTTCATTACTGGCATATAGAAATATAATTGATTTTTGTATGTTCTCTTGTATCTTGCAATACTGCAGTAGTCTATGATTATGCTAAATTGCATTAACTGATTTTCAAATAGAATTAGAGCTTTTGACTCTTTCTTTTGTAAATATTTTTTGGACGTTATAGCCACAAAATAATGATGAGTCAGAAAGTTAGACCAGACCACAAAGTTGGTCAAAGGTGTCAGTCTAAGCTGAGGTTGTTTTCACTTTATTTTTCAATAAACCAGGAATGTGCAAGAGTTACCTGATCTCAAGGACAATGATAGCATGAGAAGTATACTTGCCCAATAATTTACTTGTACCCAGGTGTATTAGTCAGGGTTCTCTAGAGAAACAGAACCCACAGGAGATGTCTCTAAATATTATGAGATTTTATTAAAATTGTCTTACATGACTGTGGGGATACACAACTCCAAATTCAGCAGGGCAGGCTGCAAGCTAGAAACTCCAATGAAGATTTTCAATGGATTCCCCAGGAGAAGCTGGCTGGCTGAAGTAGAGATGGAAATTCTCTCTTCTGACTGCTGAAATCATTACTCCTCCTTTTAAAGCCTTCAAATGATTGGATGAGACTTCTCTTATTGTTGAAAGCAATCTCTTCAGTTGATTGTAGATGTAACCAGCCATAGATGCAATAAACTGACTGATGATTTAAGTCCAGTAAATGTCCTATCAGTAACAATCAGGCCAGTGCTTGCTTGACCAAACAACTGGGCACCATCACCTAGTCAAGTTGACAAATGAACCTCACAGTAATGCAAGCAGTGTGGATTGTCAATGTGGACTAAGGAGCCCTACCCATAGGTGATTCCTGTCTCTAATCCCTTTTTATCTTTGGGATTGTCTAGAAGGGTACTTTTTCATTCTACTTCATGTCATCTGGGTCGAATATCGACATCTGAATTGTAGTTTTTTACTGCAACACAGCTTCATAACCTACTTAATTCTGTGTTTCATTTTCTGCCCCACCATTAGGCCTATTCAAGGTTTCACTATAGCATGTCTAGACCTGACTTACCCTAGTAAAGTGAAGGCTTATTTTGTGCACAGAAATAGACCAGTCATACAGAGAGGCATTAAAAAGCATTTCAGAAGCAGGCATTCTTTTGAGGGATGAAAAAAATATAAAGATAATTATAAATAAAAAATATTGTATGTCATGAAAGTAATATGCTATAGAGAAGAAAAAATTGAAAAATTGTGGGTGTGTATGTTTTCCTGGAAAAGGAAGTTGTAATGATTATCTTTAAATATTGATAAGATTGCTAAATGGGAGAGAGAATATACTAATTTTGTTATATTTTAACAGCAGAACCAGGGCCAAGGGACAGAAATATTAAGAAAGAAGAAATTTTAAAAAATCAATGTAAGGGGATTGAAAACCACAAAACCACAGTGCTGGTAGGGATCAGATTCTTTCCATCCAGATCAGATTGCAGCTCTAGCCTAACCCCCAGCCCCACCTCTGGCAGGGAGGAAGCTGGGGGGACTTGCGTCAGCCTCTCGGGGAAACTACAGGCCATGCTTCATAGGCCAGTGATCATCCTACTCTGGTGGTGTAAGCCACCTTAGGAGCTACTCTGTGGCTGGAGTTGGAAACTCCACCTCCCCAAAACAGGGGAGGAACAGATGGTGACCGACTTCAGCTACTGATTAGTAAATTCGGCTGGCTAAAGTATACCCCTAAGAACAGCTGAAGTTTGAACCTGTCCAAGCCGAAGAGAGGCCTGTAACCACCATTTTGACTCTGCCCCTGGCATGAGAGGAAGCCAGGCTGATTGAAAATCACAGTGCTGGTATGGACTGGCTTCATTACACCTAGATCGGACTGCAGTCTTCACCTAGGCTTCAGCCTCACCTCTAGCAGGGAGGAAGTTGGCGGAACATGCACCAGCATCTCTGGGTAACTGCAGGTACATTCGGCTGGCACAGACTGAATATTTGGAAGTCTACTGGAGCAACTGCAGTCATTTTGGACCTGCACAGCATAGATTGCTGCCCACATTTGCAGCTCTATCTTCGCCCCAGGAAGGGGAGGAAGGGTGCACCTCCATCAGTCTCTCTGGAGAACTACAGTCTGGGCCTGTACAACTTGGATTATTACACACGGCTGTGGCTCTGTCTCTACCCCTGGCAAAGGAGAAAGGTGGGAGAAGCTTCACCAGTCCCTGGGACAACATGGGCAGTTTGAGCCTCCACAGCTTACAACACCAACTACATCCTTGGCTCCTACTACACAACCAGCAAGGGAGAAAGGGCAAGAAAGCCCTAAACTAAAGAGAGAAACTGCACCCAGAATAAATACATCCAGTAAGCCAGATGCCAAAACACAATCCATACCAAGAAACAGGAAGATATGGTCCAGTTAAAGGAAAAGATAAGTCTCCAGATGACATAAAAGAGTTGAGACAACAACCACTGATGTTCAAATAAATTTCTTTAATAAATTCAATGGGATGACTAAAGAGACTAAGGATATTAAGAAGACATTGGATGAGCACAAAGAAGAATTTGAAAGCATACATAGAAAAATAGCAGATCTTATGGGAATGAAAGATGCAATATGTGAAATTAAAAATACACTGGGGACACAGAAAAATGCACAGCAAATGGACACAGTGAGCACAAGCAGCAAGGGGAATAAATAAATAAATAAATAAAATCTTAAAAAAAAAATACACTGTAGTCATATATCAGCAGATTTGAAGAGGCAGAAGAAAGAATTGGTGAGCTTGAAGAAAGGTCTCCAAAAGTTAAATACAAAAGAAGGGGTGAATGAAAGAAAGAAACAAACAAACAAAAAAGAAAGACAGAAAAAAGATCAGATGAAGAAAAGAATGGAAAAAATTGAACAAGGTCTTGGTGAACTAAACAACAACAAGAGACATACAAACAGTGTCATGGGTTTCCCAGAAGGAGAAGAGAAGGGAAAAGGGGCAGAAGTAATATTTGAAGAAATAATGGTAGAAAATTTCCCAACCTTACTGAAGAACATAGATATCTGTGTCCAAGAAGCACAACATACTCCTATCTGAATAAATCCAAATAGACCAACTCTGAGACACATACTAATCAGAATGTCAAATGCCAAAGACAAAGAGAGAATTCTGAGAGCAGCAAGAGAAAAGCAATGCATAATATATAAGGGATACCCAATAAGATTAAGTGCCGATTTCTCATCAGAAACCATGGAGGCAAGAAGACAGTGGTATGATATATTTAAGGTACTGCAAGAGAAAAACTGCTAGCCAAAAATCTTATATCTGGCAAGACTGTCTTTCAAAAATGTGGGTGAGTTTAGAATATTCACAGATAAATAGAAACTGAGAGAGTTTATAACAAAGAGGTAAGCCTTTCAGGAAATATTAAAAGGTGTGTTATAGTCTGAAGAGAAGACAGGAGAGAGAAGCTTGGAAGAGAGTCTAGAAATGAAGATTAAATCAGTAAAGTAACCAAAAGTCCCAAAAGAGTGGTGGAAATAAAATATGACTGTATTAGTCATCCAAAAGGTTGCTGATGCTGACTTTTATTTGGGGTAGAAGCTTACAATTACCAGACCATAAAGCTGCCCTCACCAAAGTCTGTTGCCACATGTTGGAGCAAGATGGCTGCTAATGCCTGCAAGGATTCAGGTTCCCTCTTCCTCTCTTGGCTTCATTGTCCCAGCTTCTTCCAATATCAGCTGTAGGCTGTAGGCTAAGATAAGTCTTGTCTTTCTCCCAGGGCTCTTTCCTCTCCAGGCTCAGCTACTCTCTTCTCTCCACAAGGTTGGCTGTAGACTATCAGGTGAATGGTTCATCTCTCTTCCCAGGGCCTCTGCCATGTCTAACGTATCTGCTGGGGACTCAATGGCCTACTGATGTAGCCCAATCAAAGCTTTAATCATTATTTAATCAAGTAAAAGTGAAACCTCAGAATCCAATATAATCTAATATGCCCAGAGGAAAAGACCAGTTCACAAACATAATCTAATATCTATTTTTGAAATTCATAAATAATATCAAACTGCTACAATGATAGATAAAACCCAAAGGTCAAAATGGGTGAAATAAGAACTGCCTTTACAGTAATAATATGAATGTTAATAGATTAAATGCCCCAATTAAAAGATAGACTGGCAGAATGGATTAAAAAATATGAGCCATTTATATGCTATCTATAAGAGACTCACCTTAGACCCAAGGATACCAATAGATTGAAAGTGAAAAGCTGGAAAAAGATATTCCATGCATGCAGTAAGTAAAAAAAGCTGGAGTAGCTATGCTTATATCAGATGAAATAGACTTTAAAAGACACTAGTAATGTGCAATCTGAGGAAGAAGTCAGGAAAAAAATTCCATTTACAATGGTGACTAAAAGAATCAAATATTTAGGAATAAACTTAACCAAGGATGTAAAACACTTGTATTCAGAAAACTACAATGCATTGTTAAAATAAATTTTAAAAGACCTAAATAATTGGAAGAATATTCCATGCTTATGGATTGGAAGACTAAATATCATCAAGATGTCTATTCTATACAAATTGATATACAAATTCAATGCAATACTGATAAAAAATACACCAGCATTTTAAAAATAAATGGAAACACAATTACCAATTTTATTTGGAAGGGTAAGGGGTCCTGAATAGGCAGAAACATCTTAAACAGGAAAAGTGAAGTTGGAGGACTCTCAGTTCTAGACTTTATATCATATTATCTAGCTACAGTGGTAAAAACAGCATGGTATTGGCATAAAAACAGACACATAAACCAATGGAACCGAACTGATAGTTCAGAAACAGACCCTTTCATCTATGGTCAAGTGATTTTTGAAAAGCTTGTCAAACCCATCCAGCTGGGGCAGAACAGTCTATTCAACAAATGGTGTTGGGAGAACTGGCTATCCTTAGCCAAAAGAAAGAAAGAGGACCCCATCTCACATTTTATATAAAAATTAACTCAAAATGGATCAAAGACCTAAATATAAAAGCAAGAACAATCAAGCTTCTAGAAGAAAATGTAAGAAAACATCTACAAGACCTGGTGGTAGGTGGTGGCTTCTTAAAGGAAATAAGAGAAGGACTGAGATAGACTACTGATGCTTAATGTATGTAGTTTTAATTAACTTAATTGTTAAAGTATGGAAAATTATGGAGTTAATGGTGACACATTACAGTAACAGCTGGTTTATAAATGGTAATGTGGCTGGAAAGGGTAGTCTAGGGATGTAAATGTTAATCAAAAGAAAGCTAGAGAATAATCTAGGAACTGAATAATGCAGTAAAACCAGGGGTGGATGAGAATTGTGGTTGATGATACAGATTCAAGAGTGTCCTTTGTGAGCTAGAGCAGATATAAGCCACTATTGCTGGGTGATGGGAATGTGGAGGAGCATGGGAAAAATACAACTGGAGTGGACTGTGGTTAACAGCAATACTGTAATATTCGTACATCTATGCATAGATGTAGTGGGTTGATAATAGGGTAATATGGAAAAAATGTGTCAAATGTATGCTATGGACTATGGTTTGTGGTAATAGTCTAATGATATTATTTCACAGTCTGTAGCAAACGTGCCATCAAGGTGTGGTGTGTTGGTGGGGGGTTGTTGTGTGGGAATTCTGCACATGAACATGGTTTTTTGGTAATAAAAATAAAAATAAAAACAACTTCTGTAATAAAAATATCTTTTAAAAAATAATAATAGGGTAGGTTGGGGGAAAAATATACCAAATGTAAGATATGGACTATAGTTAGTAGTAAGATTTTGATGATATTCTTTCATAATTTGTAACAAATATCTCACAGCAAAGTGTTGGTGGTGGGTTGATATATGGGGCCCTTGTATGATGCGATGCATGTTTGCTTTGGAAGTTCACAACTTTTACTGTACACTTATTGTTTATGTATGTTCATGTAGGAATGATATAAAAGTAGTAATGCTAATAATAGGGTTGTTTAGGGGGAAAAATGCACCAAATGTAAGATACTTTGGTTAGTATTAATATTTTGAGAATGCTTTTTCATAATTTGTTAAGAGTGTTTCACAACAATGCAGGTATTGGTGGTAGGGTGAGGTATGAGAGCCCTGTAATGATGTTATGCATACTTGTAAGTTCACAACTTTTAATATACACTTATTGTTTATATATGTTTATGTATGAGTGATATACTTCAATAAATTTTTTAAATGAAAAAAAAAATCAAGGTAAGGAAGAGTTTATAGAAATCAGAGTTGTTCAAAAAGACCCACTCTTTTACCATAAGAGAAAGACTGAAAGAGGTTTGTGTTCTAGTTTGACTCCTTACCACGGAAAAATATTCTTTAGAAATTTCTAAGTTTGGGGAACAATTAGTACCACCAAACGGATAATTTCTTTTAGGTAATAGATTTCCTCTCACAGGTAATGTCAGATAGAGGTTGAAGGGACAAATGTCTGAAATGTTTTCAGTAAATTTCTGTACTGGTAGGGGTGTAAAAAATGATATCTAATTTTTTTTCCAATCGCAAGAGTCCAACAGAAGTAGGTCACCAAAAGGATTTTCAGAAGGGAGAAACACTACCTTGGAAACAGAGAACTTTAAATCTCAATATTGAAGACTCACTCACACAGTACATCCAAATAAGCATTTAGAAAAATCTCAACACTTTACATGCAGTGAAATTTCCACAGAACCCCATTTAGTTAGAATATTGGGATTAAGCTGTTTTGTTACTTTCAGAATAATGGAGATATATTCCCTCTTTTTGTCCCACTGTAGTATTCCAGAATGTTTGTTCAAAGAATAGCTGTTTACAAAAATTAGCATATTGTTTTTCTGCCCATGTAAATTAGTATCCCTAAGTGGCTGAACGATTTTTCTAAGCTTCTAAGGACCTCTATAGTATTCATCAGCGTAAGTTAAGCTGAATATCTTTTTTTCCCCCCGCCTACACTAATTGGTTGCTAAGCAGAAAATGTGATACATCTAATTATGTAATGCTACTTAGCCTTCTCCCTAGGAAACGCCCCAATTTTCACAATGTCAGAGAACCTCAAACTCGGCCAAAGCATGCTTTGTGCTTCTTCCTGGATACTGGGCAACAGGATAGCCTATGAGATGAAAAAGAGATTCATTACCACTGTTATTAGAATACTGACCCTAAATAAAAATCCTCTAAAAATAAGCAAAGTCTGTCATGAAGTATTTAATGGTACCAATTAAAAATAAGTCTTTATTAGGACATGAATTATATTTTCTACTCATTTAGGGTGCTGATAAACCTCATATTCGAAAATTCAGAATGCCTAGAAATAGTCTTTCAACCACGATTCTTAAACGGACACTACAACAACTTTGCTACAAATGTAGGTCCCTCAGATTTTGTTAACAAGCTGAGCAGGATATGCTTTCTGGTCTGCTTAACTACCTTATTTGATCTTGGGTCCAGAAATGGCATCCACAGATGGAGTTAATTCATTCCTGAGAAACCACAAGGCATCATCTTGGCTGGCCCTTGCCTATATATAGCATAGAGATGATGGGGTTACAGATACCCTCTTTCTCTTTCTGCTGGTGTTCTCATTCTTACTGCCCAGCAGTCTGATTCTTAGCCAGCCAATCAGACAAGAATGTTTTTTCTTGTTTTTTTGATTGATCATAACTTAGGATTTCTCATCCCCAAAGTGATTTCATTGTGGAAGGATTTGAGTGAGTTTCTTGGAAAACACGTTGAACCCTCTGCTTTCAATGATCTGCTTTGTACTTCTCAGCCTCTGGGAACACATGTTTACTATCTTCCTTTGTCATAGATTATTTTAATGTTGTTACTTTGCCTATAACTTCTCAGCAGCATACACTTGAATACTGTTGTGGGCTCAACTGTGTCCCTCCAAAAGATATGCTAAAGTCCTAACCCCCAATGCCACAGAATGAGACCTTATTTCAAAATAGGGTCTTTACAGATGGCATTAGTTAAATTAAGATGAGGTGGTGCTGGAGTAGGGTGAACCCCTAATCCAATACGACTAGTGTCTTCATAAGAAAAGGAGAAGAGACAGACAGAGAGAAGATGGCCATGTGATGATGGAGGCAGAGATTGAAGTGCTGAAGCTGCAAGCCAAGGGATGCCAAGGATTGCTGGCAAGCCACCAGAAGCTAGGTTTCAGAGGGACTATGCCCCTGCCAACAGCTTGATTTTGGACTGGTGGCCTCCAGAACTGTGAGACAATGAACTTCTGTTGTTTCAAGCCACCCAGTTTATGGTACTTCAGGACCACAGCCCCAGGAACAAAGACAAATATCATTAACATGAATGTCAAAATTTACAGTAATTTGGTATGTGAACTTGAATTTGTCAAACAGGTTCTTATTCATGGTCATTGTCTTCTTACATTCATAAACTTGAACAAAGAAATTATGCTGGTTAACTGAGTAAATAGCATATGTCTGAGTGTCGAAGGCAGGGGGAATTGAAGTTTTATGCCTAATCATGGCAGCTATTACTTTATCATCAGTTCAAATACCAGAGGACATTAGATGTAACCTACAAGAGCAGAAAACCCTGGGTATTTTCAGATGTATAGCCATATAGGACTGAATGGAATCACTGTACCATGAAAGACAGCCTAAAGGATTTAGCTCTGGTTTGACTTTCTTGCCACTGAAAAAAAATCTGTAGGAATTTCTGAATTTGAGAAATACAGTTAGTACTACCAACAGGATAATGCCAGGCCTCTTCCTTCCCTAGCGTGACATCTCCATACACTCTCTCCAAAGGTTCCAGGGTAGATGTGTGTGTGTGTGTGTGTATAAATAATCTCTTCATGAAACATGCCAGTCTATAGTGAATTGAATGATGGAAAGAAGATTGCTTTCTATGAAAAGTGTATAAACTGTATGGAAGTTAAGGCTTGCCTTCTTGTCCTTCCTCATATCCTTTGGATACTTGAGCATGAACTTGACAGCCAAATGATTGACTTGATACACCAAATTCTTTTCCATCAAAGTGAGCTTTTTCATCTCTAGGCTTAACCTCAATGATTCCATCTTCATTAGGGAGGTCAGTGGTATCAAAAAGGCTTATTTCAAGAATCACATCATTACCTTTTTGTATACCAATATTCTTTTCCAAGCCATAAGAACTAGCAAGAAGAGATGGCTCTTTGTTGATTTGAAAGTCATATTAAATAGAGGGTGACATTCTTTTCTCTGTAAGAAAAAATAACATGTTTAGTGCAAATCATAAATAACAGAGAGGCATGATTCAATATTTTAAATGGAATGAATATCATAAAATTTAAAAGTTGTAAAGGCTTAGCATTGATTCTTGTTCACAGACTACTTTCAATCCTCCCAGTGTTTAAAAGTTATGTAATTAAACACATTTTCAGTCTTTTTCTTCTTCATTCACATTTGGATTACTGATACCGATCCAGTTCATTTTCGAGCTCTGAATTTTCCTATACAAAAGTCCAATGTATTAATAATAAATGTTATTGAGAAATTAAATGTTGAGTGGAAACTCAATTTAAGTCCTTTTGTTTTGTTCCATTATTGCAGAACCACAAAATACCACATTTGGTGAGAGTGAGAGTGGATTTTTCAAATAAATTTCTATCCAATGATATAACTTCTTTATAATTTCCTTCTTTTCCTGAGCCAGTTTCTTTATTAGAAAATTGACTATTTGGCAGTAATATATGTATCTTTTAAAAATGTGGAAAAACTCTATCCATGTTTTATTTATTAGGGGATTTAGAACAAAATGTATGGCAAATGCCTGATGAGTCTGCAATTTTGGCCTTTGTTTGACTCACCTACTATTTGTCCGAATAAGAGATTTTTAGCAGGTGTGGAAAATGTAGTAGGTGTTGATAGACATTCCTGTAGAAAAAGGAAAAAATATTAAAATCAAGGATGATAGGTGACAATTACCTAAATTCCTCATGGTGGTGATTTACTACATCCGTAAATGCTGGGCTCTTCAATTTTTTCCCTTTATTTGTAAAAATCGTGTGGAAGGAAGAGGATATAGTATGCCAGAATTATGTGAAAAAAATGAAATGGAAATAGAAAATAACGTGACGAACTCATTTCATTTTCTGTAGGAAATAACAATTGAAAATGAGTCTTCTCATCTTGTCCTAATGCCATCACCCATATTTCTTTTTACAACTTGTTTCAAACACATCTAGACTTTGCTCAGTCTGTAACTATGAGAGCTATAGCTAAAAATTTGGATAATTATTGAGAATCATCAATGTCAACAAAATTTGAGGATCCAAAATTTTAGACAGTAAATAATGAGCTGATTTGAAAAACAATTTGAAAGCTATAGTGTTAACAAGTGTAAATTATTAGATTTTCATTCTGTTAATAATGATAATAATTACCCTTTATTATCTCTACCTGACTGTCATGGTATATTTTGATAATTTTCATGTTTATTTAAAGAATTTCTAAGGTGTTCAATCATTCTTATATCCCACTAAATATTAAAATTGCATTTTTTTCTTGGATATAACTCTCTTTACTCTGTGGCCAATGCAATGCCTGAACATACATTATATTCACCTGGGTACAAGTGTGGGGAAAATGGAGATAGGGGATTATTTTTATTAACATTAAGCTGGCTTTAATACTATTTTGAAATATACATGTTAGTTTTCTGAAATGTAATCATTATTACATAGCTCAATAAACAATATTTACCAGAAATCTAACTCATTTCTTCTCAAAGAAAATAGTATTTTTATAACACAAACATTTGAATCCTTGGGAACAGGTCACATGCGAACAGAAATAATAATAGTAAAAAATATAGGACACAATGATACAGATAAAACAGACATAATTTATACTTGGCTTTGGATTATGTTTTGTACTTGGAGTTGAACAATATCATAATTGGTAGTCTAAGAACTAAATTCTTCCAACAAAATAATGAGTGGGGCAGAGATCTACGTTAAGCACTACTAGAAGGCAGCTTAATTCTATATTTATCTTATTATTTACCACTTTAGGCTGAATTATTAAATTAGTTGCCTTTATCATCTTAATATAAAGCACTGGTTATATCTCTCTTATTGTAGTATTAGTCTCATGATATAATATATATCACATCATGTCATATCATGTTATTTCTCTGGGAATGGGGAAATAAGTGAATAAGTGAGAAATTTATAATTTTAAAAAACATCTAGTTTAGCAACTGATCTCCTGGCTAAATGCAGAAAAATCAGACAGAGATGAGGGTAATGTCACTAAGAACCATTACAAATAGAAGAGACTCTCATCCAGCAGAAAGAACCTAGTATGAGTGAGTAAGAGACATGTATTTATTTATTCATGGGTTTACAAGCAATTAACCATTCCCTTTCTGTCCAATCACTTAGTCTTTCTGAATCTCTGTTTTTTCATCAGCAAACTGTGGCTTAGAACTTCTACCACTTCAAATATTTGTAAAAAAGAGGTGGGGCATAAGTACAATACAACAGCAGCCCAATAACAAAATAACCTTTTCCTTGGGTAGCTTACTGGGTGGTTGTATGAATCAAATTCAGTAATATAGAGTTTTGTAAGCTGTAAAACACTAAACAAATACTATTTTTAACAAGGAAATTCTAGGGAATGCTGCAGTGCTCTTCTTTACAAATTTGGAGGTTAAAAGAGAGCATTGGACTGTGAGTTTGGGCTGTGAGCTCTGGTGAAGAGAATTGTGACTATAAAACTTGTCAAGGAACTATAGGAAGCATGTGGTGAGAGAATGAAAGAGCTTTTCTAAGACAGGGTTGTATATCATTGCACAGAGCTTTGCAAAGTCTTAGATATATAACATTACAGGCTCCATTATATCTGCCTGATGGTCCTGGTTCTGTGTCTTTCTGTCTAGACATGCCTCTCCCAATGCAGACCCACTCACTCAAATGCCCTAAGCAGGAAGTGGGCAAGAGCAACTCCAGCAGAGAGACCGTCCCACAGTGTTTGTGATGATGAGAGAAGTCCGTGGTGGTGGAACAGTGGTGAGGACACCAGTTTTGGCAGCTTTGATCATCAAGAGCTGATGGAGTAGTGTCTGGTACAGTTCAAGTGTTGATGTGATTTAGGAGCCTCTAGAATGGCCACATTTCTATCTGAGGAATGATCACAGCCACCACGGAGACAGTTCTGATGTAGCTCTACTCTGGTTGATCTAGAAGGCATCCAATCTCTGCTTTTCCCTGCTTATTGCTTATTTCTGGAACAGACTTGTCAAAAAGAAAAACAGACAAACTCAAAAAGTAAGGTGTTTAGCAAAAGCTGTAACCAGGGGTTTACTTGTAATTTTTGAACTCACTATCTACCAGATCACTTATTTGATTAATTTGGCAATGAAGATTCTTGGCATCAGTGCAGTTTTCTGAATTAGAGAATCCCAGGACTTCTTTCTGTTGGGGAGGAACCAAGAGAACAATAGTTTCAACTCAATTAGCAAAGGATCTATGGAGAGTTGAGTTTAGGGTTCAATTGGGGTTGAGAACTCAGATAATCTTTGATATTTACTCTTTGTTTTTTAAGGTACAGCATAAATATATACTTTAAAAATTGCAAGCTGCTTGCATGAACAATTTAATTTTATTTGCTTTGCCTTTGCAAGGTGGACATGTTGTAATGCAAATAACAGATGAAGAAACTGAGAGACCCAGTAGTTAAATGCCTTAACTGAGGCTGCAAAGAAAAGAAATGTCAGGGCCAGTACCAGAACCTTGGGTTCTTGACTCTTAAGGTACTGTGGTTTCTACCATAGCGTCAGTGATAGTTTGGGTGATAAAGTAGTGAATATGAAAAATATATAAAATGCCTGGGCCAAATTTCTCTTTTGTGTATTCATGGTTTTCTACCAGGAGGACACTGAAGCCAGGAAACTTCTCTCTCAGTGGGAATTAGAGGAAGAAACCACTTGAATCACATCTCAAATATTCAACCCAATCAAAGCAACCTTCAAGAACTGACTTATAACCACAGTTTTGAGAGTAGATGCAAATAAGCCAGTAAGTCATGATATTCATTCAATATTCCATTAAAATGACATTGAGATCTAGTCTTTTGCCTGCATGATTCCAAACTTGCCAGTTAATTGGCTGCATGTCATAGGGTTTTTAATTACTTTGGACTTGAATTCATAAACGCATTGAAGCAGATCTGTGTTGGTACAATATGCCTATTTCACTGTTCAACTCTTCAATTGGTAGAATGTTTTTTTGTTTTTTTTTTTTAAGTAAAATTTTTTATTTAAAGTACACTTCTCTGATGCAAAGAAATATTTCTTCAAAGCTTCTTTAAAGTGCCCTTTATTCACCTCTTGCAAAATTATTCAGTTTTACAAGTAGCAAAAACTAAAAGCCTATTTCTCTTTACACATGAACTTTTTTCTTAGAAAAACAGTCCAATGCTGCTCTAACCTGACTCTAATCATTATCAAGCCTAACTTTGTTTTTCTTTGTGAGATAAATATAAACATGAATAAATGAGGCAAGGAATTTTAAATCCAAAGTTTTCACTTATACACTATTAACTGGCAAAAGAATTCTGATGTAGGATAGTTGTCTTCCACATAACTTTTTCATTTACGATGATCTGAATTTCCTAATTAAAAGATCCAGTCTGAAGGACTCAATAACCTCCTATGACATTAATAAGTATTTTTTTCTTTTGAGGACTCATTTATTCCTGATTGAAAAAACAAATCAAGTACCCTGGAGATACTGTTGGCCCCCTGCTTGGAACCCAGCTGACACTATAGGCACTACTGAAAGCTCTGATAGGCTCTGTGCCTTTCATTAAGAGGCCTCATATTCTGAACGCAGGCATGCTTTGGTTTAAGTAAACATTTAGTTCTGAAATCTGAGGACACAATCCATGAAATAAAAGTAACAGTAGGATTTTATTCTTTTACAGTGATCCAGTATATTAATTCCTTAATTTTAAACCTATCTTTCCAGACAGGTAAAAATTATATTTTCTAAAATCCAAAAGATTTAAAACTCATATTTGAAAAGCAGGTTACAATATTATATCTGAGCTGCACAGAAGACCCCAGTGATCACTAGGAAATCTGCCACAGTCCAGTTTTTCCAACCCAAGAAGGTCCATACTTGGAGGAATAATATGGCCCGCTTCTGCTGCTCCTCTGAAAAAGATCCGATCAAAACGAAGCTTACAAGTAGCAGATATTCCAAGATTAGAGTTCATCTGGTATCCCATGTATATCGGCAATGCTCAGTCTTGCCCCCAAACTCCCAGACATCCCAAATGTTGTTGGGTAAACCTCCACATTTGGTAACTTCTTGCTGCCTTAAATTAGTATCTCCTGCAGATACAACCGTAGCTGACTCTGGAGCCTCTTGCATTTTCTTTAAAACCACTTTTAACTGATTGATTCGCTCCTCAGCATGCCCTTTGGTGCTCTCCAAATGGGTAGTCATAAGGTAAAGTTCATTTCCCGGCGCTCTCACATGCACACACACAGTTTTCTCATCATTTCTGTACTTGGCAAAGGAATGATCTCTTGGCTTTTTAATTTCCCTCTTGATTTCTTCAACATTATAACTGTGAAATATCCATCTTCATGACCTGTAATAATCTCATAATTACTTGCTCTCTTCTTTAGGTAACTATAGTATGGAGGAAAAACTTCCTGTAGAAATACCACATCTGGGCTGGACAAAGCTAAGTAAGAACACAAACCCCTCGAGCCCTCTCTTGCAGGTTATTTAGATCCAAACCATCAATATTCCAGGTAATTAAAGAGCCATCTTCTTGCTGAATATTTTCAGATGAGCTGAGTTTAGAACAAGTGGAATCAGTCGTATCTGCGTTACTTGGCTCAACACAGGCCTCGAGCTCGCAGGGGGTCTGAGCCCGGCTCTCCTGGGCGCTCTCACCACGGATGGCTCAAAGTAGGAGTTCAGCGCTCTTTCCATCTGCCAGTCGTTCTCTGCCAGGTAGCACTGGGTAGCAATTCGCGACCGAGGCAAACTCCACACGCAGGAGTCGCCGCTTCTTCGCCCTGGGCTCCCCCTCGTCTCGCTCCCCTTCGGCTCGGGGCCTCCAGGTCGCCGCAGGGCTCCAGGGCTCGCCGCCCGTCGCCGCCCTCTCAGGCGGGCCAGGCCGTATTTTGTTTAGTCTCTATTTTCCTACTCTCTGGTAAAGATGGTAACAAATAGCAAAATACCCGGAACTTCCAAAGGAAGACTTGGGGAAGAGGGTGGATCCTTTACTCCCTGAAAAAAATGTGCTATAATTATGTATTCATATCCGATTAGGATAATAGAAACAACATTCTTGGATAATAAAAAAGATTTCAAGGTCCCAGAGGATATTTAATACTATTTTAAGAAATATTTAATGCAGTAAAATGACAATTTATCAGAATATGGACACTGCATATTTAAAATAGTTGTAAGGAATTATACTAAGGAATTAGGTTTATTTTATACTTTTTCTCTTCTTCCTTTCCAATTTTTTCATATGTACATGTCCTTTGACTATTCATCATGTTATAGTAAATATGAGTACCTCAACTAGTCACTATGAAAGCTGATATTTGATAATTATTTATGTAAAATATAAGTCATTTATCTGGTGTAGAAAATAGATAATTTCACTTAAATGAAGTGTGTAAGTAATAGAAAGAATAGAATACAGGCTTTGAAGTCAGATGCAGGTCTAAAGTAGGCTCTGCTTCTTATGTTAGTGTCTGGAAGATGATAGAATCTTAATAAATGTTACTTGAATGATGGGATAAATAGATGGCAGTTATCTCTGGGCCTTGATTTCTTCATATGTAAAAGGAAAGTGAAAATACTTTCTTAATAATACCAACCTTCTTAGTAATACCAACCTTTTTTTATATAGTTCTTATTGTAGTATCTGGAACACAAGAGTTGCTCAAAAACGGTTGGTACTAAATAATCATCAGTTTCCTCTTTGATGTCCTTTTCTTTAATCCATTTTTGATGAAAACCTTTCTAAAATTCTGTCTATGCTTTTCTACTTTCTTAAATTAAAAGTAAAATAATTTTGGTGTAGATAACTAAAGGCGTAATAATAACTAACATTTGCTGAGAACTACTATGTTCTCAGAGACATAGGCGTTATTATTATTATCCTTTTCTTAAAGATGGAGAAACCTGTTCCTAGATAGGATAGGAAAGTAACATCCCCAAAGTTGTGTAGTCATTAAATGGGTTTGAATATAAACACTTGATCCCAGAATTCCTGCACTTAGTCCAAATGTCATGTTGCTCTGAATGTGAGTATCAAGTATCCTGCTGTGCTTGAATACAGGGAAACTCTGAGAAATTGCTAATGCTTGTTTGTCCTAGCCTAAATATTCCAAATAGCGTCATACTGCTGTGCTTTTAAAAGTTCAGTTTGTTCTTGATGATCTTTTGGTCAGGTACTTTATTGACAGGCTCCTTAAGTCAATTCTCCCTTCGTAGTCCAGGAGATAATATTTTTACTTCACTGTACAACTGTTCTGCGATATAGACCCCAAGATGGGATTTGTGCATAATTCATTGCTCTATTACTCATATAACCAACAGAGTAGGGAGTTTATACATAATAGATACTCAATATTTGTTGAATGCCTCAATTAATGAATAAAGAATACCAAATGTTTATATTTCATAAAATATTTTGCATTTTGATATATACTGCCTCACCTCACATTCTCAACAGTCCTGTGGATTATTATTTATATTATTTAATACTTAATCTTTTTATAACTCAGATTAAAGTTACTAATTAAAATTTAATATTGGTCAATACATTTACATATGTAGGATTTAAAAGTGTTCATAGTCATGAACTGGGAATAATTCATTTCAAGCCAGCTTTGAAGGACTTTGTGGCAAGTCAGTAAATATTAAGTACATTTACCATTAAGGAAAGTGGGCCTTGGACATGATTGTACCACATATCAATCTGTAGTGGTTTGAAATCCAATTCTTCTAACCTCAAATCAGTTACCTTTTCTCAGTAACCTGCCTTAATGACTATAATTTGTGGAGAGCTTTGATAACTGGGATATCTGAGGTAGCTGGGACATAAAATAGTAGGTGCATGTCTGTCTTTTCCCAAGAAAGCACATAGAGTATATACCTCACTAGCTTCCGAATGTTAAACAGATCTGGAAGTCTTCAATTTTTCAGTCAACATTTGGTAGCTCAGGCATTCTGTAATCAGGGTAGGTGCAAAATAAGAAGAAATAATCTTTAAAGAAAATGGAAGGCTGTACTGAGTTTTAATAAAATGCTCTTTTAATATACATATTTTTTATCTTCTCTGGGATCAAGTTCCTTATTTGTTAAAGAAGACATTTGGATTATATGATCTCCAAGGTCCTGCCAAGAGAAGGAGTATTTTCAATATTATGAAAAAAGTGTTTCTATTTTTTCCAGCTTTTAGTAGCTTGTTTTCTTCTCTCTTTTCATCACTTTAATCCTAGACAAGTTTTTCCGGTGATACATTAATATATGATGAAGATGGTGTCCAAAACACTTATAAGGTCATGCATCTTCTTGTCTGTTGGCACTAATTTTATTAAATAGTGTTAGAAATTTGTGGGTTGGGGGAGTTATAAAACCAAGTGTCTTTGGTTAGTCTACAGTCTATTTCATATTGGTGTGTCATTTCTAGATGTCCATGCTTCTGTCTTTCTGAAGTGGATAGACATTATGGTCTTTTATTTGTATCTTCAAAACATATCACCTCACAGCAAAGAACATGTTGCTTATGTCTTGCTGACAGGAAGAATGGTCTGTATCAGCGATAATAGTCTAGTTCCTGTTCCCTGACCCCATTTATCTTCTGTGTGCCACCTCCCATACCATCTATTGGCTCACGGGGCAAGTTTTAAAATGATCATTCTGTCAGCCTTCTCATGTGGTGAGGACATCCAGACTGCCACACTTGCCAAATACAGAAAATGGCACTTGCAATAGCCCAACAGTCACCTTTGTTCCATCTCAGCTGTGGCCAGTGACACAGACTAAAGCATGTGAGAAACTGCTACTTGTCCTGGGCAGATATACATTTTCTAAAGAAAGAAAACTATTTTGAAACTTCTGGATGTGACAACCTCTCTTGTTCACACTCAGTAAACACATTAGCTGGATTCTTTTGGTTGTTGATTAGCAATGCTTTTGCCAGGAATACTAGCACTGATGCTGTTTTTAGCATTGAAAAATTCTGTGGAAGAAATGAGGAATTTAACACATTGTAGGAGTTATGATTCCTATCTGACGCTATCCTTGGAACTATTATAACTAATTAACTTTTCAATCAGAAAGACTATTTTGCTGTTAGGTTTTAAGATGAGGTTTTCTTAAAAAAAGAGATGAAATAATTTAAGCTCAATTGAATCTACTTTCTGAGGCAGGTCACGTCCCACACTACTGAACTTGGACTGAGGAGCTCAGAGGGCAAATGAGGCCAAGGTCAGGACTCTTCAGACATCGTGGATCCACTGCCATGTTATAAGAAATGATTCTGTCTCTCAGTCAGAGTCTATACCCCTGACCCTAACTTGCCCTTTCACCAAGGGCTGGTGTTCGTCCCCGACATAAGTGAGGCCAGAAAAGAGGTCATCCATGCCAATGAAAACCACCATGATCCTGAAAAGAAAGAGAGCTGGACCCAGTTTGGGTCTGTAGTGTTCCCTTTGTATTAAGTTGAGCCACACAGAATTGTCATTTGTGTAAGTTAAAAAATTAAAATAACAGCACCTTGATGTGTTTCAAATGTATATAATTTTCCTGGCTAAAATATAGGATGAGAGATTTAGAGAATTCTGTTAACTCAGCTAGTCTGATTCCTTTTCATGCAAATACAATTTCCTCAAACAAAATGATCAGGTCTATAATATTTTAAGTGTTTTAAACATAGGGCAATCTAAAATAAAATTTTAATAGAAACAAGATGACAAATTCTATTAAATAAACCACTTCTCATTTAGTCCAATAAATTAAAGGAACAATATTATGTGGTTAATCCTAGCTCCCAAAGCCAGGATGCAATGGTTCAAATTGCAGCTCTGACACATATTGCCTTTATCTTGAGCAGGTTACCTAATCTATCTGTGACTTGGTCTCCTCATCTTTAAAATGGGAGTGATAACCATGCCCACCTCATATGGTTGTTGTGAGGATTAAATAAGTCAACCCACATAAAATGTTTAGGATGATGCTCAATAAATATTGTTATTTATGGTTACCAGTTACAGAATGATGCTATAGAAGAAGACAAATTAGATGTGCAGATCCCTGTCTTTAAAGATTGATTTTTAATCTAGAGCAACTGATCTTAGAGCCCAGTAGTATTATGCACATGTTGGGTGATAAAATTGTCAAAGATGACTGAAGCATTTCACATGTTGAGCTTTAGGAGAAGAGCCAAAAACTCCAATAACCTCTAAAGATAGACCATCAGCATGCCTAGAATTCATCTTGTGCTGCTTGGCGGGTCAGGAGTGTAAGAAGGCCCACAGGGAGCCTTTTAGAATACAAGAAAGTTTGGATGAGGACAGCACTGTTGGCTGTGTTGGCCATAATGCTATTGCCCCTATCACTTTTTTTTTTTTTAATATGGACTGCTTCACGAATTTGCGTATCATCCTTGTGCAGGGACCATGCTAATCTTCTCTGTACCGTTCCAATTTTAGTATATGTGCTGCCGAAGTGAGCACCCTAACACATTTTGGTGTGTGAAATTTTGTCACGCTGATTCCTGTCACCAGGAGAAAGGGGACAACTCTCTCTTGTATTCCTCAGTGTGGAAACAGAAATTTATGAGGCCCAGGAGGTGTGTATCCATAACAAGGTTTGATTTGAGCAGAACTAGAGATAAGTTCTCAACATCCCACTAAAGGATGAAATACCTGAGATAGCAGTGGCATGGTCAGATGACTACCAAGAATACAAGCGGGCAGAGTCCAAAAGTCAGACAGAATTTTCAGGGCAGTGAGCCACAACCCCATCTGTCCTCCACTAAAAACATTGGAGGTCATGGAAAAATAACAACAGCCTCTGGGAAAAGGGCTTCTGTTTATCAGTAGATCTGAAGGAAAGCATCCCTGGTAATTGTTTTTCTTTGATGACATTGGGGAGGATGACAAATGGTATCAGGAAACAAGGTGGTTGAGAGAAAGCAAATATACACCTTTTATTTTAGTCCATTATCACATTCAATTGTGCAACTCCTTAACTTCCTTGCTTCTCTCTTACTCTGTCAAATGTTTGTTTTGACAATCCCACAGCCTTGGTTAATATCCAATTACTCCTTGTTAAGTTGAAATAATTGATATCCCTGGAAAATAAGTGCACAACTGAGCCAAATAGTTTCACCGTTTTTCTTAAATGGGTGCTCAGCACTGCCCTACAATCCTAAGACAGTTCCCTGGAATGCTTGCTTTCCCCCTGTCCAACAGAAGTATTTCATATCTTTGTCTCTCTCTCTTTTTCTGTCCTGTTTCTCTGATGACTTTTTTCCATGCTTCACAAAGAAAATTGAAGCCCTTTGATGGGAATGCCTTCTTTTTTCCACCAGAAAATCAGGAACCTACTGGTGTCTGTACCCATTTTCTCTGCCCTCACTCCCAACTTTTCTTTCCTTTCTGCTTGCCTTCTCAGAGGCTTCTGGCTTCTTAAGGTGGAAACTCAGCTCATTGCTTTCAGAAGTCCATAAGCCTTTTGGTCTCCGGACCCATTACAACTCTTAAAAACACCGAGGAGTTTTTGTTTTGTAGGTTATATTTATGACTATCTATGATTACTTACCATATTAAAAGGCAATCTGAAAAATTTTATAAATCATTATTCATTGTTTCCTTTAATGAAAACAGTAATAATTCATTACATGTTAACATGAGTGACATATTTAATGAAAAATAACTTATTTTTCTAAAAAAAAAAATCAAAGAATAAGTGAGAAGAATGACATTGTTAACATTTATAGGTATATTTTTATTATCTGGCTTAATAGAAGACAACTGAGTTCTCATTTCTGCTTCTGCATTCAATCTGTTGCAATATGATTGAGCTGGAGTATATGAAGAAAATCTGGCATCACACAAATATGTAGCTGGAAAAGGGAGAGTAAGCTTTCTCAATAATTGTGGATATTCTCTTTGATACTATACCAAAACTTGACAAGTGATAGATTTTTAAAGGTTAATTGCAATGTGGATTCTGAACTCTATGAACTTTTCCTATTCTCTTACATTCAAATCCACTTATCCACCTTGCACTTTGAATAATTGTCTTTTTTTTTTTTAAGCCTTGTGCATTGGTCATCTGGATACTATCAGTTCCCTGACTTATGCAGGTCTTCTGAAAGTTGACATACTTCATTATACAATATCAAAAATTTGCATAAAATCTTATAAGAAAAGTCTTTAAATATTTGGTGTCTGGAAATCGTCAAGTTCCCAGTGGCAGATACAAGTTTTTCTAAATTCTAAATTTACCATAAAAACTGAGTTTTTTTTTTTTTATTATCAGCAACAAATACCATCAGTTGTTTTCCTTGAAGTCATGGACTCACTTCACTCATTTGCAACAAAATGTCTTCTAAATACTCAAATACGAATAACCACTCATTGTCAGGCATTATTTCAAATAAAAATGATGCCATGAAAAATAAAGTTAATTTATCTCATTATCCAAATAAGCATACATGTGCTTTTCCTCGAAACTAACCTTATTCATCAGTATACAGCCAAAGGGTTTTACATGTATTCCCATCCCACTACACAGAATATTAAAAGGGTGTGAGCACAAAGATTCAGATTTAATAAAATTCATATTTCTACTGCTTTATCAATGATATTCTTGAGTGAAACTGGAATTATTTCCCTGCATGCAAGTGCATGATGGTGCAGAACTCCATGACTACCTGTGCAGTTCAGGGCCTTGTCTCATGGGAAAACCTCAGCAGTTTTACCCACTACTGCTTTTCCATCATCAGCACAAATGTCAGTGCAGTGAAAAAGGCAAATAATAACTTAATATGAATTATAGAGTTTTCTCAAAGTGTGTTGGGAGGTCCCTAAGTTTCTATGGCCCACATTGTAAGAACCATTGATCTAGATCATTGAAAACAAATGCACATGCAATAATTCTTCTATTAAAAATTTATTTGTTAATAAACAGTAAATTATAAACATGGGAGATATAATATTGGGCAAAATATAAGGCCATATGAAACTCTAGAGAGATTTTAAGACCTTTTCATGAGACTTTATGGTTTAATCACCAAGAAACCGAATAACTCCTTGTCTATGGTTGTTTTGTACATAGCTTTTGTACAATGGACCCCAAATGTGAAATTTTGATTAGCTGCTTTCACTTATTAGTGTACATCTGCCACTCTGTTAGGTACTTTATAATCACCCTGTCATTTAAACCTTACAACTCTGTGGAGATATGGGAATTATTATACTTATCAGATGAATGCCTGATAACTACTCAGCATAAATTTGTCGAATGAACGAAATCACTTGTCTAAGATCCCATCTCCCACCCCCACCTCCCCTGCCACTGCCAACACTCAAACCTCGCTAGCTACAAGGCATAGTCTTGTTACTGAATGTTCTTAGGCATCCCCACAGAGCAAAGACATTACAATTTTCTCCTTCACATAGCTAGTTTGTTTGGAGGTTAATTTTTTGGCTCTTTTGGGCCGAGAAGGTAAATTGAATAGTTGTCATTTGAAAAAATCCTCCCTCTGCAAGCGCCAGTGTAGCCCATCACTTTGTGAGTCTCGTTGATGGCATCATAACCTAGATAGAAAGAGACTTCCTATGGCTACTACACCAGTTCACCTTCTAGCTTACTTCTCTAGGCTTTTCATCTCAACTGATAGTTTAACTTAGTAAACATATTTAATAAAATGATCAAGGATTTGAAAAATGTATTCTACTCCCTTCCAAGCTCTTTTATTAAGATTTCCTTTCCATTAATTTAGCCCATACTCTGTCCTGAACATTTTGAAACTTAATGTAAACACAACTGAAAGACTTTTAACACAAATTTCAAAAGCATTTTCCTCAGGGTACTGAACTTGATACCCTTATATCTCCCAATTTATAGTAGACTGAAATTATTTGAAACCATATTATGATAATGTAACTGAAAATTCAACCGATTAAAATGAGTGACACTCTAATATTCTAGAATGTCTAACTTTAGTATTGGCTGGTGCCTCTGAATACATTTCAGTAAAAATAACCTGAGTTCAGTCTTATACTTCATGAAAACTTCAGGTTTAAAGCATGTTTCCCACACATATTTAATATTTAACAAGCAAAATATAGTTCATTGTTGGGAAATAAAATAAGAATAATTCACATAAAAGCTGTTTGAAGTCTGAAAAACATGGTTTTTTTGAGTCTGTAAGAGGAAAGTGACATTTTTTTTACTGCCCTATGAAGACTTCTGGTAGCTTAAATCTGTTTCTTGTTATTTTTCCCCCATTATTCTTTTAGGGCACCTTCCTTTATTCTTCTTCTCCTGAAACAGATTATGACAGACCTTATCTGTCTTAGAAATGGAGTCTTGCGATTCTCATTCCCATGAGGGGCATTATTAAGAACTGATGATATCCCAGAGGTTGGGATAGCTTGTTCCAAATAGTCTTCATCAAGAAGGCATTTCACTTTTAGCACTTTGCATATAAGGAATTGTGTTTCTTTTCTTGTGATTGATCACATTTCTAATTGCCATTGAAAAGGCATATTGTTTTCACTTGTCAGTCCAAAAATCCCTGAAATATATGTGATTTATGTTCCAGTTGTCATCCAGTTGGAAAATTTAGAGTGTTTAAGTAAAATTTATGTGATCATAAATTGAATCCAGGCATTTTTAACAGATTATTTTTTTGCAGGAGAATTAGCTTTTTGAATGACATTGGTTTAATGACGAGTTAAAAAAAACTCTATTATACAGATTTTAAGCCTGTTTGTCAAAATCACTCAGGCAGACTGACGCACTACAGATCACTATTTAATCTCACCCGAGATCATCAGGTGGGCTTTTTTTGATCACAAAGATCTTAGCTGTTTATATTTCTACATGGCCTGTTTCTCAAAAGATTTGCAATAGTTGACATATGTACGTTATGGAATTTTATAATTGTATGATGATTTATCCCATACATTTTTTATATTTTTGGTATCATAAAATTAAATTGCCTGGTTAGAATTAAGAAATTTATAACTATTTAATTGAACTTACCCTACTGGACTTTTCTCTGCTGGGTTAAAAAAAACAAACTCTTTTGTTCTGTGTTTCATTTTGATAATTAGACATAGGGGGTCAGTGTTGGTTCATCTATGAAAACAGGTGAATTTTAAATAAAAAAAATTTTTTTAGTTAATCTTGATTGATATTTTTGATTGATTTCAAATGATTGAATATTTGATTATCAATGTGCTTGGAGATAAGTAACATGACTAAATTTAAATGTGGCCAAATTCATTTTAGTAACCCCCCCCCTTTTTTTGTATTAACTTAAACAACCATCAGAACACAGATCATCCTCTGATCACTTTATGAGATTTTTTTTTTCTATGAGAGTTTTAAGGATATGGCTTTTTTGCTAGTGAAACAAAATTGTCGAGGTTCAGAGCTTTCACTTGCCTAATAAAATGCATCAAAATTTTCGGTTTCACAAGACAAGAAGGACTCTGGATATTTACCAAAAGAATGATGTGTATTCCAAACAGAAAACTAATTAACACAAAAATGGAAGAAAAGTTTGAATATTATTTCTTTCAGTTACATGGAGACCAGAGATAAATAGGAAAATAGTGAAAAGAATAGTTACTAGCTCACCCAGAGTGCTGTTGTCACCAGTAAAACTATTTTTTAATAAAGAAGATTAATGAGATTCTGGTATTATAACTGAAATTGCATTAGTTAAAATTCTGGCTAATCTGATCTAACAAATATACTTAAAATACTGTGGCTCAAGATAAGGTGGGTGTTCCAAGGTAGATAGCTTATCTGGACCCAATAGGTCTTCTAGGAACCCAGGTTTCCTCTATCTTGTTGCTCCTTCCATCTTGACCACATGGTAGAAACTGGCTCATGGCCAAGTGGCTTCTACACAGTGTGTGGTCTAAAAGAACACAAGGAGGTGAGAATAGACTTGTTAAAGAATAGAATGGTTAAAGACTGGACCCTTGAAGATGATAAAGGGTGTAAGGATAGAAAGAGAAAAGGAAGTGAGAGATTCCAGGCCATTTTAGGAAAAACTATTAAACACAACTCTAAAAAGAGGATAATGTTATTAGATAATGCACAGGGAAGATAACGCACTTTGGGAAACTATCTCCTGGATGGACGAGGTGGGGTAGTTGCATTAGTGGAATGTGAGAGGCTTGCGCATCTGTATGGTTTTGTCCATCATAAGTTGCTAACTTAATATCAAGGATGTGCAATGGAGTTAGGATGAGTAGCCAGCCATTCTCTAACCACCAGGGTTCCATGTAGAATTCCACTGAGATGGAAATATCAGGGTTTTTGTAGATATACTTATGTCTCTTATTATTGATTTTCTGAGAGTGGTGTTATCTCCCAGGGATCTGAAAAAAAAAGCTGGAGGAGGAAGTGTTCAGGCTTCCACTATTGGTAAGACTAAGTTGACAGTGATCTTCCAAAGCGCGGGTAACTGAATCTTTCCTGTGAAGGTAAAAATTTTAGGATTTGTGGGCTATACAGTCTCTGTCGCAGCTACTCAAATCTGCTGGTGTAGGGAAAAAGTAGCCTTTGGCAATATATAAATAAATGAGCATAGCAGTGTTCCAATAAGACTTTATTTATAAATAAAATGTGGAGAGCTGGATTTGTCTGTAGGCCATAGTTTGCTAACCTCTGCTTTAGAGCAATGAAATAGGAGGCTTTTGGTAAATTCAGCAAGTCCTCTTGATTTGTAAGCTTATAAAAGCGTATAAGTTGCCCTGTATTAGATATGAAATATTTAGGAAGATGAAGATGGAGAATAATATAGGAATAGAATAAACAGTATACATAGGATTCTAAGTAGAATAACAACTAAAAGTTATTATGCCCCCAAAGGATTTTAAAGACTAGACCTATCTTTTGTACACCTTTGTATAGCTTGCAAAGAATATGAAATAAACAAAATTTTAAAATATTACATCAGATAAACATTTCCTTTAATGTTTAGGATGCTTGAGACTCAAACAATACTTTATATATATATATAAAACACACCATGATATATTTTTTCCTCAGGGAAAAAAGTCAGCAGAAATAATTGCTTTAACTCCTTTGGAAAGTGACAGTCAAATGAATAAAACCATTATCTCAACACTTCATTCTAGGCTGAAAGAATGAAGAGTTTTCTCCACTTATGAAAGTATGTGCCATCCTCAAAGTCCCACTCTTTGTGTGTTAGCCTTCCAGTTCTTATAATTCCTGGGCAAAAGAAAGAGCACTTTGGATCAAATTTGCCACTTCCAACCAGTTACTTCATGTTAAACGCCTGTCTCTACCAGTGCTATTATTTCTCACCAATTAATATCCCAATTTGTAGATCTTCAAAAAGTTAGGTAGTGCTCTTATAACGAAGGCCTGCACTTGAAGGTTCTTTACCCTTCATAAAATGTCTTTGTGTAAGTTATTGAATTGGGGGCTTCTAACCACCCTTTGAAGTAGGCAGGGCAAAGGGTTGTGCTCTCATTTTCTAAAGGAGAAAACAAACTGCAGTCAGCCCATAGCTCCTAAGAGCTGTAATAAAGACAAGCTCCCAGTATTTCTGTGACTGTCGATCTAGTCCACTTCTCTGTCGCAGGGCTTGTCAGGTTTTCCACCCCAGTATCTCCAGAGCCTGTGCTATCTTCCCACTTCCTACTGAGAACTTTGAGATGATCTTTAATAGTAACTGGACAAGGAATATCACAACAACTAAGCATACCAAAAAGTGAAGCAGCCACTGTTTGAAGGCTCCCATGACAAACATTTGAATTTGAGCCACGAAATGGAAATTCCTGACCCTCTTACTCTGCATATAACCTTGTCCTTGGATAAATCAGACAACCTGCCTGGAACTCAGCTTCCTTATCTATAAAATGAGAAGATTCTACAGATGTCTTAAAGATTCTTCCTAAACATAAAATTCTGGGATATTAGTAAAGGAATCCACAGTCTAAAAAAATCTTGCTGTATTGTGTTGCTCCCTTTTAGAATCAGTTGAATGAGTCACAGACGGCAGTAATGCTGCTGCCAGTTCTGTAAGAATTTGGATTGTACAGCACTAACTTAAATCCACCTGTGGGAATAGAGTTGGAGGCAAAACACCATCTCAGCTCTCTCTGTTTGCATTTTCAAAACCACTAAGGGAAGTTGGGCTGAAACTGGTTTTGGAAAAATACAGAAACTCTATATCAAACGTGACAAGAAAGATAACTCTATGCCATATTAATGACTTTTGATGGTATTAGTAATGTCCTATTGCATTGTTTTGGGATTCGGTTATATTGGCACAAAATAAAGAAACAATCTGGTTACAATTTAATCTAATCTGTTAAGACCCTCTGACACGGGGCACAGGTGCATGTTATTTGGGTGTATTTAACTAGGACAGATTAAATTTTACATAATTGATTAATTGCAGGCTTGATTAGCCTGATATCCATATAATAGTCTGACTAATCTGCATTTTCTGAATCTCTCCTGGGAGCCATCTTGCTTCTCTTATGGTTCATCACCAGGTCCTGACCCCAGCTTGAAGAATTTCCAAGGATAAAATGGTCAGAGTCTCACAATCGGCAACCTCGACTTCATGCCTCCTACTCCCTCTCTCTCCTCTACTCCTATTTTCTGATCTTTGAAAAAAGTTGCTATAAAATAGAAGGGCACATACTTCTCCACAGTGCCCAGCACTGCTGCCCACACACATTGTATCTTTGGATCCAGCAGATGAGCCTGTGGTCAGTGCCTTTTTTCCCCACCATTCCTTAATAAGGCAAGGTTAGCCAGTTCAATTCAGAGGCTAGAGGCTGAACTGCTGTTTCTCTAAATCCAGAAAGTAGCTTACCATCCACATAATTAAAGAGGGCAGCAGAGTTCCAGGATGGTGTTGCAATATTTCAGGGAAGAGTCTGTTGGTAAAATCAGTAGCACACCCACCCAGCCACGGCCATCTTTGGCTCACGGGGGCTATTTTTATTACTCTGTGAACATTTAAGGACAAGTCTATTCATTGCTTCTGTAAATATGACTTGTCTAATTTATCCGTATCAAAATTAATCGCGCAGGATCTGGTGAATACAATGCTGTGGCGAACGTCAGCTGCCTTGCAAGTCAGTTTCCACGGTATAAAGAACATGCCAATGACCTTTATCGAGTTATTAAATCTCTCTTTGCTTTAGCATTCTGGAATGCAATCTGTAAAAATACAATACATACACCCTAATTTTTTTTTTTTTTAACCGAGAATCATAAGTAAAGATTTCTTCAATGGCTCTTAAAAAGTTCCCTATAAATACACAATATCTTCTCACTAATTCACCTTCTTTAATTTGCCAATTCTAGCAATTCCTTTTCCTCTGTGTTTAAATCGAATCATTGGAAATATGTGTTTCTAAAGTGCTTTATTTAACTGTCTTAACAATCCTCACTGCCAACCACTGTTCTTAACATGGTGCTTTTCTTCTTAAAGTACGTTTTTTGAATTTAAAGAAAAACAATAGATATTTGACTGTCAACCAGAAATTTGCAAGGAATTTTTGCCCTTTTTTGTCTCTTAATAGGCAGTGCATTTTGCTCTCTAGCTATAATTTTATTTATTGTGGAAACAAAAAGCAATGTTTTACAGAGAAACTTTTAGACACCCATTATTAATGCACAGACATAGCATTCTCCCCCCAAAACCAAGCCTCTTTCCCAGAACATACAGCATAAATGGGGAAAACGGTAATATTACTCTTTCCATGTGCTTCCTAATTACAGAGTTACATTAATATCACTAAGAAACTTTACAATTAGGATTCCAAAGGAAAGCAAACCCAAGAGCAGATGAATAGCATTTCAGGTCTAGTTGGAAACTTTCACTTATGTTGTTCTTTAAGAAATTTGAAAGTTTTTCTGTAATCTTTCTTTCTGAGAAGAACCAAGAGAAGAAAAGAATGTGATGTGCTTATCTCTCACATCATCTGCAGCTGTAAACACCTCTTGCCCATGGAGAATACAACTATGGCAAGAGTATTTTGAATCATACCACTTCCTTCCCTGTCTGCAGTGCTTCTAGAAGTTACATTACTTAAAAAAATATGTATTTGGATAATTAAGACTATTTAAGCTTACTTTTCTAGATTATTCTGCCTCCTTTCCTAGGATGAACTCCCAGTAGACTAGTTTATTCTGAAAAGAAAAGCATTTGTCATCTGCTGACAGAGCTGAAGGACCGTCTTTCAAACTCTCTGAGTCTAGATAGGATAATTGTAGTGGAGAATTAATAAAATAAACAAGTCATGTGATTCTGTTGACTCTTCTTTGCAAACGGTAACGCTGGATTTAGGACATTTCTGCATGAAAATCACCTTTGAGACTTCACATAAATGAAATAGATGATTAGGAAAAGAGAGAAACAAAGCAACACCACCCCCCCCCCCAAAAAAAAAAAGAAAAAAAAAAATTGGCATGGCTGAGAAACCATTTCAGAGAAACCAGATTCTCCAGAGAGTATCTTAACTTCCGACTTCATTGTGCCTGTGTAAATATAGCCTCAGCAAGCTCTCTTTCTCCTCCTTGCTCCTCCTTCCCCATTCTGGGAAGAGATTCTCATTTTGCTGTAGTTGCACTTCTGAATGTAGCATATTGAAAATGCATTGTCTATTTTATGCAATTTATTTCTTAGATCCCATTTGTCTGAATTTTCATTTTGGTAATTGTAAAATAAACCATATTAAGATGCAAGGACAATTATAATGGAGGAACAACTTTTCAACATTTAACCATCTCCAAAAAGAGAGAACTTCATAAGAGTACTCCTTTCATTGCCTTCATCTGGCATGTTTCTTTTTGTTAGGATCAAAGATTTGGCAGAGATGAAAGGCCTCCAGCTTTACACTGAAACATATATCAACCAGGAAGAACTTCTTAAGTGGAAACATTCCTCCAATAACTTTTATTTCCATCTCTTTATCTAATAAATTTTCTCAGACACCTTAAAAAGGGATTGGGAGAAAGAAAGTTTTCTTTTTCAAGTGGTTCAGATTATGGTTGCATTTAACAAGCAAATTTTAAAAACATGGTATGTGTCATGGAGACCTAAAATTCAGATGACTGAGAAATATTCCATTTTTTATTAAGATGTTTGGCACCATGTTGAAATAATCAGCACAGAACTTTTAGTTCAGACAACTGGGTAAAAAGGTGACATCAAATGCTGCCCCAGGTTTCTTCAAGGGGCTCAATGATCTTCCTGTACATCTAGGGACAGGGCCTTGCATATTTCCAACTCTTATCTCAATGGAAAATACATTTTTTATTTTTTTCACACATGTGGGAATTTCTATATCATATAGAGCAAAATGTAGGAATATTGTTGATTTTCAGAGAATACTTAAAACTCAATTTTGCTTTGCCTTTCTTTTATTACAAAAGATTCATTTACACTGTATAAAATAGTATATAGAGAGATATAAAAGGAGGGAATTAAAAATCACTTATAACTCCCTTGTCTCCATCACCCAGAGATATTCTCCTGCTGCTGCTCTGGGGAAACAGGAGATTCCACTGATGCGGAGGTTTGGGTTTTAATAACCATGGGAGATCTGAAAGAGGGCCTTGTCCCTTCTTTTAGGTAGGCTTTAATAAAAACTTCCAATTAAAGCCTAGATTTTTAAAAGGTTTAAGTTAATGGGTGAAGAAAACAAAACAAAACTGCACAGTAAACTTGTATGTTCCTGTCTGAGCTCAGGGTAAGGAGGAAGGACTTTGAATCCCATGGATTTGAGGTTTGGGATCCCCAGGAAGAGAAATCAACAACAAAAAAATTAACATCTGGCTGGGCCACTTGGCAGATGCAAATGTACCACCCATTGTGGAAGGACTCTCCTATGAGAGGGTGAGAACATCAGGAACTCCCGTTATTAGGAAAACAGTCTGAAAGGGCATATACATATGTATGTTTAAAATGATTAAGGACCAGAATAAGGACTCAAAACATAAAGAGAATAGCAAACTATGAAGGAAGACTAGGCTTATCTGAAAAAGAAACACATAGAAATTCTAGAAATGTTTTCCTCCCCTTTCCAGAGACCTCCTGATATTGGAGACTCTAAGCTCTCAGTTCTCTTCTCTGTCCACCCTCACACACTTAATGATCTCTCTTCTCTAAACCCCAGACTCCTTCAACACCTCCACTTGAAAATCTAATAAACATCTTCAGTTTAACATGTCCACAGCTGACCCAGATCTCACCCCCAAATCTGCTTCACCCAACAGTTTTCTCAGTCTAAGTTAATGGTTCCAACTTTCCTTTCTTTTTATCACACCCACATCATTGTCAAAGCCTTCTGGCTTTACCCTCATAATAAATTTAGAATTGAACCACTCCTTACCCCTCTAATGCTTTCACACTCTTCTGAGCCAATATCATGCCTTTTCTAGATGACTGGTCCCCTGGCTTCCACTCTTGAACCCTACAGTCTGTACTCAGCATAGCAGTCAGAAGGATGATAGATCACGTTATGTCATTCTCTTTTCAGAATCTTCGAGTGTCTGACCACCTCTCTCAGAGTAAAAGCCGAAGTTCTTAAAAGGTCTCACAAGGTTCTACAAACTCTGGCTTCTATTACTCTCTACGCTCACTCGACTCTAATCTCTCTACTCCAGTAACCCTGGCCACCTCTCTGTTCCTCAAAATTCTGGATCTTTGTATTTGCTGCCCCTTCTAACTGGCATCTCTTCCTCCAGGTATCCCCATGGCCTTCTCCTGCTTCTTTCAGCTCTTAGCTGACACATCAACCACGCAGTGAGCCATTTTCTGACCATTATGTTTAAAATTGCATACCTTTCCCAACACTCAATACCCCTTTTCTTCTTTAATTTTTTCCTGAGAAGTTATTCCTTCTAATATACTATGATTTCATGATTTTTTAATTACCTGTCTGTCCCAAATACAACGTAAGCTCCATGTGGGTAGGACTTTTGTATGATTTGTTTAATAATAATGGGATTTTGCCCCTACCAATTTAATGACATAGTTCTCTGGGATAGGTAAGAAAACAACAGAATATTTTAATTAAAGAAAGAACAGTTCTTATACATAGTTGCATTGTGAAAAAAGTTTTCAAAACATAGTATTTGGTTAGAGGAAGGATGATGAAAAGAGGGAAAAAAAATTAAAGATGCTTTTACTATTTTAAACTAGAGACCTGCAGCAGAAGGCTTGTTAATGAAGCTGGGTAAACTGGAGAAAGTTGTCAACCTGAGTTAGGAGATGATGAGTTTGTTCTTTATTTTAGATGAGTTGTCTTATATGTATTTAAAATAAATTGTCTTATAAATAATTGGAGATATAATTTGTTATTAGACTGAAATTTCTCTCTTTGAGTTATACTTAGATTTAAATTACCAAGAATTTTCCATTTTAAAGATAAGGTTTTTATAAATGTTATACATTTTATTTAAAATTGAACACTGGTGACCTTTTGAATAAATGAATCTTTCCCAACTCCTTCAAAACTAAATTTTAAAATACTTTCAATTTAGCTTTCTCCTTATCTATTGTGAAATGCTTTTACCACATGACAAAGTAATAAAAAATCTAAGTTTTTTAGTTAAAATAACATTTATTCTCAGTATTTAAAAAAATCTTCAAGAAACAATGAAATTTATTTAGAGGGAGTTTTTAAGGATGGGCATGTAAAATTTAAAGCCTTGATCATCTTTCTGTTAATCTTTTTCATTTCAAATTGTGATCTTTGATTTCGTGCCAAATGACTTCTATTTTTGCTTTACTAAGAAATTGCCCAGTGGATGATGGTATTGTCTAAACTCTAGTTTGTGATTTGTCTTGACATTGTCCTGGTGAATTTTACACAAATAATTTTACAAAGGTTTGTTTCTCACTACCCCTTTGGGAACTTGTAGTTGGCAACCTTCTATTAGTGATTATGATCTTCAGCTTGAGATGAATCAGGACCCAGGCTGCGATCTATTCTATTTAAAAATCCATTTCTCAGTTGAATCTGGGGCATTAACAGGTCTATGAGAGTATTGTAGTGTTGTTACCGGGGCATGGGACTTTGTTGATTCTTTAACTATGTGAATAAGTAGTTTAATTAAGTTTCAGTAAGTGGTTTAAGATGCACTGTTTCCTTGTATAGTTGAACATGCTACCACTATTTATTATGAGAAAAACTGCATTGCTAGATTTTGAAAACAACTTAAAGATATGTTATTATGGGTTATATTTACATGAAGCAAGAACTTATAACTAAATGGCCAAAGGAGTTCTTTCCACATCTGACTTGCCCCTAACCTGACTTCTAAGTATCAGAGTGACTCAAGGCTCAGTCCTTTGGCCTCTTCTTTTATCTTATTATTTCCTTTTGATCTCTTCTGGTTCCAAGACATTAGATACCGTCAATGTGCTGATGACACTGAAGTTTATATCTCCAGTCCAGAATTCTCTCTTGAATTCTGGAGCCATATGTCCAAAGACAGTGATATCCCATAGGCATATTAAACTTAATATATCCAAAACTTAGTTCCTGATAGCCAACACCTCCCCAACCCCAATTCAACTCCTTCTATACACTTTCCCAACTCATTAAATGGTATGGTACCCAAGTTTATGCCTATTTTCTTATCATAATTATTAGGAACATTTTCTTTAACTTTGAAAAGTATCCCTTTAAGTTTCTAAAATCATAATATAGTATATGCTCATATTAGTTAATGCTAATTTTATTTTCTAGATGCTTAGGCCTCCAAATAATATCCAAAATGATTTTTATTTCCCTCCCATAGCCCACATGCAGTTGATCAGCAAATCCTGTGGGGTTCACTTAAAAGAAATAGAGAATTCCACCACTTCTCACATGTACACTGCCATCAGGCTGATCCAAACCAGTGTCAACTCTTCCCTGGGTGAGTGCAATAGCCCTCCAACAGTCTTCTCTTGCATCCAGAGTTGCCTGCTAAAATGTATGTCAGATGATGTCACTCCTCTGCTCCACAACCCCAGCCAAGGGACTAAGTTCTTTCTACCTTTTGATAGATTGCCCTGATGTTTGCATTACAGTCTGCTTTGACTTAGGGCATGGGCCGTCTCCTCCACCCCCAAATTAAATTCCCTATCACTATATTTACCAGTTGGAACAACCGCCCCTCTGTTTTGCCACTTACCCAGACTGCAGCCTGTTACTTGATTCCTGGCTACCAGGGCTGCCCAACAGAACTTTGGTTCCTGTCTGTAATCGTTGGGGAATTTGATGTAATTATGAATTCCAAAAATATAATTGGATCATGCTTATAAACTGATCTGTTAATCTGGGCATGATTAGGGTGTTGACTGGGCCATGTCAGTAGGGCGTTGAGCCCCACCCCTTGGTGGGTGGGGGAATCGAGTATAAAAGGCAAGGCAAAGGACAGTTGAAGCGGTTTTTGAGAAGCAGTTCTGATGATGGAGTTTTGATGTTGGAAAGAAGGCTCCAGGAGAAGAGAAGTGAGCCATTCGCCTGATAGTCTATAGCTGACCTTGTGGAGGAACCAGAGGAGCTAAGCCCGGAGAAAAACGCAGCCCTGGGAAGAGAGGAACACAAGAAGCCTGAACCCTGGCAAACGTTGGCAGCTGTCTTGCTCCAACACGTGGCAATGAACTTTGGTGAGAAGAAACTTATGCTTTATGGCCTGGTATCTGTGGACTTCTACCCCAAATAAATACCCTTTAGAAAGACCAACCCATTTTTGGTATTTCACATTAGCACCCCTTTGGCTGACTAATACACTGAACATGGCACCTGTAATGTGTGTACCCTCTTCCTTTTCTTTAGCATGGTCCAGTCATGTTGAGTAGGCCTTGAAAGGTCCCAAAAATTCCCAGTATGTTCTGTCTTGCTTTAGGTAATCAGGCTGGACCCATTCAGTTGTTTACTTGCTTCAATATTTTGAAGCAAAGTAAAGCACCAAGTTCAAAGAAGGGTGCTGACAGTAGGAGTGCTACAGTTGACACAAATATATCCACTGCCAAAGTATCTGTCCTTTGAATTGATTTGAAGCAGATAGGCCTAGACGAGCACTGAGGATTTACACTATGGTATTTATTATTTTCAAATGTCAGAGCTACCTTTAAGGTAAATATTTCTGGGATGGTGAGCTTTCACAAAGATTTTAAAAGAAACTTAAAAAGTGAACTTGGGAAGAAATACACATATATTTCATCAGAACAATGAACCCAAAAGAATTGTAGTGCTTTAGAAATGATAATAGTTTATTAGCACTTGAAATTTTCATGAAACCCTTCCAAATAAAATATTTCTGATGTCTTTTGCAAGAGATAATGTGATATAGCTTTCTTTCCAAGCATGTGAATTTCTTGTATTGTTCACTGTGTATTTCTTGTATTGTCCCCACGTTCCTTTGGGGACTATTAAAGCTCATACTTAATACTGTCTTATAAATTAACATACATGGAAATACAATGACATTAAATTTAGCTCAAATAATCACTCTCATAACCCTTTGCTTGAGTGAGTTGTTGTAATACTTGGGTTCTGGGATTTTTTACAATAGAATTAATGGATGAAGGGATGAACTTCAGCCTATGATGATGAAATAATAATTTATCTACTTTTATGCTTTTGTGCAGTCAATGAAACTTGAATCATGAAATCTTAACTAAATCTTATTTCAGCAGAAGAATTTTTACTTCATAGTATCAGAAAAAACCGACCCCTCATGAATGTCACCTGATATTCCAATTACATAGTAGGACTTTTAGATAAATCCTGATGTATCTATCAGAACCCCTGCTTTACAGGTCATCCTTTTACACAGAAAAATAATTCACTTACATTCGAAAACTTGAAATATTATCAAAGAAACTCTTTTTTGCTTCGCTTACAAATTAGCTAAGACTTCTAATGATTGAGAAACTTGTTTCCCATTAGCCAAAGTTGTGGGAAGAGGCATCACAGAAGGCTAAAGGTGTATGTTCTTTTTCTCAAAGAAATTAACACCTGTAACTTCAATATCAAATGTGGTAAATCACTAATTCCTTGTTGTCTTGAATTTTCTATTATTTCTTTAGGAAGTTGATTGAGGGTGTCCTAGAATTATGAGACCTGGAAGAGCCTGTATAAATTTTTTGGCATTGAATGGTGACTTCAGGCATTACTAAAGTTAAGGAAAATCTTGGGAGCTTCCTTCACCCTTCTAACCATTCTGTGCTCTTCTCAGAATCAGGAGGCTTTTGCCTACAGACTGCTTACCCTGGACTCGTGGGCTGGATGGTTGCTGGGTGGGGTCAGCCAGAGCCAAGCAGCACAGGAGACTAGAGGGCAGGAAGACAGAGAGATAGAGACAGAGACAGAGAGAGAGAGAGAGAGAGAGAGAGAGAGAGAGAGAGAGAGAGAGAGATGCGGCCTGATTCCTTTCTTTCCTCTTCTTGCCCTGCTTTGCTACCACATCTCTGGCTGTAACTGCATCCCTAGAGTACTGTAACTTCTGCTGGGCAGAGTCTCTCCAACATTCAAGCTCTCCCTGGGCTCTAGGTTCTTCCTGTAGCCCAACCAGATCCTGGGGTAGGTAACATTCCCCACTGTTGCCAGTCTCTAGATGCTTCATCATCCTTTGTATGTTCCCTTACCACTCTCTTACTTTTGTAGGTAGTACTTTATTAAATTCTCTTCATTTAAACCATCTGAGTTGATTCTGATATTGACTGATAGAAATAAACCTTAAGTATATTGGAATATATATTTTCTGTTTTTTTAAATTTTTAAAAAACTTTATCTAGAGGAATGCTTTCTTTCGAAAATGAGCTTATACACAAGTACAATCTAGAAAACCAGAGTTGGGCTGCTGTGGCTGAAGGGGCGGTCAAGGGTGGCCTGAAGTCCCAGGCACCCCGGAACACTGCTGAGAGCCGCTTACGAGTAGGCGGGCACTGACTGAGGGCACAGGATGTGTCCTGACGCCTAAGGCTCTGGCTTTGAGTTCAAAGGAGGTGGGATTCCGAGCAGCTCCCGAATGAGTCAGTGTAGGAGTGCAGGCCTGCCACGTGCATTGAGCGCTGCTGGCAGGGCCATCTGAGCTGGGCATCACCTGCCTCCCTGCCGTACTGGCCAGGCCAAAGTAGCCATGACCTTCCACTCCCAGGGTGGGAAACTTATTTCCACCATCTTGCATTTAGCAAGGTTAATCTTTAAAGGTAATGATTATAACCTTCCCTTCTTTCTTATCCTTACTAAAAGGCATCATCTGGTTTTCTGCATCAGCAAAAGTAGAATGTTCAAGTTCAGAGCTTGCTGTAGGTCGACGGCAGATCTGTCCCCCCCAGGGGCTGGCCGAGTCGGCTCACTTGGAGCCAGGGAGCAGACCTCCTTGTAGAAGTCAGGGATCGTGCCCCTCGGGGAGCTGACCATGTGCACGGTGTTCTTGCCAAACAGCTGGAACTCGTAGTGGATAAGCTGCTGACAAAAGCCATTGGGCGGGATGCTGGGCGGGCGTGACCTGGCCCATGTGTGGGCGTCCAGCATGGGCTCGGCGTGGTTCTTCACCAGGTAGGCCCGGCGGAGGGCGGCCGGGCGGCTCACGCCGGCGGCGCAGTGGAGCAGCGCCCGGCCCTGCTCCAGGCCCACGCCGTGGTGGGCGATGGGGTCAGAGAAGCTGTAGAGGTGAGCGCTGCCTGCGTCCACCACCGGCACCTGCACCGACCGGCTGTCCTCGTAGATGGTACTCACCACCTCCACCCAGACGCTGATGACCTTGGTGGCCTGACTGCTGGACAGCATGCGCTTGTTGTTGGCGGCCACCCTGCTGCTGATGTACAGGCTGCTGGTGATCTGGGAGAGGCCGAGGACGACGGAGGGATGCCCGAACTGAACCCAGAAGGCACAAGGGGCTGCTGTCATCAATCGGTGTGTCAGCGGTCAGAGTGAGCCACTGCTGATCCTGTTGCCCTGCCAGGTGGTGAAGATGGCTGAGGTCTCTGCCTTCCTCTTCAGAATATACTGTCTCCTGGAACTTGGTAGAGGGCACCCAGGCAGAGGGCTTTTCTCTTTCTGGGCCTCCTCTCTCAGTCTCTCAGGGCCTCTCTGCCTTTCTGCAGGTGTAGGAAACAGAGTCCTCTCTCAAAGGTAGGACTGAAAACTGTGGCTTCTCTGTTCACTTTCTCTGTGCCTTCATTTATATCAAGCCCTGCAAGAGGGTGAAGACTCAACCAGAGTCACTCTTCACTGACTTAGTCCAATCGAAAACCCTGAAGTGATCTCATCAAGTATAATCCAATCAAGGCTTCCCAATGTAACCAAAGGGTACCATACTGGCTGGAATAGATTAGTTTAAGAACATAATCTTTTTCATTTTGGGATTCATAAAGTATCTTCACACTGTCACAACCTGTCTCCCCAGGAGTGTGTAACCTCTATTGGCACATGGCTGTTTCCATCTTTACTCTTGCAGGGCCAAGCTCTGCGTTCCCACAAGTAGGTGCTTGATAACTATTTCTTTTTTTTTTTTTTTTTTAATTTATTTATTTTTTATTGTGGGTAAAAATCAAAATTTTCACAATACATACAAATATTTTGTAAAATGATATATAAATATATATGCATATATGTGCATTTGCTTACAAAAATGTTATTTATATATATATAAATATATTTTAAGAGGTACTTAGATTACCTAAAATATTACACAGAACCCACTGGGATTCCCATGTTGCCCACCTCCCACACCTCCCACACCTCCCACCACATCCCACACAAACATCTCCCACAAGTGAGGCCCACCACCCTCAATGGATTAATACCAAGTGCTAGCTGGCAGCACAACTGGAAAAAGACCTTGAATAAAAGGGGGAAAAGGTAAAGACAAATGAGTTCAAGTGGCTAAGAGACTTCAAAGAGAGTTGGGATGTCATCCCAGAGGTAACTCTTACGCACACCTCAGTAGGAGCTCATAGAACATCTAAGTGTCTATCACCCCACACAGAGGGGCTCCTGAGAGCTCTGGAGACACCCAGGTCCTAGATAACTGTTTCTTGAATAAGGACTGGGCCCAACAGCCCTGACTCTGCCTTCCAACTGAGAAGCTTTCTAAGAGGGTTGAGTTCTCTGGCCATGTTTTTCTAGAATTCCAGGCAGGGGCTGGGTGGGAGGTGGTTCCTAGGCTTCTGGAGAGGAAGGCTGAAGTCTGCAGAGGAAAATTCTACCAGCCAGGGACCCAGGTCAAATGCGCAAGGCTCAGCCCCAGGAAAGGCAGGTGGGCGGGGTTTGTCCCAATGGTCATGTGAGGGGTAGAGAAAAAGATCCCTAAACCCAATTGGAAGCCTATAATGCTAAGGGATGTTCTCCATCCTCATCCTCAGAAAACCCAGAGAAGTGGTCTGGGGGCCCCCAAATCAGTGCCTTATGGGTGACAGGCACAGACAAAAAGTATGCAGAGGAAACACCATTCTTGAGGGTGAGGGTAGCGAGGGGAAGAGAGTTGCTTTCGTGCTAGTCAAATATTTATCAGGTTCAGTGTTAGGTGCTGGGCCTATGGAAACACACAGTACAGTCATAGCCCCTTTTCTCACAGAGCTCAAAGTCTGGTGGGGGGCCAGACATTAAACAGGCAGCGACAAGTATGACAGAGCTGCAAAATAGGGATAATATTATAGTGCCTACCTTGCAAGGTCACCGTGAGGGTTAAATGGCAATCCAGGTAAAGTGTTTAACACAGGTCCTGGCGCAAAGAGCCCTCTATAAATGATAATTAGTCTTCCTCTCTGGACCAGCTCACTCCCAAGGGCAGGCTTGATCATGAAGCTGCCGTGCCACCAAGTCTCGGTCAAGGGTCGAGTAACCTGTCCCAGCTACCTTGCCTGAGCCACCGCAGTCCTAGTTGAGAAGGGGAAGACTTTATCACATTTAATGACATCCAGCAAGGGGATTTCTCACCACATTTAGGGACCTGTCATATTATTATTCCTGAGTTAATTCTTACTTAATTTAATCTAAACTCTCCATGCTTCCATTTATGTATGGAATCTGCCTTCAGAAACTTTTTGAGTCACTCATTGGGATTAGCCTGAATAGCTTAGTTCATTGCAGCCTTTCTCTTTTTTGAAGATGTTTCCACATTGTTTGCTGTCACAAATACTTCTTTCTGAGCTGAACTAGAGAAATACATTCTATGTTATTTGTGCATTCTGCATTTATTTATATAAGTGCTTCCTTTTTAGACCATTTTATTTTGTGATTATTACCTAATTAGGTCTTAATTTTTATTTATTAGCATATAAACTGGTATAGTCTTTCCCAAACAAAGTCTGTGGACTCCCAAGAGTCTACATGTTATTTCTGGAAATGTTATGTTTGTACTTTAATTTCTGAATATTTTGTATTTCCATAATTACATAGGAGATATGTAAATAATTTTATTTACATAATATCTGGATAATTTGGGTGGGTCAATTACAGCCAGGCACTGCCACAAGATTTCAGTGCTTATTTAATTTCTGCATTAGAGCTACTAACCTCTGGTGTCATTTGGCACACAATAAAATAACGTAGAAACATTTTAAGTCAATGTTGAAGGTCCATAAGAAATTGCATTTTCAATGCTCTATAAAATTTTAAGTGCCTTTGGGAAGGACATTGCTTTCAAAGCACTTTATTAATATCCAATAAGACTTGTTTGAATGAATGAATGAAGTAATGAACAAATACATATGAGTGACACATTTAAAATTGTTTTTCCTAGTTTACATAATGCAAGTTCATTGCAAAAATTTCATGATATGGAAAGCGGATGTGGCTTAAGTGATTGGGCTCCCATCTACCATACAGGAGGTCCAGGGTTCGTTTCCCAGGGCCTCCTGGTGAAAAGCAAGCTAGCCCGCATGGCGCATAGGCCCACGGGGAGTGCTGGCCTGCGCAGGAATGCTGGCCCACATGGAGAGCTGGCTCAGTAAGATGACGCAACAAAAAGAGACACAGAAGAGAGACAATGGGAGACACAGCAGACCAGGGAGCTGAGGTGGCACAAGAGAGAGCTGACAGCGAGTGCAAAACAATGAAGGGGAAGGGGGATAAATAAATAAATAAATCTTTAAAAAAAAAATCTCATGAAATGCAGTTTTAAATTTTCTCTTGTCCAATTGTTCTTGTAGTTTCTGAAGACTAATTTATACTTGATTTTATTAAATTTAATTGTATTTCTCTCTCTGGTTTAAGTTTACTTCAGTCTTCAAATATTTTAAATTTTGAAATAATCATAAATCATGTGCAGTTGTAAGAAATAATAGAGAGAGGGCCCATTTGCCCTTCACCCATTTTCCCCCATTAGTTACATCTTGCAAATCTGTAGTACAAAATCACCACCAGAACACTGGCATTGATGCAGTCATCACACAAAACATTCCAGTCACCAAAAGCATCCCTTTTTCTGTCCTTTTATAGGCACACATACTTCTTTCTCTCTCTTACTCCTTAGCCACAGGCAACCACTAATGTCTTCTCCAAGTCTATCATTTTGTCATTTCAAGAACGTCATATGATTGGAACCATACACTAAGTTACTTTCGGAGTTGACTTTTTTTCACTCAGTATAATCCTTCGGAGATTCATCCATGTTTGGTGCATCAGCATTTCATTCTTGTTTAGCCATTCACCTGCTGAAAGACATTTGAGTTGTTTTCCAACTTTGAGCTATTACAAACAAAACTGCTAGGAATACTCATGTACAGGTTTTTGTGTGAACATAAGCTTTCATTTCTCTGGAATAAATGACCAGGAGTGCAAATTGCTGGGTCTATTGATAGTTGCATGTTTAGTTCTTAAAAAAAAAAAAAAAAAATTTTTTTTTTAAGGAAACTGCCAAACTGTTTTCCAGAAGGGGCTGTACCTTTTTACTTTCCCAACAGCACTTTATGAGTGATTCAGTTTCTCCACATACTCACCAGCATTTGATTTTGGCACTATTTTTAAATTTTAGCCATGGTGATAGGTTTATAGAAATTTCTCGTTGTGATTTAATTTCCCTAATGGCTAGTGAAAATGAACATCACTTAATGTGTTTATTTGGTGAAGTGTTTGTTCATGATCATTGCACATTTTCTAGTTGCATTCTTTGTTTTGTGCCTGTTGAGTTTTGAGAGTTCTCTATTATAGATACTAGTCCTTTGTTAGATATGTGGTTTGCATATCTGTAGCTTAGCTTTCCATCTCCTTAACTGAATATTTCACAGATCACAAGTTTTAAATTTTGATAAAGTCCAATTTTCCAAATTGTCCTTTTTTTTGAACTGTGCTTTGGTATCAAATTTAAGGACTCTTTGTCTAAACCTTGATTCCAAATATTTTCTCCCATTTTTTCCTAAAAGTTTAATTGTTTTATGTTTTATACTTATGTTCATGATCCATTTGGAGTGAATTTTTATACAATATTTTAGATTTAGATCGAGGTTCCTTTTTTTTTTTTTTTTTTTTTTGCCTATGGCTGTCCAATTGCTCCAGCGCCATTTGTGGAAAGGTTATCTTTTCTCCTTTGAATTTCTTTTGCACCTTTTCAAAAATAAGTTTGGTATCTATTTGTTGGTCTATTTCGGTGTTCTCTATCCTGTTTCATTGATCTATGTGTTTATCCAGCTGTCAATACCTCACAGTTTGGTTACTATAGCTATATAATCAGTCTTGAAATCAGGTGGACGGAGTCCTCCCACTTTATTCTTCTTTTTCAATTTTTTTTTTTTTTTTTTTAGCTATTCTAGCTCCTTTGTCTTTCTATATAAATTTTAGGATAATGTCTATATCCACAAAAATTCTTGTGAGATTTTGATAAGACATGTTTTAAACTCTGTATTAATTTGGGGAGAATTGACATCTTTACTATACTGAGTCTCTCGAATCATGAAAATGCTATCTTCCCATTTATTTAGATCTTTGATTTCTTTCATCAGTATTTGTAGTTTAAAACACACAAATTCTGTGCAAGTTTTGTTAGATTGTATTATATAAGTTTTAAAATGTTTTGTGATTGTAAATGGCATTGTATTTTTAATTTTAGTATTTTGCTTTTATTGCTAGTATATAGAGAGATTTAAAGTTGATATTGTATGTTTATCTTGTATCTTGATACCTTACTGAACTTACTTGTTAGTTCTAGGAGGTGTTTTGTGGGTTCTTTGGAACTTTCTGCATAGACAATTATGTTCTCAGCAAATAAGGACCTTTTCATTTCTTCCTAAGTCATATCCCTTTTATTTTATTTTCTACCTTAATGCACTGGCTAGAACTTCCAGCACTATATGGTGAGAGCAAGCTTCTTTTTTTCTATTTAACTCTGTTTTTCTCTCTAATTTATTAAGTTTACTTTGATCTTCAAATTTTAATTTGTAAGGGTACTGGTCAGTATTCTCTATTTCACTTGTGTGTTAATTTGCATGGAAGGCTGTTAACTTGCAAAATTAACAAGTATTCTTTCCATTCACATATTGACTTCCTAAAGGCAATGTTAAACATTAGCCCAAAAATATGCCTTGAAGAACACCAGTCCAAAGTCCCCTTGGCTTAGTACAGACAGTGAAAAATTCTTTCTGGTTAATGTAAAAGATGTAGCTATAATAAAGTAGTTGAACAAGAAATTGTAATAAGTAATCATTCTTATCTCAACTGCTTCTACAAAGTGAGGCAGAGAAGGGAACAGAAAGAAATATGATAGTACAAAGCAGAGAATCACTACAGAAAAAGGTCTCGCTAGTAATGACAGCCAATATTTTTAGGTTCCTATGAGTCTAGAAATTGTAATATAAGGAGACTGAAACTCAGAAAATATTCCCATTTTGGTCCATTCACAAGTAGTACGTAATATGGGCAAGTATCTTCAGAAGTCTTGACCTTCAGAAGTCTTACTTGATGTCTTTAATTTTAATGTAAAGATAAAACCATCTGCTTGTATTAACAAGGATTCTCCAGAGAAACAGAGCCATCATGTATAAGTAATGTGTGTATTATAAATAATTGGCTCATATGACCCTGGGGACTGGCAAGTCTGAACACCACAGTTTGGAAACTCCAATAAAGGTTGAAGTCTTGAGACCAAATTCCCCAGGGAAAGTGGTCAGGCTGGAAATTCCAGCAAGAGTTGATATAAATTCTCCAGATAGAAATTCTTTCACCTCTGGAACCCCCAGTTCTTGTTGATAAAACCTTCAACTGATTGGATGAAGCCACCCCACATTATTGAAGGAGATCTCCTTTACTTAAGATCAACTGATTGTATATGCTAATCCCATCTATGAAATACCTCCACAGTAAGAGCTGAACAAGTGGTTGACCAAACAATTGGACATCATAGTTTCACCAAACTGACACTTAGAATTAACCATCACAACATCTCAGAGAGGTAGTCTAAGAATTAGATGAGATAAAGTATGGAGTATAGATGATGTAACTAGTCTGGCACGTAGTAAGTGTTCAGTAATAATTTTGTTTTCCCTTTTCTCCCCTTGTCCTGTTAACCCAAAGTGTTTTATAAAATCTAAGCTAGAACTAAGGAGCAGAGAAAGTGGGATTCTGTGTTACTTTGCACCATGTAAAATGAAAACAGGAATGCTATATGATACTCTTGTAATCAAAACCATTTGTTTCATGGAAAGCACAAACATAAATAGCCATTGATATAAAGTTATATTTATTTGAGATATTTATTTTATTTAAAAATATGTAATACTGAGCATCTGCAGAGATGGATATTTTTTGCAGTGTATAGCAGCTTTTCCATAGGAAGGATAACATGGAGGGTGAGAATCCATAGGACAAAAGAAGGACCAATGTATGTAATTAGGGGAGCAAAAGACAGCCAGTCAGAACCCAAATGGTGGATGTTTCCTAATTAATTCTCACAAAGACTTCCTCCAATGAAGAAAAATTAGCAATTTACTCCAGAAATGCACTAAAATAATGCTTGAATAAAATCTGTACCTCATTATTAATTTTCAGCATGTAAACTTACAGTTCCTGGATCTTGATATATGGCAGGTACTGATAAAGAAAGACTTTTGCTTTGTTATTTTTTTTCTTTATGAAGAGGGCCTGTAGTCTTTTGGGTGTGCTGCTGGTTATACATTTGTTAAATCCTTGGATTTATTAAAAACTATGCCATTTAATGTGGGAAAATGTGGGAGGTGTAGGGAGTGGGGCATATGGGAATCCCCTATATTTTTATGTAACATTTATGTAATCTAAATATCTTTTTAAAGAAAACCAACTATGCCATTAAAAAAAATAACTATTCCATATAGGAAAGACTCAAAATCATCACAAATATCAAAGAAGATTATAGCTGTAGATTACCTCTGAGCAGTATCACTCTGTCATAAAAAATATTCACATTTTCTGATAGAAATGATTGCTCACAAAACAAGATTGTGAGGAAGAAGAGAAGGGAATTTTTTTTTTTTGATGATTTAATAGCTGATCTTTGACTGTAATCTCTTTAAAATTTAATAAAATATTTTTTAACATTCCTGATAAAGAACTACTTACCGAATCAAGATGTTCCACCTGGCTGCTGTCATTTTTATTGGCAGGGTCTGATGAGCTGTGTAATTAGATAATTCTTCCCGCCAATACCAGGGGTGCAGTCATGTTTTTCATCTTTTCCATTATTGTACATTTAGTTATGAAGCATACACTCATTTGGCATTCTAAGCATTTTTGATTGATTTACAATGTCAGTAAAAGTTACAGATTATGCATTCCAAAAGATAAGAGGGAATTAATGTCTTAGAAAAAGTTTTTAGCATATCTCCTCTTGCCAGCATTACATTTTTCATTATTAGTGTGTCTAAATGTGCAGAAGCAAGTAAACATGGATAAGTGTAATCCAAATTAAATTGCTGAGAATATTATTTTCCATTTGGTTTGCTCTAGATTTATAGGTAATAGTCCTTGATGTATACTTTGAAGTATATCTTGACTTTTACAAGGGATATCAAAATAATGTTTAAAATGCTGCATTTCCCATTGTCAAATACTCCCTTTCGACATGCTGTTATTTTGTTCTTTATTTTCAGCAACGTGCATGATTTAAACCAAATGAAAATCAATAGATGCATTGTAAGAAGTATAATATGAATCTTGAAGATGGAACATAAGAGTATCTTGTTATTTTGGAAAATTTTACATGTTCTAATAATAAATGATTTGAGATTTGTCACAACCTATTTTTGCTTTACTTACAAATTCTATGTACATTATAATAAAGGCTATTCAACCCATTGAAAAAGTAGCTCTAGAATTTAGTTGACCAAGAAATTCCACAGTTATGTAAAATGCCTCTTACTTGCATTAAAATATGGACATACCAAGAGAGAAATTAAAAATTATTTATATTAATTATATTTTATATTGAAATGGAAAAAAAGTCAATATTTTAACATTTGGTTTTAAAGAAGCTCAGCAAGACTTTGCTTTACGAAATAATTAAATTTGGCTTTTAAGTCATATGCTTTCCTTCATTCATGATTTATGAAAGGTAAAGCTACTATTTGAGAAATTATGTGAGTTTTTGAAGTAAATATTTAGAAGCTTAGAAAGATAATTTTAGCTATCAGGATACAAGCAATATTTTTAGCTAACGAAAGAACCTACTTCTAATCAAGGCCTGAATTTTTTTTTATTCGGGTTGCTCTTTGAGTAAAGGCAGATGGAGTTGCTTCATGGAAATTTTGTGTGAAGTGGTGTGTATCAACATGAGGTGTGGATATGTATCAGATACAGAAAAGTCCATTCAGATGACACATAGCTCAGTTTCTGAAGAAAATTAATATTCACATAGGATTAGGACATAGACATTCTTGGTTAAGGGATCAAGTGAGAAAAGCGTTTTATGTGATATGTTGTAATTATGCCAAACTAAAACCAAAGGTGATTTTCTTTTCCTCTGAAGAAGTAGCAGGCTATTTATTTGACACACAAGAAGTCTTGTGTACTGGATGAAGAGAAGATTTTATTGGTATTGTTACTTTCATTTTGACTCATCTTGAGTAATAACCTTTTTCAGCTACTAGTTGGTCTATGATTTTAGAAACTCAGATCTAATCATTCATGGTTTTCCTTCCTAAAAGTCTAAAGAGGTAAGCCATGAAAGCATTGGTTAATTAAGAAGCTGCAAAGATTTTTATTACAAAGGAATTGTTCAGGTATATTAAGGGTCTAGGTCAGTGTTTCAGTGTTCTGATAAGCCCCTGGGAATTTCTGAGGCTTTTCCAAAGACTATCGGTGAGGGAGGGGTACTTGGGTTAAAGGGTGAGGACCTAAGTGGGCAGTCAGGGCCTGGAGCCCCTGCTTCAGTCAGAATGATTCCACCTTATCTCTTTAACATATTAATCTTCTGTGTGAGCTTTTATTTAAAGAAAATGTTCAAATGAAGTTTAAATACTATTGGCTAGTCCCTCACTTTTGCATGCTTTTGTTTCTAGATATACATGAGAATTTAATTCAATGTAATTATCAACAAATCTGCCAATTTGTTGAGTCGTCTATGTATCTAGCTCTTTTCTGAGTGGGACACAAAAGCCAGATGACAGAGCCAGTGGCCACAGTGCGAACTTGTAGACAGTAGGACTGAGCCTAATCAGGGAGCTGCCCTGATGAATTTCAGAATTGCTATGGACCATTGATCCTGCGTGCTCACCACTTCAATTCTTTTGGAATGGGAATGTATATATTGGTCCTCCTACTCCTGTCCCACGGTTCAATGTTGGGTATGAGGATAAGGTAGATGACTTGTTTCTTTATTTCAAAAAAACTTCAATTGAGAGGAACTGTACTCAAGGAGCTATCCCTGAGCAACTATACATGAGCCTCTTCCACACTTCAAACGATTTAGTTGAAAAGATCCTGGATTTTGAGTTGACAGTAATGGGGATCTTGAGACAAAGGATAGGTGTATTTTCCATGTAGGTGGCATGAGAACCAGGGCCAGAGAGTGAACAGTGGCAGATTGTATTTTCCAAATATCATCACAACATTATATCACATCATGTCATGCAATGCCATGTCATGTCACATAGTGTATCATAGTACATTAAATAATAACCCATTCTACATGATCTTCCTAGCTAGTGAAATTAATATTCCTCCCATCAAGATTGGTGAGTGTGGTCTATGCTCTTTCTGCTTAGAATGTGTTTTAGTTTCCTTGGCAGCTCAAGCAAATACCTTGAAATATATTGACTTAAACGATGGGAATTTATTCACTCAAGGTTTGAGGCCGGGAAAATGTCCAAATTAAAGAGTCATTGAGGCAATGCTTTCATCCTGAAGACTGTGGCATTCTGGGGCAGGGTGCCAGCAACCCTTGGCTCATCTGTCACATGGCAAGGCACATGGCAGCATCTCCTAGTCTTTCCCTTTATTCCAGGTTCTGTCTATCTCCAGTCTCTTGCTTCCTGTGGCTTTCTCTCTGAAATCACCCCATTTATAAAGGACTCCAGTAATAGGATTAAGACCCATCCTGACAGAGGTAGGTCACACCTCATCAAAAGGTACTTCTTACAATGGGTTCACAACTACATGAATAGATTAAATGTAAGAGCATGTTTTTCTAATGGTACACACAGCTTCAAACCACTACAACCTGTGATTATGGTTGAAGTGACAGCATTTGACTTCCATGGTCATGTCAGTGGAGCTGATACAGCTTCTTAGAATAAAATCATCATGGAGTGAGGAAGCCCAGGTCACACAGAGAGAAATGAGAAACAATTCCATAGTGCCCAAATTATGAGTGGAAATGATGGGTTGCATTTTTATGGAGAAATTTCACAATGAAGACCAATTTGGGGGACAATGTCATGAAGAAAGAATATGGGACATGGTATTTTCAATGTATTTTGAATGTATTTGTATATTTCACTATATAAACAGTTACCTGATTTCAATATCCGAATATAAATAATAAATCAATTAATTTGTTAAAATTCAATTAAACAGGGGAGCAGATGTGGCTCAAGGAATTGGGCATCTGCCTCTCACACGGGAGGTCCCAGGTTTGGTTCCTGGTGCCTCCTGAGTAAGATGGGCAGAAGATGAGTGGACGAGCCATCTGGAGGGGGGGACGGGGTGGGATTAAAAAAAAAAAAAGTTATGCAATGGTCATTCAAATGGCATAGCCCAGGACCAAAGACTCAAAAACTCAAAATTTTCCATTAGAGCATAGAATCAATTTCCTCTCCTTCTATACAGAAATGCTTTCTTGAGCCTCCCCAGCATCTTTTCTCTTTTTCGCCTATTCCCTCTGTCTTTTCTTAGTGCTAACATGACTCTGATAAATACAGAAAAACTAAATATTGATTGAAGAAATGAATGACTTTCCCCTGCACATTGGCAAGTGCTCTCCGAGTTGGTAAAACTACACTTTTGTGTTTCCACAGGGACTCACATTTTAGCAGACTGCGCCAAAACATCCTGTTCTTTCAACTGAATCTATTTTGGCGATTTTGTCTTTTACTCGCTTGCCCTTTTAGCTCATTCAAACTTTTTCCTCATCCATATTTCAACAACTCATGAAAATCTGGTTTTCTCACACACACACACACACACAATACTGGAACAGACAAAGATTCCAAATTGACTTCATAAGATTATGAAATAATTAATAATTTCCCTCCATGCAAATATACTTGGCTTTAGTGGATAGTAAATAACTTATTTATTTTATCTTTTTCATACAAATGAAGGCTGTTTTGAAATTTCTATTTCATTATAGCAAAAAATAATGTTGATAGTCATTAAGGTTTACTAAAAATGATTCTTTATGATATACCCAAATGAGAACATCACCACGAAAATCTCAGAGTACAAAATTTTCGTCTTCTGCAGATAACACTCTTAAGATAAGTGAAATACTTTTTATTGGAGCTCATACTTTGTGAAAATGTTCAAGAAATGGGAAACCCAAATGTAAATGAAAAATATTTCATTGTCACTGCTTTCAAGGGCTTCTTTGAAATAATCCTGAGATATAATTATTTTTCTTCCTATGAAGCATGATTTAGAAAGTTAGAAAATTGGAAAATCTCTCAAAATGAGAATTTGTGTTTTTTAGAGTCTTTATATATTTAAAGTAGCAAGAGTCTCCTCAAAATGGATGGGCTGTAAGCGTGCTCACTACCAGTGGTAAAATACTGCTGGTTTGCTTTTTGCAAGAAACACAAAATAAGAAGTGTTCAGGAAATTGTTTTAAGCATTTATTTCCATGTTGTAGAAGGAAAAAACAGATTTACAATTTTACAAAACAGAATACTAGCCTGTGTTAGGAATTTAGTAATGGAGAGAGGCAGTGTGGTCTAGTGGGTAAGGCCCAGTTGCTGGAACCAGACTCTCTGGATTTCAGTTCTTGCTGGGCCAGGTACCAGCTGAAGACCTGGGTGAGTTAAGAAACATCTCTACAGAGTGATGACAGTACTGCCCACCACACAGGGAGGTCAGGAGGAGTCCAGAAAAGCCCTTAGAACAGTGCCTGGCACATTGAAGTGCTATTGTTAAGAACAGAGCATTTTTGCTTATGCTTGTTGTAATATATTAAAATATAAGTTCTGTGCATTTGGCACACAGTAATCTCATTTCTACCCCTCCTCCAAAAAGTTGTTAAGAGTTTTGTGTATAAGGTTTTTAATACTTTTTTCTAGCTATTGCAATTGTGTGCTTGCTCTCTCTTTCTCTGGAAATGTGCTGCAACAACGTTTTTATCTTTAATTTATTATGGTGATATATGCTAAATAACCTTGCACCTAAATATTTGTAGATGACCTTTTACCTTGGCCTGTAATATTTGTTGAAATTATTTTCTTAGTTTGTTGGTTTTTATTAGTTTATAGGATTTTTCAATACACAGATACTTTTAATGACCTTATTGTAATTCTGATTTTCTTAGCATATTCTTTAAGGAATGTGTAAACACAGTGAATTTTTGACTGCCATAATCTCCAGATGTGGTATTACTCGGCCATTTTCTATGAGATTACCTTTGGGAAAAATATGTTCAATTATTCCTAGAGACATTTATATTGTTGAAGGTATACAACTTTTCAGTCTTGCTTATTCAGCTGTGTGGGCCCACATGGGAGAACAGGGGAGCCAGAGAATATTCCTGGGAAGACTTGAGGCACTCTGTGTCATGATCTTCCCCAGGTATGGAGGGAGTGTTGTGAAAAATGCCTAACTGTGGCCACTTTGAAATGTGACTATACTATAATGTGTGTGTTTGATTTTATTTTTTATTCTTTTCCTGAGTTGGAGAACTTTTTTTTGTTTGCTTTTAACGTAACATATGTCTTAAAATTGATTTGGCAAATGCCTGATCCTTGAGAAATTTATAAAAGAGTTTTAATGCAAATACTGGAAATAAAATATCATTCCATAATCAAGATAATATATTGGCCTTTTAAAGACCTAAAATCTGGATGCATAAGAACAGTAAACAATTTAAGCAATAAGCAACAGGGAAAGCATTTTATAAACATAAAATCATTTGAACAGAGAGAAATGAAAGTAGGTTTTTAGCAATGACTTTGATGCATTTTGATTTCTTCCTTTTGTCTGACAGATCACACTTAATTTAGATGATAAAATCCTTGCAAGTGCCATGTTTTTAATTTGTTCAGGACAGCTGTTATGGTAACTTCCTACAAGCATTAAAAATGGATAGTTTAAGTTCTGTTAGAGGAAGAGGAAAAGCCCATGCAAAGCCACCTAAAAGTGTAAAATTGTGAAACATCTATGCCCAAGTGAAAAAATATTTATTTGTAAATTGACCTTAATAGTTTACATAAGCTAATTAATAAATTACCAGATCTAAGAGTTCTCATTTTTTAAAATATACTTCTATTTTACATTTTAATGAATTTTCTGGTTACCAAAGAAATATATTCTATTGTAAAAAAAAAAAAAGTTGGAAATCATAGCAAAGAAAAAACAAAGTATTAAGTACATAGAGAATAAGAGAATTTAAAATTACCATTTTATGATCATCTAGAGAGAATTGCTCTTAATATTTTGCTTTATTTCATTGTTAGCTCATTCCCTTTGGATTTTTTTAAATGGCTTAGATTATGCAATTTTAAATCTATAGTCTGGTTTCAAAAACATTGCATCTTGACAGTTTTCATGAAAACCCACACTTAAACAGTATTTTAATGGCCACATCCTATTCCACCATACGAAATAGCATATTACTTGACTAGTCCTCTGTCATTGGAGGGTCAGATGTTCATAGTGTATGTATGTGTGTATGTATACACAAATATTTTCTCTTCTGATAAATATATGGGTATCAATTTATCAGTATTTTTATCATTTCCATAAGATGAATTATAAGATTTGTGTTGAAGGTTACAAATGTAAAGGGTCTTTTTGTTTGTAGTGGACACCTATTGTTTCGACAGGGGATGCCTTCCAGCTTCTTTGGGTGATGGTGCTTCACCCTTTTCCAATCTTGTTGTTCCCATGGGAACTTCCCTGCACTTACTTAACTCTGCCCCCCATCAATAGTTCATTGGTCTGGGGCCAACAGATCACCCAATATAGCAGATGAGTATCATTCCAGCATTTTCGGACCTAGACTTAAGTTGGAGACAGGTCGATGTCTTCCAGTAGCTAAATCATTTCCACAGTGCAGAGCAAGTTAATGTGCAAAAAAGGGGCAATGAAGACCACTCACTGAGACACAGAGAGTGTCCTCATTGCAGTAAAATTCCCAATATCAGTTGTCACAAGGCCTAGCTGCATCTTTACCCTTTTGGTAACCTGCTTCTTTAACTCTCCCTTGGGTTCTAGTAGTATTGCCCCAATCCCTCTCTCTTTGCGTTAAGGCAGCTTGAATTGGAGTCATCTGAACAAACAGTTGTCTAGACACCTGTGCCAATTAACCATCCCCAGAGAAGGAGACGAGGGCATCCCTGCTGCCAGTGAATGCATTGCTTAATAATTTGTGATCATTTTAATTTGCATTTATTTAATTACCAGTGAGGTTAGATTTTTTTCCATATGCTTATTAACCATCTGTCTTCCTCTTTTGTATATGTTGGTTGGATTTTTGTACACTTCTAATTCACATTTTTCAAAAATATGTACAGGTTTTTTTCACATTTTATAAACAATTTCTAATTGTAAAGCAATGCTTGACCATTGTAGAACATTTGTAAAACATAGACAAGTTTGGAGAAGGAATATTAGTATTTTAGTGTATGTCCTCCCAAATGTTTCTATTCCTAGCTACCATGCTAGGAGTCACTAAATTGAGGTCACACAGTACTTAGTGTATTGTGACCTGCTTTGTCATTAATATGTACTTAGCCATTTTCCATATCATTAAGCCTTCCTCTAAAGTATAATGTGTATACTTTACTTAAATAAACCCTTATTAATGGTTGTTGAGGTTATTTGCATTTTTTATTTAAATTATAAATAATGCTTAATAACCCTATACCTAAATATTTGTGGATGACTTTTAAACTTGATCTGTTGTATTTGTTGCAAACATTTTCCAAATTTGTTATTGTTTATTAGCTGTAGAATTTTTTATATACAGATGTTTTAAAATTATTGATATGCATTTATTGTTTTTTTTATTGATTTTAATCTTAGAAAGTCTTTCTTCACCCTGAAATTAGTCAATTGTTTACCTGTGTATTTTTTCTAATTTATATACTTGAAAATATTTAACTTTTTAATCCATTTAGAGCAAATGTTGACATAGGGTATAAGGTTAGTAGCTGATTTAGTTTCCTAGGCTGCTGAGAGGAAATACCATGAAATGGTTTAGCTTAACAATGGGATTTAATTAGCTTAAGTTTTTTTGTTTTGTCTTGTTTTGTTTATATATATATATATTTTTTAAAGATACATAGATTACATAAAAATATACAAAAAAATATAGAGGATTCCCATATGCCCCGCTCCCTAGCCCTCCCACATTTCCCCACATTAACAACATCCTTTATTAGTGTGGTATACTTGTTACAATTGATGAACACATTTTGGAGCATTGCCACTAAGCGTGAATTATAGTTTGCATTGTAGTTTACACTCTCTCCTGCACAATTCTGTAGGTTATGGCAAGATATATAATGGTCTGTATCTGTCATTGCAATGTCATTCAGGACAATTCCCAAGTCCTGAAAATGTCCCCATATTACACCTTTTTTTCTCTCTCCCTCCCCTCAGAACCTCCAGTGGCCACTGCCTCCACATCAATGATATAAATTCTTCCATTGCTAGAATCACAATAAGTCTATACTAGAATACCAGTAAGTCTACTTTAGTCCATAGTTCATCCCCCAATTCTGAAGATTCTGGGATGCCCATTCCACCTCTATTTGAAAGGGGGCTTTGATCCCATGGGGCAGATGATGGGACTGTCTTACTTGCAGCTGCAGACTCTCTCTGTTCCTTGGAATAGTCATTGTCCATCATCATCTCCTTGGTAGTTGCCCTGGGTGAGTCCAATGCACTGGAGTTGCAACTCTGTTGAGATTCAGGGCCCAGCTGGCACATGGACAGCCCAAAGATTTATGTCTCTTGGACATACACCTATCAACTCTAGTACTAACTATAAGTTCAAATAGAAGGGGCAGAAGAGCCATGTGTAGGGAAACCACAACCAAGTCCAATGTTGTCACACTGGGGAGCATAAATTCCAAAGTAGGGTCCACTGGCAGGGAAACAAACTCCTGAACTATCTACCTTGCCTATAGTGTTGGGATGTCTCCAGAGTCCTCAGGAGCCCCACTATTTGAGATAGTATTTACTTTGACAGTCAAGGATATCCTGCTGAGATGTACATAAGCATAACCTCTGGAATGACCTCCCGACTCACTTTGAAGTCTCTTAGCCATATAAACTCATTTATCTTTACCTTGTCTCCCTTTTGGTCAAGGTCTTTTTCCAGTTGCATTGCTAGTTGGTGCTTGGTATTAATCCCTCGGTGCTAGGGAGACTCATCCCCGGTATTCATGTCCCATGCTGAGGGGAAGATAATGCATTTAAATGTTGAGTTCAGCTTAGAGAGACTCCACATTTGAGCAACAAGGAGGCTCTCAGGAGATAACTCTTAGGCATCCTATAATACTAGGCTAAGTTTCAATTTCGAAAGTAAAGATTCATAAGTACAGTCATCAATATCAAGGGCCCATTAATGGACCATCTTCCTTCACTAGTCACTGCCCCTGTACTTGAGTGATTCTTGCTGTTCCATGAGACAATGTGGCAGAGCTCCCCAGGATGGGAATTCGATATTCTTTCAATTATTGTGTGAATCTCCACGCACCGTGACAATACCCCATGAACATTTGAACACATTTTTATGCCTTATATGTAAGCCCCAGATGAACCTCCTCCCATTTATCCCCCATCATTGACACTCCACACCAATGATCTTCCCCAGCCCCAGTTGTAACCCTTCTGTGTTCCAAATCTTCTTCAAAAATGAAGCCAACAAAATAACCAAGTACAATTAATAGGAAAACGAAATAGATAAAGAAATCCTACACCTCAAAAATAAAAAGACAATCCATTTAAAAAATGGGTGAGTGATTTGAATAGACACTTCTCCAAAGAAGAAATACAAATGGCTAAAAAGCACATGAAAAAATGCTCAACATGACTAACTATTAGGGAAATGCAAATCAAAACCACAGTGAGATCTCATCTTACACCCATTAGACTGGTGGCTTTTTAAAAAAACAGAGGACTGCAAGTGTTGGAGAGGATGTGAAGGAATGGGAACACTTATCTACTGCTAGTGGGAATGTAGAATGGTGCAGCCATTTTGGAGGACAGTTTGGTGGTTCCTCAGGAAGCTAACTATAGAATTGCCATATGATCCAGCTAATCTACTGCTGGGTATATACCCAGAAGATTTGAAAGCAAGGACACAAACAGATATATGCACACCAATGTTCAGAGCAGCATTATTCACTATTGTCAAAAGTTGGAAACAACCCAAATGTCAGTCAACAGATGAATGGATAAACAAGTTGTGGTATATACATACAATGGAATATTACTCAGCTGTAAGAAGTAATGCAGTATTAACACACGGGATAACATGGATGAATCTTGAAGACCTTACGTTGACTGAAGCAAGCCAGGTACTGAAGGACAAATAATATATGACCTCACTGATTTGAATTAAGCAAATTGAACAGGATCACAGAGCTAGAGTCTGGAAGATAGGTTTACAGGAGACAGAAGGGAGAAGGAGGTACTGAGTCAATGCCCATATGGACAAAATCTATAAGGTGGAGGGGTGTATTTGTGCTGTGAATAGGCATAACAATGGCGCAGTGATGATACTGGGCTGGGTGGTGCTGGTCTGTGTGTGGGGGGTAGGGTGGGGAGGATGGGTTAGACTGTCCATGGAACTGGGGGAAGGGTTGGGGGAGGGAGCAGTGAACCCTGGGGATTTGCAGGTATGTGGTTGAAACCACAACGTTGGGAATGATCTTTTGGCATATATGGCAGGGGAGGGTTACTGGTTTAAAGTGTTGGATGTGGGGGACATGTGGGACAGGTCACACTTGGGGCAGGCTTATAGGGAGTGTGTAGTATTCATCTTGTCATAGTGTGTTGTATCAGGGGGTGGAGACTCACAAAATGAGCAGGAAGGTGTTGGACTCACATCCCGGGGAGTCCTGCTATGTTCTCAAATAGAGGGCTGTGGGTCTCTCGAGCGCATAGGCAGTGCCTAATAGGGGGAGGACAGACCACAATGTTTTTTCAAGTAACTGAATCTTGCTCTTCAAGGAGTGAAGCTTGGTGGTTGCCATTGGTCCTGAGGTAGGGGGAGTGAAAATAGAATAGATGGAAAATGGGGCATTTTGGGGGCGATGGAATTGTAGTACATGATCTTGCAGTGATGGATACTGGCCATGTTAAATTTCATAAAAAAATTATAAAAGTGTGTGGTTCAAAATGTAAACTATAATGTAAATCATTGATCATGGTTAGTAACAATGTTTCAATATTTATATATCAATTGTAACTAATGTACCATCCACATGTAAAATATTATTAATAGGAGAAAAGGGAAAAGGAGGAGGATGTTGGGTATCTGTTCCGGAACCCCCTATACTCTGTACCTGACTTTTCTGTAACTTAAACCTTCTTTGAAGGAAAAATGAAAAAAAAAAATAAGACACTGGGGGAATAAATGGAAGAAAATGTCACTGTACATACAAGACAACAGATTTTGCAGTGATGAAAGACACAATGTCAAAAATTTTTTTTATTTTTTCATTATTTTTTATTATTTCAATTTTTTCTTTATTTTTTTACTTTTTGTATTTTATTTCTTATTTTTAAAACTATTATTATTATTTCATTTCTCATTAATTGTACTTGGTTATTTTGTTAGCTTGTTTTGAGGCTGAGAAAGATGTCCAAATCAAGACATACTGAGGCAGTTTTCTTCCCAAAGACCAGCTGCCGGCCATCCTTGACTCCTCTGCCACATAGCAAGGCACATGGCAGTGTCTGCTGGTCTCTTCCCTTCCCTTCTGGGTTTTGTTGCTTTCAGCTTCTTGCTTCAGTGGCTTTTCCTCTCTCTCTCTGTACTCATACCATTTATAAAGGACTCCAGTAAGAGAATTAAGACCTACCCTGGGGCATACCTTAATGGAAGTAACCTCATCCAAACCCCTACTTACAATACATTTACACCCACAGGAATGGATTAGCTTAAAGAACACGAATTTTGGGGGTACATATGTGTTGCAGTTTGGCAGTTTGATGTAATTATGAATTCCAAAAATCTATATTGGATTATGCTTATAAACTGATCTGTTCATCTGGGCATGATTAAGTTATAATCGGGGTTTTGATTGGGCCACGTCAATAGGGCATTGAGCCCCTCCCCTTGGTGGGTGGGGGAATCAAATATAAAAGGCAAGGCAAAGGACAGAGGAAGCAGTTCTGATGTTGGAGTTTTGATGTTGGAGGCGGGGAGGTGAGCAGACGGAGGCGCTTGGTCATGAGGAAGGAAAGAAGGCCCCGGGATAGAGACGAGCCAGTCACCTGAGAGTTCACAGCTGGCCTTGTGGAGAAAAGCAAAGCCTAGAGAGCCTAATAGTCTACAGCTGACCTGTGGAGGAAACAAAGACACTGAGCCCGGAGAGAAACGTAGCCCCAGGAGGAGAGGAACCCAAAGCCTGAACCCTGGCAAATGTCAGCAGCTGTCTTGCTCCAACATGTGGCAATGGACTTTGGTGAGGGAAGAAACTTAAGCTTTATGGCCTGGTAACTGGACTTCTAACCCAAATAAATACACTTTATAAAGACCAACCTATTTCTGGTATTTTGCATCAGCACCCCTTTGGCTGACTCATACAGTATGGCTCCATATCATCACTGATATTTCCAAGTAGCTAAAAATTTTCTCAGCACATTTGTTGAAAAATTCTTTCCGGATTTGTAATATTCCTTTTGTAACACATTTAGCTATTTTACATATATGTGTGTGTGTATATATGTATATATATAATCTCATTCAGTTATTATTTATTCTTGTACTTAATTTTAATGTGATAGTTTTATATTCATAATTGATGCACTTCTTATTCCTATTCTTGTACTGAACACATTTTGGATGGGAAGTTTGGAATTATAACTACTAGTTTGGGAAGCTTAATGAATATAAACACTACATAGATTTTACATTGATAGCTGCTCTCTTTTTCTTGCTCTTTACCTCATTAGATATTTCCAACCATTCCCTCTTTCTCAGAAGATGCCATGCCCTATCTTCTGTGATCCTGGCTTCACTCTAGGTTTCCAGCTCTCTGACATTCTTCCTCAATCCCCTCTTTAGTTGCTTCTCCTACACATAGTGCTCAGGCTTCTAGCATCAGGCTTCTTCTATTTCCTGATATATATTCTTCCTGAATTACCTTTCTGCTTAATTATCTGATGATCACTCATACTTGCACACGTGCTTTCAGCTGTAGCCTATCTCATCCTTTAATTCCAGAACCATATATCCCATTTCCTACAGGCAATTCTGTTTGGACATGCCATAGACACTTGGAGCTAATCTGTTCAAAGATCATTTCTCTTTGCTTCTCTAATCCTCTCATTCCCGCAGACCTGCTCATCTTCCTATTTTCTATATTGGTTTTGACACCCAGACAAGAAACCCAGAAACCACATTACATTTCTTCTTTTTCCTTTTTCTTCACATCACATTTGCCAAGTATACGTCTCCATTTCCACTACCACTGTCTTGGATCAGGCTTCTTTTCACCTGAATTTCTTCAGTAGCTTCCTTACTGGTCTCCTGCCTTTGCTTCCCCCCCTTCTTCAGTCCCCATACGATGGTGTAGCACGAGGATAAAGTCAGCTTAAAACTCTCTCTCCCCCACTCCCAATTTAATATCATAATCATAACATCTTCTTACTATATCCTAAGGCAGAGCCCTGAGATAGGAAGGGCTCCGTCTAACAAGGTTGTGCTGGAGCTCTCATGAAATGAGACACATGATGCATCCATAGGCCTAACTTCTTGAAGAATGATTTGTGAGAGCTGCAATATTTCAGTGCAAAAAGGACACCAAGAAGGATTTTACCTAAAAACCAGTTAAATAACTTATGATTGGAACATATTTCAGCCAATTTAGGGGAGAAGGGATAGTGTAACATAGGATGTACACTCTGATATCCTCTCTCTCTCATGTCCTGGGTAACTCCACTGGCATTTAGAGTGATAGTTTGAAAATACAACTAATAATATCACTCACCCGCTTTAAGGCCATATAATTATCCTTAGCACAAAATCTAGGCTGTATATGAAATCACAGAAGGTTCTGGCCTCTCTCTTTAGTCTCCTCTTCTCCTATTCCACCATTTCACTGAAAATGAGCATTTTTGTACCTTTTTGGCAAGTCTCTAAATGAATCATATGTTCTTAACTCTGCTTTGTCTGGTGTACTGCTCCAGCTCTCCCTGCCTGACTTGTCCTTCAATCCTATCTACACTGTCTCTTGTTCCTAGAAATGTTTTCTGAGTCCCTTCAAAGGCCAAAATTGGCATATGGATGAGTTTGGGCTTCAGTACCATCCCTACTATTAACACAGAAGTACTAGGCAAAGCACAGTATTGGGCAAATCCTAGGTACTCTAGCAACGGATATGTGAATTAGTGTGTTTCTGTATAAATTTGGAGATTTCTGAGTTTTCTTCCAGCATTTAATCTATTTTTGCCCCTTCAAAGCTTGTAGAAGTTTGCAAAAGACGCTGTAGATGCCCTGGAGGTACATTAACAGCATGATTTAGGAAAAAACTCTCTGCTTGAATGGAAACCACCTCCTCCTGACCTCTTTAGGTACTGAAACCTAAAAAAGAGCAACATCACCTCCAAGGCTGCTCTTGGTAAACTGGCTGCTTTTTTTTTTTTTTTTTTTAGATTTATTTTTTTAATATAATAATTTGTTTTATTTTTTAAAGGATACTTTGATTACATAAATGTTACACAAAAATTATAGGGATCCCCGTATGCCCCACTCCCCACACCTCCCACACTCTCCCACATAAACATCCTTCATTAGTGTGGCACATTCACTGCAATTGATAAACACATCCTGGGGCTTTGCCATTAAGTATGGACCATAGTTCACATTGTAGACCACACTCTCTCCCACACAGTTCTGCATGTTATATGATGATATAAAATAGCCTATACCTGTCATTGCAATGTCACTCAGGACAATTCCCAAGTCCTGAAAAAGCCCCTATATTACAACTGCTTTTCCCTCTCCCTGCCCCAAAAGCCTTCAGTAGCCACTGGCTCCACATCAGTGTTGTAATTTCTTCTTGCTTGAATCAAAATATGTCTATAGTAGAATACAAGTAAGTCTACTCTAGTCCATAGCTCTTCTCTCCATCCTGAGGAGTCTGGGATGGTGATGTCCATTCCACCTCCAATTGAGAGGGGGCTTATATCCCATGGGGAAGATGGATGGGATTATTCTGCCTGTAGCTGCAATCTCTCTCCATTCCCTGGGATGGTTGTTGTCCATCATCATCTCCCTGCCAGTTGTCCTGGGTGAGTCCAACGAGCTGTAGAGTAGCAGTTGGTGCTCCACCAAGGTTCTGAGCCCAGCTGACACATAGACAGCCCAAAGACTCAAGTCTCTGGATGTACACCTACAAACTCCAGCACCAAGTATAGGTTTGAATAGAAGGGACAGTTGAGTCATGTGCAGGGAAGACATAGTTGAGTCCAACTCTGTCACTCTGAGGAACACAAACTCCAAAATAGGGCCCACTGGCAAGGTACCAAACTCCAGAGCTATTCTCCCTGACATAGGACCTGGGTGTCTCCAGAGCTCTCAGGAGCCCCACTATTTGGAGTTCTATGAGATCCTACTGAGATATGTGTAAGTGTCACCTCTGGGATGATCTCCTGACTCATTTTGAAGTCTCTTTGCCACATAAACTCATTTGTCTTTACCTTTTCCCCCTTTTATTCAAGGTCTTTTTCCAGTTGCATTGCCATTTGGAACTTGGTAGCAATCCCTCGGTGCCAGGGAGGCTCCTCCCTGAGAGTCATGTCCCACACTGGGAGGAAGGTATTGCATTCATATGCTGAGTTTGGCTTAGAGAAAGGCCACATTTGAGCAACAAGGAGGCTTTCAAGAGGCAACTCCTAGGCACCCCATAAAAATAGGCTAAGTTTCAACTTTAAGAGTAAAGACTCATAAGGCTAGTCATCAATATCAAGGGCCCATCAGTGGATCATCTCCTTCACCAGTCACTGCCTCTGCACTTGGGGGACTGTTGCTGCTCCCTTAGAGAATGTGGCAGAGCTCTCCAGGATGGGAATTCAGTATTCTCTCATATATTGAGTGATTCTCCATCCACTGTGACAATGCCCCATGAACATTTGAACATTTTTATATACCTTATAATTATACTCAGGTGCACTTCCTCCCATGCATCCCCCATCTCTGAAACCCCACACCAATGATCCTCCCCCACCCCTGTTGTAACACTTCTGTGATTCAAAGCTTCTTCGAAGATGAAACCATGACAAGAGCTGAATACAATTAATAGGAAAATGAAATAATAATGATAAGTTTAAATGTAAGAGATAAAATACATAAAAACTAAAATAAATAAATAAGTAAATAAATAAATAAAACTAATAATAAAATAAAATTAAAAGATTGGGATATTAAAAAATGAAGAATATTAAAAAAAATTTTTTTTGACCTTTTGCCTTTCATCACTGCAATATATGGTGTCCAGTCTGTACCGTGGCACCTTCCTCCTCTCATTCCCCAGTGTCTTACTATTTTTCACTTTGTTTTCAAAGAAGTTTTAGGTCACAGAAAAGTCACACACAGAATACAGGAGACTCTCATATACCCAACATCCTCCCTCTTTCCTCCGCCCTATATTAATACCTTTTTATACGTGGATGGTAGCATTGTTATAATTGGTATACAAATAGTGAAACATAGCAACTAAACGTTGTCAATGGTTTACACTATAGTTTACATTTTAGACCGTACACTTTTATAAATTTTGATGATATTTACCATGTCCTGTGTCCATCACTGTATAGTAATGAAGAGAATTCTATTGACCATTAAATACCCCCTGTTTGATCTATTCTATTCCTCCCACCCCATTTCCCCAGAGCCCATGAAGACCCCCTGGCTTGCTTGTTGGATGATAGGATTCATAGATATGTGCAACAAGAGGTCTTGACATACTGGTTTGTCCTCCCCTATTAGGAACTGCCCTTGCTCTTGAGAGACTCCGGCCTGTCTATTTCTGAACAAATTGGTCCTCTCAGAGATGGGAGTCCAACTCCTTCCCACTCATTATGTGGGTCTTCACCCACTGATACAACACATTATGACAGAAGGAACACTCACACACTCCCTGGAAGCCTTCTCAAGGTGTGCCCTGTCCTGAATACCTCCCCAACCAACCCCCTAAACCAGTGACCCTTCCTTGTCATTTTGCCATAAGAGTATTCCCACCTCTGTAATTTCAACCTCTAACCCACAAATCCCCAGTGTTCACCTGGTCCCTCTCCCTCCCTTCCCCCCAGTATCCTGGACCTTCTGACCCACCCTTCCCAATCTACCTACCTGTCAACCCTGCACCACCCAACTCAATAATATCACTACCATCCTGTCCTATCCCTTCAATACACAACCACACTCTATCACTTTACCATAGATTACATCTGTATGGGTGATGGCTCACAAACTTCTCTTTCTATTTCCTATAAACCTATCTTACAGACAATAGCTCTCTGAGACTGCTCAGTTTCCTTAATTCATATCAGTGAGGTCATGTACTGCTCATTCTTCAATGCCTGGCTTGTTTCACTCAACATAAGGTCTTCAAGATTCATCCATGTTATCCCGTGGGTTAGCACTTTATTCCTTCTTACTGCTAAGTAATATTCCATTGTATGTATGTACCACATTTTGTTTGTCCATTCATCTATTGATGGGCACCTGGGTTGAGGCCAACTTTTGGCAATAGTGAACAATGCTGTTATGAACATTGGTGTGCATATATCTGCTCATGTCTTTGCTTTCAATTCTTCAGGGTATATACCCAGCAGTGGAATCACTGGATCATATGGAAGTTCTATAGTTAGTTTTCTGAGGAAGTGCCAAACTGTCCTCTATAGTGGCTGGACCATTTTACAGTCCCACCAGCAGTGGATGAGAGTTCCCATTCCTCCACATCCTCTCCAACACTTATAGTCTGTTGTTTTTTTAAATAGCTGTCATTCTAATGGGTATAAGATGGTATCTCATTATAGTTTTGATTTGCATTTCCCTAATAGCTAGCGATGTTGAGCATCTTTTCATGTGCTGTTTAGTCATTTGTATTTCTTCCTCAGAGAAATGTCTTTTCAGGTCGCTAGCCCATTTTGAAAATGGGTTGTTTGTCTTTTTATTTGCGAGGTGTAGGATTTCTTTATATATGCAGGATGTTAGGCTCCTGTCAGATATATGGTTGCCAAATATTTTCTCCCATTGTGTAGGCTGTCTTTTTATTTTCTTGATAACATCCTTTGAGGTGCAGAAGTTTTTAATTTTGAGGAGATCCCATTTATCTATTTTTCCTTTTGCTGCTTGTGCTTTGGGTGTGAAGTTCATGAAACCATTTCCTATTACAAGGTCCTGTAGATGCTTCCCTACATTATCTTCCAAGGTCTTTATGGTCTTGGCTCTTATATTTAGATATTTGATCCATCTTGAGTTGATTTTTGTATAAGGTGTGAGATGGTGTTCCTCTCTCATCCTTTTAGGATATGGATATCCAGTTCTCCAAGCACCATTTGTTGAAGAGGCCATTCTCTCCCATCTGAGTGGGCTTGGTGGCTTTGTTGAATATCAGATGACTGTATATGCAAGGATCTATATCGGAACTCTCAATTCAGTTCCATTCATCAGTATGTCTATCTTTGTGCCAATACCATGCAGTTTTGACCACTGTAGCTTTGTAGTATGTTTTAATGTCAGGTAGTGTGATACCTCCAACTTCATTTTTCTTTTTCAGTATGTCTTTGGTGATTCAGGGCCTCTTACCCTTCCAAATAAATTTTGTAGTTAGTTTTCCCAATTCATTGAAAAATGCAGTGTTGATTTTTATTGGGATTGCATTAAATCTGTAGATGAGTTTGGGTAGGACAGACATCTTGATGATGTTTAGTCTTCCTATCCATGAACAGTGAATATTCTTCCATTTATTTAAGTCTTCTTTGATTTCCTTTAACAGTGTTGTGTAGATTTCTGTATATAAGCACTTTACATCTTTAGTTAAATTTATTCCTAGGTATTTGACACTTTTAGTTACTATTGTAAATGGGATTTTTTTCTTGATTTCCTCCTCAGATTGCTCATTATTGGTGTAGAGAAATGCTACTGATTTTTGAGCATTGATCTTATAGCCTGTGACTTTACTGAACTCCTTTATAAGTTCTAGAAGCTTTGTTGTAGATTTCTCAGGGTTTTCTATGTATAGGATCATGTCGTCTGCAAATAGTGAAATTTTTACTTCTTTCTTTCCAATTTGGATGCTTTTTATATCTTTTTCTTGCCTCAGTGCTCGAACAAGTACTTCTAATACAATGTTAAATAGGAGCGATGATAGTGGGCATCCTTGTCTTGTTCCTGATCTTAGAGGGAAAGCTTTTAGGATTTCACTGTTGAAGATGATGTTGGCTCTGGGTTTTTCATATATACCCTTTATCATGTTCAGAATGTTTCCTTCTATTCCTATCTTTTGCAGTGTTTTTATCAGGAATGAGTGCTGTATTTTGTCGAATCCTTTTTCTGCATCTATAGAGGTGATCATGTGATTTTTTACATTCAATCTGTTTATGTGGTATATTACATTGATTGTTTTTCTTATGTTGAAACATCCTTGCATACCCAGGATGAAACCCACTTGGTCATGGTGTATAATTCGTTTGATATGTTGTTGAATGCGATTAGCAAGTATTTTGTTGAGGATTTCAGCATCTAGGTTCATTAGAGGGATTGCTCTGTAGTTTTCCTTTCTTTGTTTGGCTTTGTATTAGGATAATGTTAGCATTGTAGAATGAGTTAGGCAACGTTCCTTCTACTTCTATTTTTTGGAAGAGATTAAGCAGGATTGGTGTTAGTTCTTTCTGGAATGTTTGGTAGAGTTCACCTGTGAAGCCATCTGGCCTGGGCTCTTCTTAGTTGGGAGGTTTTTGATGACTGAGTCTGTCTCTTTACTTGTAATTATACTGTTAAATTCACCAATTTCTTCTTTTGTCAATGTAGGTTGCTTGTGAGTTTCTAGAAATTTGTCCATTTCCTCTAAATTATCATTCGTGTTGGCATATAATTTTTCAAAGTATCCTCTTATGATACTCTATATTTCTGTGGGGTCAGTGGTGATATCCCCTTCCTCATTCCTTATTTTGTGTATTTCTATCTGCTCTCTCTTTTTCTTTGTTAGTCTGGCTAAGGGTTTGTCAATTTTATTGATCTTCTCAAAGAATCAGCTTTTGGTTTTGTTTATTTTTTCTAGTGCTTTCTTATTTTCTATTTCATTTAGTTCTGCTCTCATCTTTGTTATTTCCTTCTTTCTATTACCTTTTGGATTAGTTTGTTGTTTTTTTCCCCAATTCCTCCAGGTGTGCAGATAGGACTTCAATTTTAGCTCTTTCTTCTTTTTTGATATATGCATTTATGGCTATAAATTTCCCTCTCAGTACAGTTTTGGCTGCATCCCATAGGTTTTGATATGTTGTGTTGTCATTTTCATTCATTTCAAAGTAGTTACTGATTTCTTTTGAGATTTCCTCCTTGACCCACTGTTTGTCTAAGAGTGTGTTATTTAACTTCCATATCTTTGTACCTAATCTGGTTCTCTGGCCCTTAGTGATTTCCAATTTCATTCCATTGTGGTCAGAGAAATTACTTTGTATAATCTCAGTCTTTCTGAATTCATTGAGAGTTGTTCTGTGGCCTACTATGTGGTCTATGTTGGAGTATGATCCATGTGCACTTGAGAAGAATGTATATCCCGCTGTATTTGGGTGTAGCATTCTGTATTTGTCTATTAGGTCCAGATCCACTAATGTATTATTCAGAGTCTTTGTTTCTTTACTGATTCTCTGTCATGATGTTCTGTCTAATGGTGATAATGGTGTATTAAAGTCCCCCACTGTAGTTGTAGAGGCATTTATGTCTCCACTTAGTCTTTCCAGTGTTTGCCTCATATCTATATATATATCTATATATATATCTATATATAGATATAGATATATTTTTTAATTTATTTATTCATTTATCCCCCCCCTTGCTGCTTGTGCTCGCTGGGTCAGCTAACCACGCCGTGCGGGCAGGCTTGCCTTCACCAGGAGGCCCCGGGAACCGAACCCAGGGCCTCCCATATGGTAAACGGGAGCCCCACTGATTGAGCCACAGCCGCTTCCCGTGCCTCATATATTTTGAGACTCCCAAATTAGTTGAATAAATATTTATGATTGTTCTTTCTTCCTGAAAGATTACCCCTTTTACTAATATATAGTGTCCATCTTTGTCTCCTACAATAGTTTGCATTTAAAGTCTCTTTTGTCTGATATTAGTATAGCTACTCCTACCCTTTTTTGATTGTCGTTTGCTTGTAAAATTGTTTTCCAGCCATTCACTTTCAGCCTCTTTGAAACCCTGAATCTAAGGTGGGTTTCTTGTAGACAACATATAGATGGGTCATATTTCCTTTTCCATTCTGCCAATCTGTGTCTCTTGACTGGTGAGTTTAATCCATTAATATCCAGTGTTATTACTCTCAAGGAATTTCTTACATCAGCTTTGGGTTTATGTATGTCATAGGTTGTTTTTATTTTTTGTCTTTTTAGTTGTTCTTACACTTTCCTCCAACTCTCTCTCTCCTGTTTTTACCTTTCAACCTCTAGAACTTCCTTTAGTATTTCTTGAAATGCAGGTTTCTTATTGGCATACTCTCTTAATTTCTGTTTATCTGTGAATATTTTTGAACTCTCCAACATTTTTTAATACCAGCTATGCTGGATAGAGAATTCATGGCTGGAAGTTTTTTACTTTGAGTACCTTGACTATTTCATACCACTATCTTATTGCCTCCATTGTTTCAGAAGAGAAATCAGCACTTAATCTTATTGAACTTCCCTTGTATGTGGTGGTTCTCTTTTCTCTTGCTGCCTTGGGTATTTTCTCTTTGTCTTGAGCCTTGGACATTTTGACAAGTATATGCCTTGGAGTAGGCCTGTTAGGATTTATACTGTTAGGGGTGCACTGTGCTTCCTGGATCTGCACATCCATATCCATCTATAGGGTTGGGAAGTTTTCAGCCATTATTTCCTTCAACACTCCTTCTGTTCCCTTTCCCTTTTCTTGTCCCTCTGGGATGCCCATAATGCATATGTTTGTGTGTTTTGTGTTGTTGGTTAAATCCCTGAGTCCCTGCTGGATTTTTTCTATCTTTTTATCTATCTGTTATACTATCTATTTGATTTCAGATGTACTGTCTTCCACACCACTAATTCTTTCTTCTGCCTGTTCAAATTTGCTGTTATGTGATTCCAATGTTTTCTTCATTTCTTGGATTGTGCCATTCATCACCATCATATCTGTTATCTTTTTATGTATGTTTACAATTTCTTCAGTATGTTCTCCCAGTGTCTTCTTAATATCCTTAATCTCTTCCTTCACTTCATTAAGTTGGTCCATGATATTTGTTTGCACAGCTTTCATTAGTTGTTAGATGTTCTGCATCTCTTCCTGGTTTTTATTTTGTTCATTGGACTGGTCCACGTCTTCCTGTTTCTTAGTATTGTTTGTAATTTTTTTGTTGCCCTCTGGTCATCATTTATCTTGATGAGTTTATTCAATTGATTAGCTTTTCTCTTTGCTCTAGAGTTTTGTTTAGCTGCTAGTTTTGTGTGTGTGTTGTTTTCTCTTTGACAATTTGTTCTTCTTGTTCTATTTCCTTGCTGTTTTCTATGTTCCCTTGAAGGAAAAAGATTAGAGCCAGAAAAATCAAAAGAGGCCAGAAAACAGAAAGGATAATGGAAATAATAATAAAAGTTAGAAGAGGGGCGATATAAGATTTAGTAAAATGAATATTTATCTCATGTAAGCAGTGTAGAGTAACAGGAATAAAAAAGTGGAGAAACTACAATAAGATGGGAAACCAAATAGAGAAAAATATGTAGAATGATTTAAAATGCCAGAATGAAGAGGAGAGAGAGAAAGAGAAAGAAAGGCCAGAAAGAAAAATTTAATTAAAAAAACAAACAAACAGAATAGACAAGATAGAAATTGAAACCAATGAAGCTGAGGACTAATAAAAAAAAGTGGACTGTAAGCACCATAACAGAGAGCAGAAGATAGAAAAATGAAGGAAGGAAAAGAGATAGCATTGGAAGACAAAATCAGTATACACAGAAAATGGGAAATCAAGGAAGGAGAAGCACAGCAAAGAAGAAACAATCTAGCAGCACCTAATATAAAAAAGGGGGGGGGGAGGAAAGAGGAAAACAACAACAACAACAAAACAAAGACACAGAAAGCAGTCAAACAAAACTAAGGAAGAACAGCGTTCCTTCTTGAGCCCTTGTGAAGCCTCTCAGACTACCTGTGTTCATCAATCAATTACCCTGCAGGCTTCTCTCTGCAGGTTTTGAGGTGGGTTTTAGCTAGTAGACTAAGTTTAACAAATTTTTTTTAAGTAACCCCTCCCCTTTTTTTTTTTTTTGAAAAATAACGAACCCAAAAGAAGCTAGTACAAAAATAATGTCTATGTTTTCCCTGTCCTACAGTATCAGCTGGATGTTAGATATCTCTGTGGATCACCACTCTTAGAGGAGTTGGGAATCAAATCAGGGACCTCAGGCATTCAAGGCAGAGATTCCTCTACTGAGCTACCCCCTCCAACCGGGTCAGCCAGCTCTTCAGAGACTTTCACTTTCCCCCAGGCAGATTTTACTCTCCTGGGCAGCTGGATTCCGCAGGCTGTGTGAGCAGATCCCCCCTCCCTTCTCCTGGTCAGGTTGAGTTCCCTTTTGAAATTCAAACGGGACCCTGATGACTGAGCTCACCTCACTGAAATGGTTTACAGGCCTCTTCTAGACCACCCCCTCCTCCCAGAGGACCCTAAATAGGCTCTTGAAAACTTATTAAGGGCTTCTCACTGCCTGACTGCCTTAGTGGATTGAAATTCTGATAGTCCTCAGTACAGAACCATTAAATTGGCTGACTCCGCCCTCTCTCAAGCCAAGCCTCTGTATCCCAGGGCAGTTAGGTAAAGCAGGCTTACTCAGCAGATTTGGCTCTCCCCTCAGCCTGGTGCCACTTTGAGAGGGCTGGTGTGCTCCCCAAAGCTCCAAGGGGGTACAGGCAACCAAATCCACAGAAAGGAAACCCCTCTCCACCCCCTGCCAGAACCCTCCCACTCTTGGAGACTGCTCCCTTTCACCAGGTGGCCGGAGGGAGTTGGGACTCACCCTGCCTCTTTGTCCTGAGGGTGGGGCTTAGCTGTCTGTGGTCTCCACAGGGCTAAAACTCACAGTTTTATCTTGAGCAATCTTTCTCCCTGTCTAGCTCCCTCCAGATCGATGCCCCAAAGGCTCCTGCTCTGTGGGCTCCCAGAACAGTGCACTCTGGCTGGATCCTGTCCCCAGTCAGCTGTCCCCTGCGAGAGATATGGTGAGTGCCCACCTAAACTGACACCATCTTGCCGGGTTCCTCAACTGGCTGCTTTTAATCCTTGTGGCTTCAGGTACTACTTGAAGTGTTTTTATAGCTCACATTGAGGGTGATTTTATTGAACTCTTGTTCAACATGAACCAGGCGATAGGTCCTATGAGTTCACTGGGGGTTGCTACTACCTTCATTCCCTTATTTAACTTTACATTTTCGCACACATTGTGGGTGAGATCTACAAGTGAACTACAAATCTTTTCTCATCGATGTTTTTTAAAACAACTCATAGAATGATAGGAACTTGAGCTCTAGATTCAGACTGTGTGGTTTCAAAATTCAGCTCTGCCACTTACTAGCTTTTGACCTTACACAAATTACTTTTATTTTTCTAAGAACCAGTTTCTCCATCTATAATGTAGGGATAATCAGAAGACAGTTGAGAGAACTAAATAATATGGTTTATATTAAATATTTAGCCCTGTGGATGTTACAGAAAATTCAGCAATTAATATCAAGTTATGTTTTATTATTAAAAATAAGCATAAGTTTTCCCCACTTATCTTATTTTTAGATATTTTACTAATAAACAATGAATGTTAAAAGTGATAGCTCAATGACAAACATCTCCATTTTTCTTAAGATCTATACATCACCATCTAAACATAGATTACTTTGGTTATTATTGTTAAACAGTATGTGGCTAGTTCTTTCAAACTTGAAAACTATTCATCTTGACTTAGATATATATTTAATTTTCATTTACCTTTTATTCCAGATGCATACATATATATTTCAGTTAAGGAGAATAGTTAGACAAGGATTACTCATGGTGATTGTTTTTGTTTTAAGAGTTTTCTCTTGATGAAATAACAAAACAATGTCTGGACATCTGGAAAAATTCTAAGTCTCCAAACACATAATTTAAACATATTTTTTTTCTACAGGGTACTATAAAATGGCCACACACCCTTAGTCCTCCCTTTTCTCATGAATAAGATTTTGGTAATTTTATTAAAATATGCAATAGGGTCAGGGTAAATGAATAATAGCACATTATATACTTGGGGGGAAAAACAGGGTTTTCTTTTTCCTTAGCAAAATTTTCCTCTTCCGCAACAGGTCCACCCTTTACTGCTTCAAGAAAATCATAAAGGCTTGGATTAAAATTTGAGGATCATATATTCTTGGCTCTGGTTTAATAAGAAAACAAGAGAAGGAATTGTGGGTGAGAAAACTAAAATCTGTTAAAGAAGTGTTTCAAATCTCTTGTACAAGGATCCCAAGTATTATAACCATCAAGACACTGGTGAATGGATTGTGTTGGGTAGAGAATCAGTGGAAGTACTGGTTTTGACCCCTAGAGGGTAGTGGGGGATGGAGCGTTCTCAAGAAATCCTCCTATTTAAACTCTCGTGAGATTGGGATGGTTTGGAATGGAGCAAACTGACTTGCACTTAGCTTCTGGTAAATTATTTAGCAACCATAACCTCACTGGATTTCAGTCTGTTCCAGAACACTAGTTTACAATCACTGAGGAAGAATTCAAAAAATAAAAATGTACCTTCTGAGGCTCAACCCCTGAAGATTCCAATTCGGTAGCAGTAGGGTAGGCTTGAGTGTATGTATATATGTTGCACAGCTCAATTGGTAATATCAATTCAGCCTTGTTTTCATGTCTTCTATTCCTTCTGTTTCAAACATCTTCTTTTTGTCTTGTAATCTCTGAAACATCTTACTTATTTGAAAATTGAAATAAAATTAGTATAAAGAGTTCTTTCAGAATTTTATTATTTTGATTAACTTCTTGTCTTTATAATTTATGTTAATCATTAAATTTTCATTTTCAAACTCAGTGTCCTGTGAGTGGTGATGCTGCAGATAGCTCTGTCATAAGGGTGGCAGAAGAAGGATGCCTCTTCATTGAAAGATGGACATCAGCTATGACTTAGTATCAGGACCCAGACCCAGCAACCAAAATTTAGCTTTCTTGTTTCACCTTTCATACGTGTTTTCCTATCCTGTTTTCTGCCTTTGTTCCTATGGATTGAATTGTGTCATCTAAAAAGATATGTTCACGTCCTGACCCCTGGTCCTATGAATGTGACCCTATTAAGAAATAGGATCTTTGAAGATGTGGTCAGTTAAGATAAGGCCAAATTGGAGTAGGATGGGCCCTAATCCAAAATGACTGGTGTCCTTATAAGAAGAGGAGAATTGGACACAGGCAAACAGACACAGGGAGAATATCATGTGTTTTAGTTTCCTAGACTGCTTAAAGCAAATGTCATGGAATGGGTTGACTTTAACAATGGGAATTTATTAGCTTACAGTTTTGAGGCCAAGAAAATGGCCAAATCAAGGCATCATCTAGGCAATGCTTTCTTCCCAAAGACTGGGTGCCTGCTATCCTTGGCTCCTCTGACATATGACAAGGCTCATGGTGGCATCTGCTGGTCTCTGTCTTCTCTTCCAGGTTTCATTGAGTTCAGTTTCTTACTTCTGTAGCTTTCTCTCTTTTTGTCTGAATGTCATTCTCTTTATAAAGGACTCCAGTAATAGGATTAAGAACCGTCCCAAATGGGGTGGGTCACACCTTAACTGAAGTAACCTCATCAAAAGGTCCTATTTACAATAGGTTCATACCCACAGGAATGGACTAAGTTTAAGAACATGTTTTTTTTCTGGAGTATAGACAGCTTCAAATCACTCTACCATGTGATGGTAGAGGTAGAGATTGAAGCCCAAGGATTGCTGGCAAACCACCTTATGCTAGGAAGAGACAAGGAAGAATTCTTCCCAACAGATTTTATATTTCTCACCTCCAGAACTGCGAGACAATACTTTTCTGCTGTTTCAAGCCATCCAGTTTATGATACTTTATAATGACAGCCTTAACAAATTAATACACACCTTCATTTTAATTCCATGGTTTTCATCCATCTCTGGGATCCGTGTATCATTCAGTTCCACTTGCTTCTGCAATGTTGATTCTCTATTTTAGGTACCAACCCCTCTTACACGGGCATGTATGCCCTAGTAGCAGCATCTCTCACATCCCCTTGCTCTGCCTTCTTCTCAGCCACCTTTCCTTTCCTCCTCCATTTTGAATCAAACTTCTTATTGGTATGTCCATATACTATATCTCTGATTTCTCACTTCCCATTTACTTCTCAAGCCACCAGAATTTAGTATCTTTTATCATCTTCCCAGTGCAATTGTTCTTTTAGAGATCAGTAAAATATTCTAAATACTATAATTAATTCTTTTTAATATAGTAGAAACATTCATTTCTGTGGCCAAATTGGGAGTTCCTTGAGAGATGGGGCTGTCTTATTTCTTTTTGCACCTCAGATACCTAGAACAGTACTTGAGCCATAACAAACACTCAGTAAATATGTATTGAATCAAATATTCAAACGTCTTGGTAAATAAAAATTTCTGACTCTCTAGTGAGGATGGAAAATAAAAAATCAGAATTGCCTTTCTAATTCTCAACAAATCCTATGAAATTGGTATGTACTACTATTATCACTGCTAAGAAATGAAGGAAATTATTGAATAAATTAATTTTTTTCATCTCCTTCATTTTTCCAAGCATTAAACTATGTGATTTACACATAATGCCTCACTTAACTCTAACAATTCTGAGAAGTAGGCATTATGCTTTTAATTTTTACAGATTAGTGAACTGATATTCAGATTAACTAAACCTGATCAAGGACACACAACTTGTGAGCAGTAGTGGTAGGATTCAAAGTCGTATCTGTCTGAGTCTAAGACCAATGCTCTTTCCACTCTACTTGTGTTTGGTAGCACCTGTCAGCAGCCTTCAAACTTGGACATGAATGAATACTCCTGAGGATACCTACCAGGCTTCCCAAGAGGTTCAATAGCATGGCAAGTCTTAGGGACTCAGTTTCTTGTCAGGAATATTATGAAGGTTCCATGTTCTACTTTCCCATTCACTTGTACCACCTGCCTACTTTAAAAAGAAAGGCATCTTAACCCCTAATCTTAGCACAGAACGTTATCGCAGAGGTGGAAAATAAACCCTTCACAGTGGCAAATAAAGAGTTCAAAATATCAGTGTTGGAGAAACATTCTTCAGTCTGGGTCTCAGTTAAATGTTTTGTATGTAGGAGGTGCTAAAACATTTCTCATTTAATTCTGATGAATCACTTCTGATCAATTTGAAGGTGTTCAGGATGAGATTTTTGAATGTTGATCATTAAAAGTTCCTGTTTCTAAGAACTGCCAAACAGTCCTCCACAGTCGCTGTACCATTCTACATTCCCACCAACAGTGAATAAGCATTCCTATCTCTCCACATCCTATCCAACATTTACAGTTTTCTGACTTTTTAATAGGGGCCAGTCTAATCGTTGTGAAATAATATCTCATTGTGGTTTTGACTTGCATTTCCCTAATTGCTAGTGATGTTGAGCTTTTTTTCATGTGTTGTTTTGGAGGACTGTTTGGCAGTTCCAAAGGAAGTTGAATCTAAACTTGATGTGGGACCCGGCAATACCATTTTGAAGTATATACGCAGAAGAACTGAGAGCAGTGACACGAATAGATATCTGCACACCGATGTTCATAGCAGCGTTATTCACAATAGCCAAAAGTTGGAAACAAACCAAGTGTCCATCAACTGATGAATGGATAACAAATTGTGGAGTATACACACGATGGAATATTATGCAGCAGTAAGAAGAAATGAAGTCGTGAAGCATATGAAACATGGATGAACCTGGAGGACATTATGTTGAGTGAAGCAAGCCAGACACAAAGGGACAAATACTGCATGATTGCACTATTATGAACTAAATATATTATGTGAAATACAAATATATTATGTTAAATATGCATATGGGTAAAATTGCATATGTAAGACCATTTTTCTTTGAAGCTGAACAAATGTAGGTTAATAGTACAAAATGTTAATATCAAACAAAAAAACAAACAAACATTATACTAAGTGAAGGAGACCAGACACAGATTACTACACATTGTATGATTCCATTTATATAAAATGTAAATACAAATCAATTTATAAGATGAAGTTAGATTAGTGGTTATGTAGGGCTGAGGAAGGAATACTAAGGGGTGTGGAGTCTTTCTTTTTGGAATAATGAAATGGTTCTAAAGTTTTTGAGATGACGAATGTACAACATTGTGATTAAGCTAAAAACCATTGATTAAATACTTTGTATAGATCATATGGTATATGAATATAGCTCAATGAAACTGCTTAATAAACAAATAAATAATTGTGCATGAATAGCCAGAAATAGCAACTATGTACAGCAGGGGAAACTAATAGGTGAGGAATTTTCTTATTTGTTTATCTGTTTTTTGTTTATTATTATTATTGAAATAATGAAAATACTGTAATAATGATTGAAGTGATGAATGCACAACTATGTGATTATATTAAATACCATTATTGTACAGTGTGGAAGAATTGTATGCTTTATTAATATGTATCAATTAAATTGGTTTATTTTTTTTTAAAAAGCTGGTGGTGCAAGTAGAGGAAAAAATGGTCATTACAACAAATTGAAAAACATATATAAAGAAGGAACAAAAATTAATAATGAAGTTTTCAGACTGATAATCAATAGCAATAGTTTGTATAATTTCTTCCAGTGATTATCAACCTATCAATCAAGCAACAGTCTATTTTATTGCATTTTCTAATTAGAGGTTCTTGGTTTAAAGAAATATCACTGATTTTTTTTTGTATCAACAATTCAGCTTATTAGTTCTCATAGCTTTACTATAGATTCTCTTGGATTTTCTACATAGTCTATTTTATGTGAATAAAACTTTCCTTCTTCCCCCTCAAATCCTTATTCCTTTTGTATTTACTACCTATCTCTCTGTATTTGTTAGAATTTCAAAGTAAAATATTGAATAAAAAAATGGTTTTAAAAAAAGTTCTTATTTTTGAAGTACAATGGTCTTATACCTGAAAGTATAAGAAAAATAAATTAACATAAATGAATAATTTGTCAAAGTTAAAATTAATAATATAAAATAATGTGTTATATTTTCCTCAACATTTTTATTCTACTTGTAGGAAAAACAATTTCTTTAACATTTTTTCCTTGACATAAGCAAAAGTCTTCTGCCCACTATCATGGCTCACCACTTTTTCCTCATTTATTAATTCCTATTAGATTTTGATTAATTTAATAAGATGTGTGCTGCATGTGACTTAAAAACAATGACTAATACATCTTTGGTAAGCCCTGCCTGAAGTAGCCAAATACTTTCTCTTCTCTTTGCTATTAATTTTTACTGAGTCAAGACTCATTCTAAAAACAAGAGATATTTATTCATGAGTGCAACAACCAGTTGGGGAAAAAACTCTATCTCTATCATTAAGCAATGCATTCCTCACAAAATTGTGCTTTTATGTGTAACTGCTATCAACATTTGCATTATAATTGTATTGTCTGGACAATGGTATACCAATAATATTTGACCTGATAAATCTGAAGAAATTGATTCAACTCTTAAAGCTTGAGGTTATAGAAAACCAAAAGAAAAACATTCAGGTATAGTTTCATGTTTTTGTTACAGCAAAATATGATAGGGTAATTTTAAGCATGAAGATATATTACAATAGGATAAAATTATGTGGGGGAAACTGTAATGGAAATATGAGTTCAAGGAGAAAAAGGAAGATGCCAAAATGGTGACTGCTAAAAAGAGCTTGATCATGTATTTTAAAATGAATAATGACTGATATTAAAATACTATAACATAGATTTTCTTTGATAAATTCAAAGTCATGAAAGTTTTATTTTAAAATGTCTACATTTAAACTACATCAGAAATGACAGCATTTTCCGTCTATTTCAACTTTGGGAAAATGCAGAGGTCAACTTTGAAATGTACCGGGGAATATGAAGTTTTTCAAAATTCTTTGAGGAGATATGAACGTCACAATTTTGAAGACAATTTTATAAGTCATAGATTTGGTGGGGAGTTCCTTGAATATACCCAGAAAACGATAGTCTCTGGCAGCTCCTACCTACTTTGAGGACACACTAATCATGTGAATTTGGGCAAATTAGTTCACTTCTCTGGCTCTTGTTATCCTTACTTACAAAGTGAGACAACAATACCCACCTCATAGGTTGTTGGAAGAAGAAAATTAATCTGCGCCATGCAATTAGCACAGCCTTGGCACACAGAAACCCCCCAGTAAGCAGCTGGTGCTGGTATTTTTCTTGGTATTATTGCTATCGTTGTTTTGATGAGAGGGAATTTGCCAGCATTCAGGAAGGACAGGCTTGCCTGTGTCAGCTTTCCACATCCAAATTTTCTTCACTTAGCTGAGGCATGAATTTTCACGTTTTGCTTGGGTGTGGGTCTGTTTCCTGTTTAAAATTCTTCTGGCCTTTCCTACAACTGCCTCTCCAGGGCTCTTCCTTCCCCTCCACCCTAGGCCCACACAAAGGTTTCTCTCTAAAATTTTATTCAGAACTGTTGGTCTCAGCATGAACTCTTTTACCTGCTGTCTCTGAAATTCATACCTTCTTCCTTCTTCAGAATCACCTCTCCCCACACCCAGTCCTTCTCCCCTCCAACGTAATTCAGTCTTCCAACCTTTTCCCTGGGCCCAGGAAAGCCCCACTCCATTTTGAGCAAATTCTTAATCCTTGTGGATAAACTCTGTGAAAAATTATTTTGAAATTGGATGTCATACATGGTCACATTTTAATTCATGAGAATGTTAAAATTGGTCAAAAAGAAATAACCGAGAAAAGGCTGAGAGAAACAGGCTGAGTGATAAGACATTTTCTCAGCAAAAATGTCAGTAAACCAGAAGGAACCCAGAAGAGGCTATTGGGCACTGAATTAACTTTGGAGGGGAGACAGAGCCTTCACTTAGTCAAGCACAGCATAGTACCCCAAATAGAAGGTAATCTCGTGCTAAGGATTTGGTTAGGGAGTCTGGAATTTTCAAGATGGAGAAGATCATAGGAAATATCTATCCCTACACCCTTCTTTTAGAGTTTGTAAATAATTTATTTTAAAGTAAATTAAAACTGTTTTATGACAGAGGAATAGAGGCAATATCTATACCAGAAACATAGAGTAAGGGATATTCCATTGAACAATAAGTTTAGGCATCTTCCTTCCACTTGGTTATTTGACATGCCAGGCTTTCCTTTTTAGACCTAGACCACTTAAAATATTATTTAATATTTGTTACATACAAATAAATATACATGACATATATGTAAATTATGTAGCATAATAATAGAAAAGCCCTTGTGAACTCATCACACAGCTTAAAGCTAGAATATTATCTATTTCAAGTTAGCTTCCCAGGACCCACCAACTTTTGCTATTCTTTCCACCTCATTTCCCACCATTCTTAATTTACTTGAGTCAAAAGATTTGTGCAGTCTCATACCTACTGCTCAACTTACTTTTGGTGTCCCTCCTTTTTTCTGCTCTTTCTCTATTCAAATGCTTACTATTGATCAAGGCCCACATCAAATTCTGTCTCTTCCATCCCAAACAACATCCCATATCACATTGTCTCAAAACAGTTGCCTCTCTGTTTAGCAAATGGAACACATACATCTCTGCCATTTATCTCGCACTTTCCTTTTGAAATCTAACTATCACAGCTAGTTGTTGAGGGCTTTCTGGTTATTCATTCAACAAGTCCTTACTGAGTTCCCACTGGGTGTCAGCATTGTCTAGGTGGTGGGGCAAGTGCCTTATGGGCAGCATCTCAACCATCAGACACCCTGTGTTTTAACACTGTTATTATCTCCAGTTTACAAGGGAGGATCCTGAGGCTTGGAAAGGCTACGCAATGTGCTGGAGATCACACAGTAAGAACATAATTGGGAGGCAGAGTTTGACTTCAGGGCCCCAAGTGCTCCTAATGCTGTTATCCCCCAGTGTTCTGAGTAGAGCAGGGAGCCGTGTGAAATGACAGCTTCCCATCTAACTGAGAGGGATACATCAGACCAAAGACAGACTCAGACAAGTCCAGCAAAGGAGCATTTAATAGGGGGCTTACATGGGGCCTCGCTCTCGGTGGTCTAGAGGGGAGTCCTCTTTCTCAGGGAGACCAAGCCTGGTCGTGGCCTAAATGCTCATCCCTGATGGTGGGTGGAGAGTGTGGCACTTCTGAGGCTCGAGCAGCACTTGCCACAAAGCAAGAGGGGTCTTTTATACTACGTGTCTACATCTGGATGGGGAGGGTATGTTAGGGGGGAAGCATGGTTAAAAAGTTCAGTGCTCAGAACAGATAACTAAGGACGGGACATTCACAGTGTTTCCCAACAGGACAGCAACTATGTAAAACGAGCATTTACACTGTTTTTCAGTAAGACTGAAGTTACATCTTTATAGTAATTATGTAAGAGATCTTTTGATACAAAGGTGATCAAGCAGTTCACAGATCAGATTATTTTTAGAGTTTCTGGGAGAGAAGTCTAAGCATACAAGGTTTACTTATCAGTCTCTAGCTCACAAACAGTTATTTCTCAAGGCTTGCTATGTACCTATTAAGAAATGAAATGCTGCTTTGATTAGAAGGGAAAAGAACTGGAAGGGTTGTGGGAAAATGCAAAGCCATACGTGCTACACCCAGCCGTACTTTCTCCTGGCACAGTGACAACACTGACTGGATGGGGAATCAAGCTTACTACCCATTGCTGTGTCTTTGTCTAAAAATTACCCCTTAGCATCCTCTGTACAATGTCTTGGTCAAAGTTCTTTTGAATTCCTCCTTTCTCTCTCCATGCAGGACATTCCTTCACATTTTGCTGATTCCAGTCTTTTGCTGAACAACGCTGCCTTAATGCTCTAGCATTTTCTTTTATCCCTCTGGTCTTGATGACTGCGTTGTATAGACTCAGAGACATTTAGTGTCTGTTAAGGAAAAAACAGAATAACCTCAAATCCCTATTGCCTTTCTCAAATTACTTACAAATTTCAGTTACTAACTGAAATAGAAGGTCTTCAAATAAGAAAAAAAGGGAGTGACATGGTATTTACTCCACATTTTATGTTTTCTAAATAGTTCTTTCTACTTCCCAGCTGTTCAGTGTCCTTTCTTTTATGTCCAGACTATCCACCCTTACTAATTGTTATGGATTGAATTGTATCCCAAAAGATATGTTCAAGTCCTAATACCCAGTCCTGGGAATATGACCCAATTTGGAAAGAGGATCTTTGAAGATTTTATTAGGTAAAAGCTTACCTAATAAAATCACAGTTCTGAGGCTGTGAAAATGTCCAAGTCAAGACATCATCAAGATGATACCTTCTTCCTGCAGACCAGTTGCCTGCAATCCTGGATTTCTCTGCCACATGGCAAGGCACATGGCAGTGTCTGCTGATCTTTTCTTTCTCTTCCAGGGTTTGTTGCTTTCAGCTTCTTGCTTCCATGGCTTTCTCTCTCTCTGTCTGAATTTCAGTCTCTTAAAATGGACACCCAGAAAAGGATTAAGACCCACTTTGAATGAGATGGCTCATAACTTAAGATGCCACTCACTGAAAGATCCTTCTTACAATGGGTCCACACCCACAGGAATGGATTAAGTTTAAGAACATGTTTTTCTGGAATACCTACAGCTTCAAACCATCACGACAGCCTAATTTGAAATCAGCAACATTGAGCAATCAATTAATAATAGAACCATATCCTAACAACATTGCATATCTTCGGTCTTTTAAATCATTATCAATCCGTTAGGCTAATAAAATACAATGTATTATTAATTAATATTTAATAAGTGTCGATAAGCACCTTTAAATACCAACTTTATAAAAAGAATTACAGTAGTGATTGAGATTTCGGGATAAATGCAACATTCCTTGATGATACCCTTTCAATTATACCATGTTGACAGCTAGCTTCTTCATACAAGTCTACAAGTTTCTTGATATTAGGAACCATGGAGATATTAGTCTCCAGCATTTGGTTCAGAGTTTAAGGATAATATACGTCCAGAACATATTTTTGAAAGAAAGTGTACTGCAGAAAAGTAACGTCTTCTAGACTGTTGAAATCTTTTTTCCTTGTTATGTAATCTAAAGTGTGATTTTTCTAAAATTAAAATGATGTCATTATGGACATAATGATTGTTTTACTCTTTGCTCAAGAGAATTTAATATTTCAACTTTACCACATGAGACACACAAGTGTTATCAGCAATATATGATAGAAGGGCACCATCAATATGACATTACCTGAGATTTTTCTGATCAGATTTTTTGCTAATTTATTTTATGTGACCTGAAAAAAGAGACTTCGGTATAGGACAGTTATGAAATGAGTCATAGTAAGAAAAGAATAGCAGAAAGAGAGAGAATGATGAAAATTAATGATGCAAAATATTTTAAGTGGGAAAATATTAACAAAGTAAGCAAAAAGAAAGAACAAAAGATGAGGAAGTGCAACACATTGTACAATTTTGGCATCCGTTTGGCTTTATGGACTCATTCAGCATGTTCATGTCTCTATGGGCTCGATATCCTGGGGTCACAGCTGTTCTTAGAAGTCATGTGGGTGGGAGCTAGGATAGTATCCAAAATATGACAGCATTGCTGACGTATTGTTGACTCTATGTCAAAGGTGATTGCTAGTGCTGACATGCTACCATTTGTTGCTGCAATATTCCTAAGAAATTTGTGATTAGATTTGAGGATGATTTGGCAAGTAAAACTAGATGTAGGCTGAAATAAATTATGACCTGACCATGCTTACCTGGTATAACAAGGCTATGTAGCTCAGCATCCATAAGAGTCCAGGAATTTCAGAGGGTGAGATTGTAATGACAGATCTGCACTAACGAGAGGAGAATCTAGGAAAATTCTGAGTTGTTAAACTGCATGACTAGTAGAATACAATGAAAGCAACAGATAGTTTAGTTTGGGATATGTTGAGCTTGAAATGCCCACTCACACATCTAGACATATACACCTTATAAATATGGGTCTGCAAGAAAGTTCAGATGGGAAGTGGAAGTGGGAACTATTCAAGAAGCAAGAAAGACAAGGGAACAGTAGATGGAGGAAAATCTCATATGGGAAAAGAGGGAAAGGGAAAGATTGGCTTTGAAAAGCAAAGAGAGCCTCAGTAGAAATGAGCACACTTAGTGCCCAGATCTTAGTTTCTAATACCATTCTGCACAAAAGGAACCAAGACTCATGGGGAAAATGGCTGATTCTAGAACTGGAGCAGGAAATAAACAAGATGAGACTGAGTCATCTTGTAGTGTTAGAAAGAAAGAAGTTTCAAACAAAAAAACCCCACAGTGGTGGGGATCTGTAAAGGAAGACAGAAACAAACTGAATGTGTTCTCAGTGGCTAGAGCTAGAACAATTTGAGCAACACAATACATAAAGTAGCGTTGGGTTCTTACTCACAGTATAAAGTAAATATTCATGTGTTCATATTGATATAAATAAATGACTGAATAAATAAATGTATAGGAAGAACAGACAAATCTCCCACGCAAACAAATCTCAAATTATTTTTGTAGCTACTTTATCATCAAGCTGGTGGAGCATAACTTTCCACTCTTCACACTGTGACATCCTTCCAAAGTGTACAGCATGGAAAGGGATAAATAAAAGAGTAACTTTTCAGTAGAGACACCTGACAAACACTCAGCCAGGTTTGCAAGGTTAACATCAACAGTGACAAGTCGTGTTGATAGAATGATGTGGTCTTCCTCCCCAAAATCTAAAACTCCAATTTATTCATGAATAAAACATCTAATGTTTTATTAGAGGACATTCTACAAAATACCAACTCTAATTAGAGGACACTCTACAAAATACCTGACCAGTATGCAGATCAGGAGAGTCTGAGAAACTGTCACAGCCAAGAGGAGTCTAGGGAGCCATGGTGACAAAGTGTGATAATGTGGTATCTTGGATGGGATTCTCAAACAGAAAAAACGACATTAGGTAAAAGCTATGGAAGTGTGAATACAGTGTGGGTTTTAGTTAATAGCAATAATAAAACAATGAGATAGGGTGGACGGATTGTTTGTGGTGGAGAGGGTAGAAATGGAATTCTTGTTGAACCGGCAACAGTCTTGTATTATGATTTTTTTTCCCCAAAAACATCTCTGCTATCTGGGAATATGGGAGAAATAAGCAGATAGTGGGGTCTCCTAGCATTGGGGATTGGCAATCTTGTGAAGGAGGATTAAGTGGGAAACTGTGTTAAAAATTTTTTTTTGAAAACTCAGAAAATAATACATTTTAAAACAAAAAATCAAATGTCAATTCCTATAAATAGGGAGTTACTAGCAAATTCATAATTGTGTTTACCTTTTATCTTATCTAACATTACCTGATCCTAAATTTTTTTTATAATTAGTGATTATCAATAAATGTCAATTTTCAGTGTTATCATTTATACACTTGCTTTTTCTAGCAAAATCTTGTTTTCTACTATTATAAGATACTGGAAGCCTATTCAAATATTTATTAAACTATAAATCAGTTATTTTTTCTTTATAAATGATAAAGCACAAGCCGACATCTAATTTTCTCAGAGTAAGTTTTTATTAATACATATTAATCCAAGTTTAGTCAACAAAATTTTAAAGAAAGAAACTCCTCATACATGTCATTCCTCTCTCTGTGCCTCTGGGTGTAGTAAAACTATTCTCTAATGAAAAGTTGCAAAGTTTTCTTTTTCATTCTGCAATGTTCTGTGGAGGAGCCATTAATCAGGCCGCTGTTGATTTAGTTGCATGGATTGGCTGGCCTGCAATTTATCACTAAAGCCTGTGCTGTGGTCCCCCTTCCTGTTATTTCCTGGATGGGTCCTTGCCTCTGACAGCAGGGTGATTAATTTTTACTTTCTTTGGTGTAAAAAAGGTAGACATATGTTTTTGTTGCCTAGGCTTTAGTATTTTAAGGACAATATTGGGAATGAACGTGAAGCTAAAAAAAACTTTAAAAAATGTGTTTTGTTAAAAACGTTAAGAAATCAGGATAATGATTTGTGACATAAACTAAGGGTATTTTCCATCATTGTCCTTGAAATTAAATCAACAATTAGAAAGCTAAATCTCTACTTCTATACTTCTGCTGAAAATATATGTGGATGTTTAGCATAGAAAGAACAGGGGATCCAGAATTTTTCCATTGGTTATATTAATTGATACTCTAAAAACATATACTTGGTTATAAGTTTTTAGTTTGTGGGCTTTATATTTCAAAATGAAGATGCTGGAGCTTAAATTTAAATTTCGTATGATCTCTTGTTAGGACTAAAACCATAATTAATGCTATTTGATCAAATGACTCAAAACATGAGATCAGTAGTTTTTAAAACATTGAATTAAAGTGAAAAGCTGTGACAAAAGCAGCCAGAAAAAGTCCTTAATATGATTTTGTAATAAAAAAGTATTTTATGGACAATAGAAAGAATAAATATGAAACTAACAAAATGGATGCAAACTTGTTTCGTTAACCATGTTAATTAATCAGCATATCAACATGTTTTGAAAGCATAGACCGTGAAGCAATCTCTAGGACTGGAAACCCTTGGGTCAACCACTGCATCAGCTCATGCAGGGCTTGAGACAAGGTCAGCCAGTCTTTGCTTGAACTATTCTGGTGAACACTTACTTAGCAGCAATTCTTTTATATTGCAACAACCTGAAGGTTAGAAATTTCTTCATTATATTAAATCAAAATCTATCTCCTTGCAATTTTCATTAATTTTTACTGGTTCTGCCTCATGTGACTAACTTCTGCACGCACAAGATTGTGGCTTTGAGAGTTCTAGGGACTAATGTGTGAATTGATGGGTATTTGTTCCTCTTTCCTTCCTGAGACACAGCTCTGATCACATCATTCCCCGATTCAAACATTTCCAGTGGCTACCTCCATTGCCTCCAAAATGAACTCCAACTTCTTTGATTTCTACAGCCGATTGTAGCCAATATCTACCCAAAACATCTATGTTATTTTTAATTGTTATCTTCTCTGAAGTATTTATTTCTTTCCTATGGTAGTTATTTACATTTATGTCAGTTTCCTCTTACTCTCCTGTGAGATCTTCAAAATTAAGATCTCATGTGATATAATTTTGTATTCCTACAATCTCAATCTTACATTATACATTATAGCTACTGTTGCAGTTGGGCAGTGTGGCAGTTTGATGTAATTATGAATTCCAAAAATATAATTGAATCATGCTTGTAAACTGATCTGTTAATCCAGGCATGATTAGGTTAGGATTAGGGCGTTGAGCCCCACCCCTTGGTGCGTGGGGAATTGAATATAAAAGGCAAGGCAAAGGACAATTGAAGCAGTCTTTTGAGAAGCAGTTTTGATGTTGGAAAGAAGGCCCCAGAACAGAAGCAAGCCGTTCGCCTGATCGTCTACAGCTGACCTTGTGGAGGAAACAGGAGCTAAGCCCGGAGAGAAACGCGGCCCGGGAAGAGAGGAACCCCAGAAGCCTGAACTCTGGCAAACGCCGGCAGCTGTCTTGCTCTAACACGTGGCAATGGACTGTGGTGAGAGAAGAAACTTAACGCTTTATGGCCTGGTATCTGTGGACTTCTACCCCAAATAAATACCCTTTATAAAGACCAACCAAGTTTTGGTATTTCACATTAGCACCCCTTTGGCTAACTAATACAGGCAGTTTGATGTAATTATGAATTCCAAAAATATAATTGGATCATGCTTATAAACTGATCTGTTATCCTGGGCATGATTAAGTTATGATTAGGGTGTTGACTGGGCCATGTCAGTAGGGCGTTGAGCCCCACCCCTGTGGTGGGTGGGGAATTGAATATAAAAGGCAAGGCAAAGGACAGAGGAAGCAGTTTTTTAAGAAGCAGTTTTGATGTTGGAGAGAAGACCCCAGGAGAAGAGAAATGAGCCATTCGCCTGATAGTCTATAGCTGACCTTGTGGAGGAAAAAGAGGAGCTAAGCCCGGAGAGAAACGTAGCCCTGGGAAGAGAGGAACCCAAGAAGCCTGAACCCTGGCAAACGTTGGCAGCCGTCTTGCTCCAACATGTGGCAATGGACTTTGGTGAGAGAAGAAATTTATGCTTTATGGGCTGGTAACTATGGACTTCTGCCCCAAATAAATACCATTTTTAAAGACCAACCCATTTTTGGTATTTCACATTAGCACCCCTTTGGCTAATACAGCTACTCAATTATAAGAGGATACACCATGGCTTCAAAAATGGACATACTCAAGATGGCTTTATACAGAACAGAACACAATAGAGCCATCTTTCTCTTGTCCTTGACATGTGACTTCTATTAATGCATTCTAAAGTTGTCTGTGCTAATTAGCAGTGAATTCATGTTGCAAGTTCATTCCAACTTTGTAGTCAACTCTAACTGCCAAAGCCTTTCACATGAATTGCTGCTAATCCTGTATGTGTCAGACTAATTTTTTAACATAAATGTAGAACTTATTGTTTTTACACTTAACTTTTTGTTGTTTGTTCTGGCCCATACTGGCATCCTGTTGAGAACATTGTGAGTCTTGATTCCAGCAACTCTCCTCTTAGCTCTCTTTTCTAGTCTTGTGTCACTTAAAACTTCAGTGATCACGTCTTCTCTTTCTTCATCCAAGTGTTAACCCAATGTTGAACTCTTGCCTGGCGAATGATGGAGGCTGATCTTGACAGCAGAGGGAGACCTCCTTCTAGGTGGTATCAGCAGTCATCAGTGCTTGTTTGGTATAGTCATTCAATCATAATATGACTTTACATAATTATTATCATCAGATTTGGGTATTTTTCATTCTTTAACCAGCCATCAAGAGACATTTTATTAAACGATTAAAGAAATCATGATGTACTATATAATAAATTGTAGTTTTTTAAATACCTATGTATTAAATTCTTTGAAAGTATTATGTTTAATCAACATCTATTGAGTTATAAGCACCCAACTAGAAATGGCACAAAATTTACCTGTGATTCTAGATAATATTATCTTGATTTTGAAGGTAAGAAAACAGTACCTTAGGGAGGTAAAATACTTATCAATGATTTCTTAGCTAGCAAGTGTCAGGACCAGGGATCCATCCTAAGATCCATCAAATATGATTTAAGCCTATCTTTTACTCTTCTCTTTGCTTCAGTCCCTACATTCAATCTACCAGCAAGTCCTGCCAACTCCACCTCCAATATCTATATCCAAAACCCAATCTCTTCTTTCATCTCCACCAGAGCATACTGGTCTATGGATCATCATCTCATCCCTGGGTCCTGCAATAGCTTCCTATATGGTTTCTATTTCCATAACAGTTCCCTTACAAACAATTTTCTATAGAACAACCAAAACAATCAT